>CM022677.1:7641421-7658921 GCA_012295275.1 Chrysomallon squamiferum
ACTCACTGACACACACACACACACACACTATATCTGAGTAGTAGCAATTATCACTATTGCTGATACACACAAACACACATTTAAAAAATTAAAATCAATAACAGTTACTTTTAATGAATCAGATGGTACTACTGACCACAAATGGCTTTCACAGCATCTGTGCCAGCTGTTCTCAACTCATCTAAGTTAATGGTTGCTAGCTGAGTCAGTGACATCAACAAAGGTAATTGTCCAAAAGTACTTGAGTTTAGTTCTGCTTTTCTTAAACTGACATATTTCAAGTTTGTAAATTTCTCTGTGGACAGTTTCTTTGTGAGTCCATCAGCTTCATTAATGCCATACATCAGAACTTTGATTTGATTGATCTTGATAAAATTGAAAAAAAATAAAATAAATCATTCATCTTTTATATACATACCACAACACTACTGAAACACCCATGGAAAAAGCTAGCAAGTACATTTACAGAGACACATATAGACAGACAGACAGAAACTCAGAAACAAACGCACCAACTAATCCTAAATACCAACAACAGATGACAAATACATTGAGATGCCAGACACAGACACAAATAGAATGACAAAGAATGAATGAGAAAAAAAATACAGAGAAGAAAGACAGTGTTAAGTAGAATGAGGTTGATAATTATGGATAAAGAAAAAATAGAAACGAAAAATATACAGACAGAAAGCATGTGTAGGAGTAAAGAGAGAGAGAGAGAGAGAGAGAGAGAGAGAGAGAGAGAGAGAGAGAGAGAGAGAGAGAGAGAGAGAGAGAGAGAGAGAGAGAGAGAGAACAAAGAAAAAAGAAACAAGAGAGAGAGAGAGAGAGATTAATATCTTATAATGAAAAATATACAAATCTAAATTAACCATCAACAGTAAGTGTTTGGTTGTATTTAGTAGAAGACATCATCATGTTTTAACAATAGTAATAGTATCAACAGCTGTAGTAGTTGTCGTAGTAGTTGTAGTAAAACTAGCAATAGAACTAGTAGTAACAGTGGTACTGTTGACAGAGCAGTAGTTGTAGTAGGTTTAGTATTAGTAACATTAGTAACAAAAGCAGTGGTAGCAGTAGTAGCAACTGTAGTAGTAGTAGTAGTAACAGCAGCAGTAATACTAGAAGTAGTAATAGTTTTAGTATTAATAGTACTAGTAGTAATACATAGATTAATTTATGTGTTTGTGTGTGTATGTGTGTCTTTGTATGCAAATGTGTACACCAACACACACACACACACACACACACCAATGTAAACACAAACCATGGATTCATATATATTTTATTTATACTCGTCAATATTCAGTCCATTTTCAGATGTTTACCTCTATCACAGTGTGTGAGTGCATGCGTGCATGGCTTAGGGTCCAGACAGAAAATGGTCTTAGGGTCCAGACAGATTCCATTTATCCTGTACGGATAAAGGAATCACTAAAGGGAGGCTAATGATATAATTTTTCTTTATTTAGTGAGTACATCTCCCCCTCAGACACGTATCACTAAAGGGAGTAACGCTAATCAATAACAGAAACAAGCTGAAACTTTAAAACTTTAAAACAATATTATATATAAAGAAAGTAATTTTTGATTCCATTTATCCTGCTGTGGAACCTCCAAAAACACTGGATAATCATCATCTCTCTCAAAAATCCACTAAAAGCACTTTCACATACACATTTATGTATCCATTCTCTCTAACACACACATATAGTTATACATACACACAGACACATACACAATTTATCTATGTTAATCTGTATATATCTTTCTATATATGTAACTAATTATTGTCTACCTAACCTATCAATCTATTTCTCAAGCTATCAATATGTCTAACTATCTCTATATCAATCTATCTTACTCTCTCGGTTACAAATAGCACAGTCTATCTTGCACACACACACACACACATTTATGTATACACTCTCTCTATTTATATCGTATTTAATTATTTAAATACATTCTTTTTATCTATTTTTCTATCTATAAATATATTTATTTATCTATCTATTTATCCCATATACATCAGCAAAAACTCAGTATTTCCTCAAGTTGTGCAGTATATACTCATGCCTCCTTCCATCTATCTAGCTTTCTTCTGTCTATCAATTTACCTCTCTATTGACACTTTTTTACACACACACACACACATACACATACATATATGTAGGTATATATACATACTAATCATCTTTAAACACACAAATACATTATCATTCTTATACATGTATATATATATACTCTCCCAAAAAAGAAATGCAAAACGGTTGATTTCTTAGATAACTATTGTAAACTGACACATCCAAACTATGAATATAATGACATTTGGTGATTCAAACGTATAGCTTTTGTTACAATCGCCAAAAAGCAGGTAACACAAAATAAAGACTATGATTGTGTTTATTAGCCAAAACGTGCCCAATACAAACCACGTTACCAGTGCATGTGCAGGTGCGGCACAAGAAACTTGAATATGAGTGTTATAAAAATGCAAGGTTTTCAAAAACTTCTGTTCGTTATTTTTGTTCTGACCCAACAACAAACAAATGCCACGACTGAGTGAACCGCAACAAAACCATGCCATCGGCCGTTTACAAGCTGGCGAATCTTTCTCAGCCATAGCCCAGATGTTCCATGTATCCCCAAGCACCATCTTGAGATTGTGGTATCAGTTCCAGCAACACACAAAACAACATGTGATGGTCCCAGACCAAGTGTATCCATCAGGACCCAGGACTGCTACACACGGGTACTTCATCTACGGGAAAGAACCACCATGGCAACCTCTACTGCTTCAGCAATACCAGTCTGCATAGAATATCGGCTCTGACAGTGTGCAATTGTTTACACGAGGCAGGTATTCGAGCCAGACAGCCTGTAAGAAGAGTGGTTTTGACTAACAACATCGTCGACTACGACATCAGTGGTGTCAACTGCACAGAGTCTGGCCTCAGTTACGATGGAGAACTGTCTGAGGTGATGAGGCTCCATTTCAGCTTCATCAAGCTGATGGAAGATGTCGAGTTTACAGACGTCGTGGTGAACATTTTGCTGCAAACTGCATACAGGAAGCGGACAGATTTGGCGGTGGTAGTGTGATGGTGTGGGCAGCAATCTCATACACTGGCAGGACCAACCTGGCCCTCTGAATCTCTGGATTTGAACCCTATAGAGCATTTGTGGGAAGAGTTGGATAGATGACTGAGACAGCATCAACCACAGCCACAGAATCGTGCTCAGTTGGCATTATTACTACAGACAGAGTGGGCCACCATTCCACAAGGTGTAATTCATAATGTCATTACTGCCATGGGAAGGAGATGTCAGGCAGTTCTGGACTCCCATGGTGGGCACACAAGGTATTGATATTATACTGACATAAACTTGAACTTTAATCTTTTCAATGTAATGCCATCAATATTAATGGATTGCAAAAGTGTGTGTAAAATGTGAACATTCTGCTGCTTTCTGTTGATCCATTAATGTCAATAAAATCTACTTTGTATATATATATATATATACACATTCCCATTCCTTAACACACATGTCTATCTATATGTCTGTCAGTCTGTCTACAAATCAATCTAAAAACAATATGTTTATGAATTTTCTTCTATTTGTCAACAAAGGTATCAATGAAAACAATGTACTTTATGTATCTATATTATGATAATTTACAAAGAATTCAAATTGTTTTTAAATTTTCATTAAAGTATATATGAATGGGTTGGAATGACTTAGGAACTACTTTAAATCAAGTTTTCATCAATATACTTTTATGTGACTGGAGAAATGTTAATTGATTTGATTCTGTTTTATTTTCCCTCTCTAAGTATATAACAGTTTTATTTACCAAAACAGGTGAACTGGGGATACATGTTGGTGGGTGGTGTTGCCTGCACATCCCTCCTAACTCCAGTGACATCGGCTTTACTTTCTGTATAAATAAAATTTCAAAATATAATAAAATAAACATATCATATAGAAATTAATAACAAACGTGTTACACAGATAAATAAAAAATGAAACAATATAAAACACCTACTCAAAAACATTATTTATGAATATATATAAGTCTTCAAGTTCAAACTCATGTAAATAAATATAATAATTATACCTTCTTGTAAAGTGGTAACAAATCATTAAACACATATAAAAAAATTATCTAAAAGATCTACTAACATGAATCTAATTTAATCTGAATGAAAAACAAACATTTTACACTTTTTAAAACATAATTTAATTAGATTATTGCATGTGTTAAGAACTTTAATTAGATTATTGCATGTGTTCAGTAATTTAATTATAAAGGTAACATTTTCAAACATTCATCTGACTGCATTGTTTTATTTCACAGCTTTATTTCATACTTTTAATAATATGAATAATATGAATTAATACAAACCAGAACATCAGGAGCTGTCTGACTGTTTGCTAGTCTGCTTTTAACAGATGCTATCTCTTTAGCAATTTTAACTTTCAATTCATCAGTTGTTAAACCAGAGATAGTGTTCTAGAAAAATAGATAGGTTAGACAAATGTATTCAAAACAGTTTATTATTACTTTATTATTATTATTCGTATTACCATTTAATATATGTTTTTATATTTTCTTTTCAGACTGATATTAAACTATAATATTATCAGCATTTTTGTTTCATTTTAGTTTTATTATTAATTTGTTATTAAAATATCTTTTGACACGAAAAGCTGGTTTCAGCGATGAGACTTTCAGAAAAACATCTGTGTTCTTTATGGATCTAGATCAAATTTTATGTTATTACAATTTATTCTGTAGGAAATATCCTGGATTTAATCTGTAATATATGTTACAAAAATATACATACACTTGTGCATTAGTTTTGATTACTTGCTTACAGACTGAAATAAATGACTAACCAATACCTGAACCAAAAAATATATATGAACTCTAAAGGTGTCTTACTTATTACTGACAAATTCATATTTTTGTTATATCACTATATACTGTTTTCTTTAAACACAGTGTTATGTACGAAGAATCCCTTTAAAAATTACCTTACATATATTTTGATATTAAATAGAATTAATGACAAATTATTTTTATTGTTTCTTCTTTTTAATTTTTATTCATCAGATATTGATGAACTATCATAAAAAAGAAAATGTTTTTGTTTTGTTATCACTGAATAAAACAATGAATAGAAAGATATTTGTTTTGTTTATTTTTTTACTGTTTTGATGGTTTCTTTTTATTATTATTTTGTGGAAAAAAGTATCAACTTTATGAAATACCTGACAAATTCTAATCATGTTTGTTTCCTGTATAGAGGCAAAAATAATCAAGTTACAAATTAACATAGTAAACAATAATCAAAGAATAAGACATGGTTTCAGTTGTACTTATTAAAGTCTAAGTTTTCACTTGTACAAGTTAACCAACCTGATAATCCATGCATTCTCTATCAAAATCTTGGTGGACCGATTTCCAACTGTGCTGCAAGTCATACTGCCCGACTCTTTTCTCTTTCAATACATTTTCCTGCAAACAAAATTACATCTTCTACAATACTGATCACCTCTTACATAATAAACTTGCAACTGGCCAATATACAATGATGTATTTAATGAAGGCAAAGTTGCAAAAGAAAAAAAGTCAAAGTAAACCTGCCTGTAATCGTATCAACTGAAAAATATATAAATGTAAGGCATTCAGCAGGTTTTCAGTTATTTAGGAATATTTTGTTAATTTAAACTGTTTATATTATTTCTGATCAGATTGAAATTACGGCAGATAAATTATCAAACCAAAATTTGTGTGTTTTTATTTTTAAGATACTGATGTATGATGGAAGAATGAATGCGTCCATTAAATTCAAGAAAAAATATATATTAGAACTGAACTAACTTCTAATTCGGAACATATTTCCTTCTCTCTCTCCAGTGTTTCTTGCAGCTGGCAGATGTCACTAATTTTTCAAAAGATTATCATATTTAGAAAAAAATGAGGTTTAATAAAAACAATAACAGCATTTCTTAAACAAAATCTAAACAAATTATTTACATTTTGTTTCTAATATATATTATTCTAATGAAAAATCTAGGAAAAGTATTTTATAAAAATATTTCTAAGGATTTGTTAGTTTAACCAACTGTAAATACCATTAACAAAGTTAAGTAATATAGCTTAGACACAGAACTACTTAAATTATAAAATAAAATAAAATAAAATAAATATTCACACATTCAGCGTTACAGTAATCATATCTCTTTTTCTCCAAAGTAAACCTGTTTTACCAAAATAAGTTTTTATTTGTGAGGCTTATTGCTGAACTGTGAAAAAAAAAAAAAAAAACTCATTTATTAATAGTTTTGGGACAAAAATATTTTCTGCATACTGGTGTTAGAGAATAAGCTGACAGACACAAGTAGCAAGGAATCTTTTATATGCACCTTTACATGGAGACAAAACACCATACACCTGTAGGCCAGTTACACCAAGCCTGCACTCAAACCACTGATGTGTTTTCTGTTCCTTTAATTCATGTACAATTAATATGTCATGGATTCACATTTATTTTCTACATCTCTGAAATAATCTCAGCATTTCTGTGGAAGATTACTTTCAAAAATGAGACACAGAGTTTGTTTGCTGAATGATAAAACTGTGGCATGACAAATAAAAGATGCATCTTAGATCAAGAGAAACAAAATTAATCATTCTGAAGAAGATACAACTCATGTACTTTAAAGGTATATTATGATCACAGCTTAACCATTATAGAACTGCCGGGCAAATGAAAATGTATTACATTTGAATTTTGGTGCCAGCCAAAACAAATGCTAAAGACAATGACATTAATGCTATAAGGAAAGTTATAAATATAAAGATACTAACCTTGTTAAATTTTCAATACTGCAACAGTTTGCTTTCAGTCTGCAAATCTTTTATTTCTTTTCTTTTTTCTGCGAGTCCTTGAGAACTTTCCACAAGCTGACCTCTCAGTTGCTCAATCTGAAAATTAAAATCATTATTGCAAAGTTATTTTATTGAAGACAACAAAGTATCAAATATACATCATAAACATGTTATTTACTGCTCCAGACTTTTTCTGCTGAATCAGTCCTACTTTTTATTATTATTATTCTTTTTATTTATTTAATTTTTTCTTATAAATGCTGAAAGTAATTTATTCTATGATCCAGTTCTCAGCCACCTTTCATTCTAATTTTACATATTTAATTTTCTTCAGAATGCTCAACTGTTTATTTTAAAATGAATAAATACATAATGGAAGCCAACATAATTCAGTGACCATTAAATAATAATTTTTTCTACCATTTTACTTGGAATTATTATTAAAACTGATTATAATTAAAAAATTCGGTATCAAAATATTTAATTAAATAATAAATACTGATTTATGTCCCACCATTTCTGTGGTATTAAGGCACCTGTGAATGTACAAAGACACCAGCTGCTCAAATCATTCATAAGATGAAATATTTTTTAAACTGCATATGTTCTTAACTTGAACCCCACCTATAGATATCAATAAAAACTTCTACAGCTGATGTTAATCATGCCTGCTACAGAATTCTGGCATATATTATGTAATAAGAATACAATTTGATTTCTTCTTCTATTTAAATCCGAGTACGTTTTAATAAAGTATGGTAACTTCCAAGTAATAATAATTATTTTATTTATTCAGAAAGGAAATAGTATTTTTATTTATTTAGTTGTTATTGTTTGTTTTTTTGTTTTTTTACTTTTTATTTTTTTAGATACATTTTTATATAAATAGAAAACATTTCAAACAGAAATGAAATGGAAGAAAAACCAATTATTACAAGGGCACTGCATCCTCAGTCTCTAAAGTTCTTTTACTTTGAATATAAAAACAGACTCACACACACACACACACAAACACACATATACACAAAAATAATAGTAAAAAAAAAAAAAATCTCTAGCATGGGAAGTTAAATCAAAATGTATTTAGGCTATATTTTAAAGAAAACATTCCATACCTCTTGAAGCCATTGCTGAGTTTGGAATCTCTCTGCTGACAACGATTCTTCCAGTTACAGAATTTAGTTCTCATCAGTCATATCTTTGTCATCAGCACTAATTTTTATTTCTTCTGAAAGGTCACAGATTCTTCTGAGATTTCCATTTTCAACTATATTAAAAATTAAGTGTAAAATTACCACATAATAATCTTAATAGGAATAAAATGCTTTAAGTGTTAATATAAATAATATATAGTTATTGTTTTTTACCTTCCAACCTCTTCAATATGGTAACTATCTGCTTGTAACTGTAAAATAAAATAATATTAGATTGGCATTTCTGTCTTCTAGTACTGGGGCTTTTAGTAATAATTTAAACACAATCAGTTTTGCCCACATCTCACTTCAAAAAATGTAAAGAAACAAATGTTAAATTAACTCCTAAAGAAAAAAGATTACAGTAATTAAAAAAAACAAAAACAAAAAGCAACTCATACAATACATTACTGCTTAGAATTAATCATGGTTCAAACTTATTTCAAGATATTGATTATGTTGTAAAACTATATGAATGAAACTTCAAGACTCATCAGAACAAAAATCTATCAGAGAGAGATACATTTGGACAAAAACATAATTTTAATTATTTAGTATATCTCACCTATATTTAGACTGCAAATTTAACTTTTCTTGTTACATTTTCTCCACTTGCAGATGACAACGACCCACACAGTTACATGTCACTGCAATACTGACATTTGTAAGAAGCATCACTAACTTCTTTCAGTAATTGGTTAATGTTAATCTAAAAACAATTTTTTTTATGATGGACTTTATTCATAAAGCATTGTTGTATGTTGTGAACTTAGACAAGTCCTTTCAATAATATTTAAAAAACTAAAAAAAAAAAAAAAATTTAATCATGACTCATTTAATCATGATGACTTTGAACAATAGATGAATAAATATAATAATATTAATTGTCCATTACAAGCAAGATATTTTGAAATACTGATCAAAAAACAGCATTTACTAAAAACTAAAGTACAATAAAAGAATGATAATTAATATGTAACAGACCAATGAAACAGTAACATTCACTTTGTCTTCTTCTGTATCAAGATAAGTCCAAATCAGTTATGAAGATGTTTCTGCAGGAGCAACTATTATTCAGTAGCTTTATTGTACCAACCTTGTCTTTTTCACACAAAGGTGATGCCAAAAAATATAGATTACTTTAACATTAACATACTATTAAGCTGATTACTGACTTGTTACTATTTTATAATTATTACCACGAGTTCATAATAAATGGAGGTATTATGGACAGAACCAACTCTCACGCATGGAAATGTATGCTACCGGATCTTCCTCATCAAAACTACACTGTCAAAACACAGAAGAAGATGATACACAATCCTTTCACAGGTTTGTCAGGCTGCAAGAAAATTAGTTTTAGAAATTTATCAAAGAGGGAACAAAATCAACATTAAAAAATGATACATGTTCAATCATTACTGCAAACTTCAAAATTCTTTTTTCTTCACAGTAATGCCTAATTTTGCAGTAAATATTTCTTATTATGTGAATTGAGTCTGTGTGTATTATTGTAACTCTGTTAGTTCCTCAAGGCTGTTAAAGCAAACATATTAAAGTATGAATTATACTATAGGTTGATTTAATTAACAAAATGTAAATATACAACACCAAAAGCAAATGACCTATCTTCTTTATCTGGCACTCAATCCAAACCCCAGTTCAGCAACAGTTTTATTTCATGGATAATCATATTAAAACTAATTTCACAAAAAAATGTATTTGACAGAAAATGAAAATTAGCTTTGACAAAAAGAACAAAAACATGTAAGGATAAAATAATGCATAAATAATAATAATAATAATGTTGTCTCTTGGTAATTAAATTAACAAAATATTTCAGAAGCTGAAAACTGAATTGTTAATAAATTAAGTTAGATATAATCTAAGTTAATATCTCCAGATATTTTTCAATGTCAGTTGAAAAAATAAACTCTATTCACCATTTACACAAATGAAATAAACATACTTCACAAACATTTTCTTTTCTGGAAGCTTCATACTAATTTCAGCCTGTGAGCTTTCCATCTCATTTGGAAAATCACCTTCTTGACTGAAAGAAACAAAACAAAGATAAAATACAAGTACTGTATATGTTGCACTATTGGAAATATAAAAATAACAAATATGAATAATGAAATAAATAATTATTAAGTTCAGTGGTCATTTTCTTTATTTTATGTAACTTATCAAGCCATCTTGTAACTTCAAATAAAATGATTTTGTTCAAGGTAAACATCACATAGCAAGAACAGAAAAAAAATATTACTGCAATTCCAAATAATGCACTTGTTTGTAAATTTTACTAATTTAAAACCTAACTAAGTTATAAGAAAAATAAAATAAAAATAAAATAAAAATAAAAATAAATAATTATAGAACAAAATCCAACAGTGGCAAAAGAAACAAGCAATAATAAGAATTACAAAATATAATTATAATTCTAATATAATAATTCTAATATAATTCTAGTATGTAACATATATATGCTTTTCCTGGAAACGTGATATCTCAGTTTTGTGTGATTCCCTGTTACCTAGAGGGAGTGAAAAAACAAAAAATTGAAAAAAATAAAATCAATAAATAAATGAATATGACATTAGATATGTGTCTAATTTAGTTTTTAAAAAAAAAGATAAAAACTGAAAATTATTTTAGAAATGACTCACCAATCCTGGAAATACTCAGAGTGGGGATCTGAAACTAATCCATAATCCATATTCTCTGACAGGAACAGGATATCATCCTGTGATTTCCACTGAACATTAATAACAAGAATCAGAAAGTAAGAGAAAACAATTTCAACAAAAACATTGATAACAGACAAACATTTTACATTATTCAAATAGTTGTAAATTCTGTAAATGAAATAGTGAAGTAAATTCAAAATATCTGTTTATTGTTTATTGTTGAGATACATTATTCTGTAATATAACAATAAGTGTGTATATGTGTGTCTTTTGGGTGATTTTTTTTCTGTTCATTAAGCAATTACCTTGTGACATTGTTAAGGTCTAGAATCCATGTTTTGATGATTTTCTTGTAAAAGTTCTTTTCAACAAAAGGATCAACACCTTTTGGTTCCAGCATGTTCATCAGTCTGATGAGATGTTCTTCAGGCTGAAAGTTAAGTAGCAACAAAAATTATATATTAGGAAATGAAACGTGTAAAAGAATTAAATAAAAATATTGATAACTAGGACAGTATATCTACATTGTAAAATGATACTTTACAGCATATTAAGAATTGGTCTGATAAAGCACAACATTATATTTATTGATTTACTTCAAGCTGGTCATTAATTTCACTGCATCGCAGTTATTCGAGATTTGCTTTTGTTCTGAATCTTAGACATACCTAAGAAATTTGATGACGTAACCACTTTTTTAACAACAGCATTCTCACCTCCTCCATCAACATCAGGATTTTCTGCTGATTATTAACTTACACAGTGTAAGCAAAATCATTCCTGGCAAAATCTGCAAATATAAAACAAATAAAACAGTAAAAGACGACAGAATCTATTCTCTGCAGGAGTTCATCATCAGCAGCAGAAACATACTGCCACTGCTTCCAAAGACATCCATTTTATAGCAGAAGGGAAGATGATAGAAAGTGTAAATGGGAAAATAAATGAAAATTAATAATAATTAAGATACCAGCTATAACATGCAAATTCCACATATTTTAAAATACATTTTAAGTTAAAATTGTCCTTTTTCTCTCTCAAAATAAACTGATTCATCCACAAACATTAAACTTTTACAGAAGAGCAGTTTACATTATAAAACCCCAGTTTACATGCTTTTAAACCCCAGTTTTCATTCATTAAGAATGATCCTGTATTTTTTATTTAACATGGCCTTAAGTAGACATTTTTTTTAGAAATGAGGTAAAAACAGTTACTTGCTGATAAAACTGCTGTCTGATGTTTTTTAAGCCAGTTATGTCTTTCATCACTATGATGCCAGTACCTTCAAATAGTAACCATAGACATAAATGAATTCATTAGGTGGATATAGTTTTTACCGGAATAGAAAATTATTGTTTATATTTTTTAAATAAAATCTTTATACAAAAAAACTACAATAATAAAAAATAAAAAATAAAATAAAAAGATTGCAATTTTGGTATGAGGTATTTGTCTCACATGCCTTAATTTAGTTATGGCCATGTTTAATATTTATTTGAAATCTTTCACTGTCATATAAATGATATTAAAATATTGTAAATGACAAAATTAATATATGATTTTTATATTGTCTTCATCTCTCAAGATTTTTATACAAGGAAGCCTTTTACTGATACTGGGAAAATTAATGTTTTCGACTCCCACATCATTTATGTCAGCTTTGAAAAAAATATTAAAAAATGTTGTAATATCAGAAAACATAATAGGAAATATATCATCAGTAACTATTGCATACAGACATCATACGAACAAACCCTATGAAAACCTGAAGATCTAAGATTCTACTGTTTAAGTTAGTTTTCACTGGGAAGTTTATTTAATACACAGTTTTATTTATCTTATTTTATTTTATTT
Source organism: Chrysomallon squamiferum (assembly GCA_012295275.1). Classification (NCBI taxonomy): domain Eukaryota; kingdom Metazoa; phylum Mollusca; class Gastropoda; order Neomphalida; family Peltospiridae; genus Chrysomallon; species Chrysomallon squamiferum. The sequence continues at coordinate 7,654,066 of CM022677.1, forward strand.
ATTTTTAAAATTTTATTTATTTAATTATTTAATATATGTTTACCATTTCACAAGCAAATCTGAAAAGAAAAACACCTACATTTTTACCACCTGTTTATTTATTTATTTATTACCTTAAACACTCAACACTGATAGTGTCAATCAATAAAAAAGAAACAAGAAGCAATCTTTCTCTTACAGTGATAATAAAGTTTATACAAAATAATTTCACCAACTGATTTGATTATTTATCCTAAAGTAACCTAATATTTGCAGCAGCAATTAAGTTTAAATCAAAATCCACTTTTCTTTTTCAAAATGAATATTTAATGGCCCACATTTGTTTTTTGGGCCACCATATATTTTAGATGAGTTTTCAGCTCTGTGTGTGTGTTTTCCAATACTTGTCACAGTGTTTTTAAACCTCCTAGACATAACAACAAGAATAAATATTGGCTCTGTGACACCGAGACATTCTGGTAATTCCAAATAATCATGTTAAGACAATCCCATGTTGTTGTTTTTTGATGATTATAGGATTTGAACAGTAAACACATTCACAAGAAAAATTTAAAATGTTGAAAGAATTATAGAAATAAATGTAGATAAAAAAAAGGTTTGTCTTGAAAGTTCTGTTCTGCATTATTTCACTTTTACCTTAGGCAATGGTTTCAATTTGTTTACATTAATTTCAGAGAAGTAACATGCTGCTGTTTGTTCAATTCCGTGTCTCCTACCAAGTTTACAGATCAACAAAATTCATTTTCTGTTGTTTTTTCATTTTAAAATGGGAACATAATCTCATCTGCATTACAGTTATTTTCAAAGATTAGCAGAATTAGTAACAGACAGACCACCAATCACAGACTGTTCAGTTTCGTCCAACTAATGGAATTCGCCTCCAGCTTTTATAACCTGCAAGGATGAAATCTCACATACTTTTGTCATCCTGGCCAAGAACAAAACTAGAACGTTTCTTCTCCTGTTTTGTAGTTCATGTCATCACTGGTTTGTGAACAACATCTGATGATTTACCCTGATGTCATACAGTCATTTAAATCCACTTTACCATCCAAACCAAAGTTATAATAGTGAATTCACCACACTTTGTCAATCACAGCTGGAGTTGTTTGTTGAATAACTGCAGCTAAACAGAATCATGTTGCCAAATCAATGTAAGGAATGTAACCTGACTTCCATTTTTTTAGATCCAGAGCCACATCATTAAATTCTGATGCAAATGGAAAACACACGATATGTCTGGATGAAGTTCTTTTGAATTTCGTGTATATATTGCAAGTTTCCTCCACTACATAAATTAATGCCAGCTCTTGAATCGTCGTTATCATTTACTTGTTTCAACAAATGTGTCACATCGCTGTAGTCGGCACCAGTTTTGATGATCTTCTTGTAAAAGTTGTCGTTCTCTGTGACACAAATCAGCTCCGTCTGGTAACTTAAACGCTAACATATACGGCTGCAAGTTCGTCTTTTTTATATTTTCGTTAGCAAAGTCGCCATTCTATCGTCTTTCATCAACGCCGAGTTCACTAAACACTTTATCAGGATGGACCCTTCACTTTCATGCAATGATAACGCTTTCACTATTTCTTTTTCCAAATCTATACTATTCTGCTAACGCTTTAATTTCATCCATCCATCTGCTGTACGTTTTGTAACTTTCGGTCGGCGTCTTCAAATAAAAAAGAAATTAACAACAATGCCCTGTACCAAGATAAAATCCATCGTCAAACCCACACTTAAACGATACATTACTCCAAAAAACATGAATAACAAGCACTCCTTCCGATAGAGTTCCATACACAAATCCAACACCAAACGTAATTGGCTGAATTATAAAACAGTGACCTATGATTTGATCTGTAATAAACATATCCATCCAATCAACACTATTATAAGTTCTGCTGCAATCAAACTCAATTACTGATTAACCATCCCGTTGTGGAATGCACACCAATTTAAAAATGGTTTTGAAAAAAAAAAAAAAATCCATGTGCATTAACTTTATCTTAATATTTATAGTTACTTTTATTATGTATTAATAAATATTGTATAAAAATGTATACTACTTTATTCAGTATTTACGTATTAGTTTACATTATATTTCTTATAAAACTTTTGTCATTTATTAAAATAGAAATATATTTTAAAGTCAAAATGTAGAAGTATATTTACTTTTATATTCTCATAATTTTTAAAAATATTTAAAAAATCAATAAATAAATAAAAGAGAAAAATCTCAGGTCTTGTATTATTTTCCTGTGCAGTTTCTCCAGCTTAAAAAAGCACATTAATTTATATTTCTCCACATTTCTCTGCATCTCTTTATAGAAAAATAATACCTCCTTCTCTGACTATCTCTATGTTGAACAGTTTACATAATAACGTATCCAAGTAACATTATATATTTTATTAATTTATTATGCAATCTCGTGTTATCTCAAGTTATCAGTAAAAAAAGTATGTGACATCGTTCTAAAGTAAAAACATTTAATACCACTTGCAGAAACTATTTATATATTTGATAAATAAAAGATTCTCATTATGTTGTTTTCTATTATTCTCTAATCTATATAATATTGATAATTACAGAAATTATAAATGGTATTATGGTTAATGTTTTGTATGTAACATTTTGAGATTATATATAAAAAAATAAAGAAAGGTCTTATTAGTGGAAGAAACGGGATCCCGCTGGGCTAAAATGAAATTTTTTTATCTATCACAGTTTAGTTACATTGAAAATTACAGATAGAGGCAAATCTTCTGGAGTCACAACGGTTATACTGTTTGTGTAATGACTAGCGCTATGGCCATAAGGTTGCAAGAAACCCAGGGGATATTTACCATGTTCTGATACATTACAACAATCAGCACTTGAGTTAGCTACTGAAGATTTATTTGATGCACTGACAACCGTCATGTGTTTTGAAAAAACTAATTAGTTTAGATGAATCGCTTTGATTTTGCTGATAAGAATATTCACACATGTCCCACACAGGCACTACAACAATGAAGAAGTGTTTTGATATTTATTTGACAATGGAAATTCAGTTTAAATTCTAATTAAAAATGAAAATGTAGGTTTTTCTGTCTGTCCTTTTCTTTTTGTTATTTTTCTTTATTTTATTTTATTTTTACTGAAAAGCAAGTTTATTAAATATGCATTTAATTATTACAAAGACATTAATAATAACTTAAAAAACAAAAACTTATTACACATTGTTAAAGTGAAAAAGTGAAGAGTAAACTCAAAAAGTAAGTTTATGCTAAACATTTCACTAGAGCAAAAAAAATGAAAATTTACTTTTCCACGTTCAATACCAAAATAGTGGCGTTTTTAATCATCCAACGTATTGTAAATTTACTAAATTTATTAAATTAAAATTTATCCTTTCTTTCTTTATTATTATTTGTTCCTGCAAATATTTGCAGATTACTTTTAAAGGTTATTTATTTCATTCTTTTCTTTTCTTTTTTTTCTTTGTCAACAGTAAAACATATTTCCTGTATGAGCAGGATTGTTATTGTTATTATAAAACAAAGATCAGAGGTTACACCGATGCCTATCAGAATTAATCTACATTCTTAATATTTCGTTAAATCAAAACAATGTCCTAGACTTTCTGGTAAAATAAAACGTAAACTTCGTCGGAGTATCTCATTGTTATTTGTGTAAACTGCGGTTATAAAATAAAATATCATATTAAACTGTTCTAGCGAGATTACAACTTTTTATATTTCAGAACATATACTGGTATTTTGATATCTAACTATGAATGTATCTAACAGATATCACATTAACAACAAGCATTCTCACTTTTTACTATTAATCCGGAAGACGAAGATAAACGACTTAGTTTCTCACTTTTTCACGTATAATCGCTTAAACCGGAGGAATAGAAATATATACAAACCCCAGCTATATTTCTCAGAGATTGTCAGTATCATCATTTGTAGGTACCTCCAGCTTGGGCATTCTTTTATTCTCTATGGTATATTATAATAAAGTGTATTATGCAAAACTGCTCCTTATTTTTATTTTATTTTTATTTTTATTCGATTAAATTCATTAATTATCACTTCACTTCTTAATTAAGATATGACGTAAATATCCATGAAAATTAATTTAAGTGTAACTAATAGAATTCGATCTCAATTTCATTTTATCTATATATGAATAAATTGAAATCGAGCGAACATTAAGGGTTTTCATAGTAAGACTACTTCTAGTTACCGTCTTAATTGTATTGCCCTTTATATATATATATACACACACACACACACATACACACACACACACCACATATTAAAACACATCAAAGGCAGAAATAGCAGAAAATTTATGTTAATGCCAAAATATGTTAATTTTAAATACGGTATTGTGTTTTATTATCACTGTACCATTTATTATTACAGAATATTGTTTGATATATACCACGTTGAAATACATTGCAGCATACCTTGTCAAACTTTATTTTCTAATACTTGTCAGAATAGAACTAATGTAAACTAAAGTTAACCATTAATTTAAATATTCTAATAATAATAATGATATATATATTGATAGCATCGAGGATTACATCTGTTATATTACTGTTGCAGTTTGGTTTTTGGAAAGATATTACAAAATACGTGGTACAGTATAATGCTTCGATAATTTTAGGAACAGAACAGATGCAAGATATTTTATACTACTCACATATTACAACTTGAATTAATATTATAACATTGTAAATACTTTTAACGTTTTACTTACTACATTTTATACGAATACAAATAATTCTACATCTTTCTTGTTACCACTAGTACTAGTACTAACAATTTTACTTGCTGCTGCTGGTGGTATGAACATT
>CM022677.1:7663921-7673771 GCA_012295275.1 Chrysomallon squamiferum
CTGCCTATTGACTGGGTTCCTTCATTTTGAAAAAAAAACTAAACAACATTCTTAGCTGAAATAGATGAATTTTTTATTGCATACAAATTAACATTAAACATGATAACGCCCATTTCCCATCGTGATGTTTGCTTTATAATGAAGTAACTATTCACACCAGCCCAAAAAACACATTTACAGATTCAATATGTACATTTACAATGTCTTTGTGTTTGTTTTTACTGATCTAGGTTTCCAAAGGGGACATTTACATATAATTAAATTTGAATAGATTATATGCCATCAAATGAGAAATTTATATCATTTAAAATTTAAAATTAATGTGTTGACACAATATATTTTTAATGAATTTTTGTTTTTTTATAGATAATTGGGCCAACTAAATGGAAAAATGAAGACTGGTGAATATTAGTAATAATTTTGATAACAGTAGTAATAGTAGTGGTAGTAATAATAGTAGTGATAATAATAATAATAATAATAACAATAATAATAATAATAATAATAAACTAGTAATAATAATAACAATAATAATAATAATAATACATTCTTTACATTTCACCATTTGATATGAGACATTAACTTGAAAGACTCTGTCATTATCCATACAGAAATGACTGAAATAATGTTCTTAAACACTTAATAAAAAAATTCATACATATATATATATATATCCAATCCTTAGAAAATATTATAATACAGGATGGTATAAATATAAAATTACAGTAAGATTTTTTTTTCATGATGACTATGAGTGAATTACAAATTCAATAGTTTAACAAAGATACATCTGTTATGAATGATCAATACAGATAGTAAACTACTTTTGATTGGATAATATGTGTGAGAAAATCATTTTGATTGGTTTAAAAAACAGTTTGTAATATATATTTTGATAAATAATATATAAATATCAAATGTGATATAAAACTGACTGTTTTATTTTTATGTGAATATTTTTCTTTGTCTGATGTCATGTTATGAAACAGGACTTTTCAATGGTTAAAACTCAGATCTATTCTACTGTTTGACTGGCCAGAAGTTCTAAGAAATAAATAATTTCATTGGTTAATTATTAAAGCTGTTCCTATCTTCATTGGTCAGCTGACGATCCAATCACCTCTCAGGATTTCATTTATAATTAAAGTGATTTTTCTGTGCACAGTTTTCACTGTTTGATTCAAGTGCTGAGTTTAAAATGTAAATCAACTAAAACATTAACAAATATGTACAAAAATCTGGTAAGGTGAACAATTCATTTTTTTTCCCTTCTTTCTTTTTTTTTTCTTTTCTGTAATACTATATGCTGTTTTGATGCTTCAAATGAAATTGGTGATTCTATAACAGTGATTTTACTTAGTACCAAAATATGAAAATAAAAATGGCAGTAAATGAAAACACATTATTTGCAAACATAAAAAATTTAAGAATGCATAAAAATAAATAAATGAATAAAAAAGAACAAACCAGACACACAATGAAACAAGTCTATACAAGTTTCCTGCTCTGTTGACAGTATGTGTGAACTGATGTGTAATAATTATACAAAAATGTATTTGTTGGTACAGAACTTGAAAGTTATTTTTTTTGTGTGATCTGAACAGTTGGATTTGTAATGAAAAAATTAAATATTTCTTCCTTCTTACTGTCATTTAACTTTTCTCAACACCTGAGCAGAATTCTAAATATTGTGTGTAGCTGGTAATTGAGTAGGAACTAGATTTAAAGACAGACTGGAAAATAAACAAAAATATCATAAAATGAAACATATCTTTTTTTACCAAGTTTATTCTTGAAAACAAATGGTAGTTCTAAATACTTGTTGTATTCAAATTCAGCTATAAGTTTCAGGAAAAGAAAACAGAATCATGTGGGTTGTTGCTAACAGGTTTTTAGTAATATTTATATTATGTGTATAATCAACATACTTTTGCTGTTTTTAACCTGTCAGGACATCTGACCTTTGACCATGGACAGTGACTGGCCGATGCAATGTTTTATGCAATAAATGAACAGGAAATATGGTCACATTGCATGCTTTATCTTCTCTGTGACTTCTGATGTTCCATGCAAGGTGTGTCAGCCAAAGGGACGCAACTTGAGGTTTGTCTGCTTCAGTTTTTCGTTTTGGTTCACTGTTATTTGAGTTTTGGCTGCAGCTTGTAATAAACAACTTTTTCAGTCTTCACAGTTTATGTTAACAGTGAGAGAAGAAAAACAATAATAAAGAACAAAACAAATTCAAACACACTTTTGATATTTTTGTTTACATAACTGCCAGTTCACAGCAACAAGGTAAGGCTGTTGGTATCACAGCCAATATTCAAATATTAGTGAGAACAAAAATTACAAAAAGAAAAGAAAAACAATTATGCCTAGTGTTACTGGTTTATAGATAACACATGAATTATATCTGACAAACAACTAAAAAAAAAAATAATAAAAAATATGGTTTGTTAAATGGTTATAAAAATATGTAACATACATTTCAAAATAATAATGAAATAGTGAAATATATGTACAATCTGTGTCATGTGACAGCATCACCAGGCAGATTAATAGTGTGATACTGTCACATGACACAGATTGTATAAGTTGTACTGTTTATTATTACTTTACCTCGAGATGCTGGTCTTCTGTAGGTGCTCCCCATGTCTGCCAATTTTGTGTAAGTACATTGCAGGAAACTAACAGAAAAACAAAAACAAAATAATCAATTTAAAAACATTGTATTATATTATTTGGATTTACAAAAAATATTTTGTGACATAATAATAATAATAATAATAATAATAATAATAATAATAATAATAATAATAATAATAATAATAATAATTTAAGAAAGAAATAAAATCAAAATCAAAATAGAATATTACATGTATACAAACAAATTAGATATTGATCAGATTTTACATTATAAATTACTATTCTCCATGGATCCAGCTTAGTTCTCCCAGGTTTATGTGCTTATGGTATTGGTGTAATCCTAACTCTAATCCTAACCCTAATCCTAATAATGCTTTATAGCATCTTTAATTTATTGTAACAATTAACCACTTATTAAGTTTAGTAACAAATTTTCCATGAAAATTAATTAAATGCTCTAGATAGTGTTTTGATTGTACATGTAATAATACATGTGAATAAAGCTTAAACACATAAATCTGAGAATAACAGATTTCAGTATTTCTGGTCCATTAAATTTAGCAATGGCTTAATTTAGATTAATAATAATAATTAGCAGGGTTTGAAAATAAGAACAGTAATAAACAAGTGAGCAAACTAATTTAATCTGCAAATAAAAATTTAAAATAAAATTTAACAGAAAAGCTAATTTATGATATTACAGCCCTGTAATATTAAATTTATCATTTATAATTGATGATGATGATAAGGATGATGAAGAGGATTAAAATGGAGACATTTACATGATGATACAGGAATATTTTATAGATGATAACTCAATTAATCTATAAATAAATGATATAAGGAATGTTAACTTCACAGACTGAATAAATTAGTGTATAATTCTGGCATACTCAGTCTGTTAAAGATATTTGTATGGAGGAATGATGTCAATGATGGAAAAATAAATATAGAGATTAAAAAAATAACAAATAAATAAATAAAATAATAATAAAAATATAAGAAGAATTAAAAAAATAATAAGATAAAGAAAATATAATGATTGTTGACACCAGAAACAAGAATAAAACAATGCTAATGGAAATAATGAAGTATTCTAAGGTATCCGGATTGTATACTACAATATAAATGTAAATACTGCATTAAAAAATTTAGTGTCTTTTAAAAACACTTCATTTATATTCTGATTATTGATAATATAAATGTGACTAAAATAAAGAAGAAATATTTTATTTAAGGACATACACAGCATGTTTTTACTAATTCTTTGTATCTTTAAAGGTAAACAACAATTCAGCTAATGAAAAAAAAAACCTGTTTCTGCAATCTGAACTGACACCCTGACAACCTAAAAATCTGTTTTTAACATATACCTTTCCACAAAAAACAAACATACACCTCTTTTGGTAGATAACATTATTAGTCCTCCATGCAGAACTCATCCTGGAACACAACAAACCTTGGCCATGCACTCTAACCACTGAGCCAGTCTATCCATCACTATAAGTTTAACACAACTGATTAAGTGAATACTTACAGAGTAGAGTTTGATTTGTATAGTTCCGAATCTCAACTCAGTTTTGTGAAAGCTAATGAGTACTGGGTGTTTCATGATATTTGACTTCCATTACAACAGCAAGATGCTGAATTAAAATTAATAAAAATAATAATAAACCCTGCAATATAAGCTGTCTGATGAAATAAATCTTATTAACATTTAACTGAGGAGCACTCATTTAAAAATTCCTTTAATATTAACTTTCTTTATTGGCAGCTTCTGAAATACTGACATTATATAAGGATCTTCAAAAAACCTGAAAGCATCCATTTTAAATAATACAAATATACTTACATAGGTAAAAGCATTCATCAGTCTGTACACTAAAACTGAATATCAATTTTTCCAGTACAATAACAAATTTCATAAATTCATATAATATTAATGACCTTAATAACAACAATAGTAGTAGTAGTAGTAATAGTAGTAATAATAGTAGTAAAATATATTAATAGTAAAATTAGCAATAATAACATAACAATAACAGTAATAATAATTTACTATATACATTTTCACCTAATATTTGTTAATGAGAAAAAGAAGGAATGAATGTTTTATTCAACAACATGTATATAGCATTCATATTTTTGCTTTTGCATTTAACATGTTTTATGAAGGAATGTGGTAACTATACTGTAGCAAAAAGTGTCATGACGTGAAACACAAATTTCTTCATAGATCATTTTCAGAGCATTTATTTTTTCTAGTTTTTTAAGAATAATTATAAGTGTTATATAAAGTCTGAAACTTGAGGTAATTCAAACAAAATGACAATGCACATAATACCTTTAATAATTAGAATATATATCTTGAAATATTGGAAATTTTTTTAATATTTCACTCACATCTCATTTTTCATACAAATGTTCTTTAAAGTAATAATAAAAATAAAAAGAAGATGAAGTAAAAGAAAAAAACATTCAGTGGTAAGTATATTCAAAACATCGTGGTTTATCGAGACTAGTCTAGCCTGAGGCCTAGCGGTGGTTGACCCATTTCTATGAACCAAAGTACCAAGAAACAGAACCGAAAGGAACACATTTGTTTTACCTCATCTAATTTTTCGGAAGGCGAATTTCCTCGATCCTCATATGCAGAGACTGTGTCCTAACCTAGAAATATATAATATATCCTACATATGCATCTATATACCACTACACAAATACAAACAATAGCAAAAAATTAAATTTACATGGCTGAAATAAGATTTATCCTATTTTGTTTCGCGTCAGCTGATTTCCGCTGTCTTTAATATCACAACATGCACGATGTCGACCGAGGTATCACACAGTTGTGGCTAAACACCTTTCAAACAATCAGAGGCTGAGAACTGTCACAGGATCAGTATACGTACACTTCCCCTACAGAGTAATATTACAATGCGGGATGTGGAACACGGATGAGAGAATGAAAGGAATAAACGAGTAAACATGCAAAAGAAAATGTAAAAGAAAGGTACAACTTTTATAGAAATTATGAACTTTGATAGAATTAAAACAAAACAAATATAATTAGAATGAAAAGAACGAAACAATAAAAGAACGGGAGACAGAATTAAAACACACTTAGAAATGGTGTTAGCGTCAGAATTAAGTTCAGTCCTTTCGTTAAGGTTACGTTTAAGGTATGTTATGGTTAGGATGAGGGTTATTAAAATTTTATTATCAATGTAACGATAATTTCCAAAATAACTGTCGTAGAGTAGGAATGGTTCAGGTGCATGAACGATCGGGTTCAGTCATATCTACAGTAGTGCTGAGTGTAGCCACACACCCTTATACATACCAAGACTGACTTTCTTGGAGTACCTCCACCAAATCTTGTTCTTCCTGGTACCTAACTTGGTATAGATGTGGCCACGATAACAAATTTTTGATACTCCGTTCTGACTCCATAGTAATTTTATTGATAGGTTTGTGGAATGTATTCTAATGATGGCACTAATGAGTCTCAGGAATGGTGCTCACTCACAGCTTTTATATTCATAGCATGGGTAATTAAGTGGGAAGCCATCTGGGAAGCCATATACAGGGATATATCTGAAGATAAGATAAAGGGATATATCTGAAGATAAGATAAAGGGATAGATCTGAAGATAAGATAAAAGGATAGATCTGAAGATAAGATAAAGGGATAGATCTGAGGACATGAAGAGAAGGGATTACCCTTTGAATGGGTCAATTAGAGAATGGCTTCTTAACTGGCTTCTTAAAGAAAATGATAATTGAGACATTTTAAGAACCCGTTGGATAGGTCAATGACAATTAAAACTCAACTGGGTAACTTAATTGGGAAACTGACTTATGTTAGAAAGATGTAGAGATATAGATTGACATAGTATTTATGGTGAAACATATAGATTATCAATTGGGGAATGATAATTAATGGATGAAAGAGCTGCATATTTATGATGAGTATTTAAGAAGCATTAAAAATATTGTTTAGCAAAAAAAATAATTTGAAATACCTTTAACATATTTAAAATAGGAATTTTAGTAAAAATGTAGTGTTTCTTTCTTTCCCATTGCTTTCTTTCCTACAACCATATTTTTAATAGAATATTTGTTCTCAACTGTCTTAAATCCTGACATCTGCAAAATCAAACCCATTGCATCTTATCTAAAAACAATAAATGGAAAACTATGCTGAAATTGTTATAATTCATATAATTTAAAACAAACAAAGAAAAAAAAAAAAAAAAAAGAGACTAGTCTTTCTGTGTTTTTATTTGTATTATGTATATATTGATCAAAATCTGTTTTTGTTGTCTGTCAACCAGCAGAAGATAATCTGACATGATCATTATATATATATATATACACACACACACATACACACGTACATAAATACAAATCTTGTTTGAGTTTATGAAAACAAACATTAAAAGCAATAGCATGAACACCAGTCATGCTGTACATCTGTACATCTCTCTCTCTCTCTCTCTCTCTCTCTCTCTCTCTCTCTCTCTCTCTCTCTCTCGCAACTCACTCTTTTTTTTATCTATTTACAAATACGTTAAACAGAGTTATTTCCCTTAGACCATTAACGCATATGCAATGTCAAGCTAAATTCGGTTTACTACATTTAGATGAAATTGGCTAATTCTATAAATGTTTTAGTAAAATATTCTAATAGTTAATATTAAATTCAACAGTTGATAAAGAGCCAGTTTTCATTTTTGTTGCTTTATTTGATTTATTATTATTACTTAATTAATTATTGAAAAATTCCTATTTCGCTTAAAACATTTATTTATTATTTTATTTCTTTTTCGATTTGTCTGTTCAGTAAAAACAATGAATTTGTATACAACATATACACTATAAATCTCGAGCAGTCAGGTGACTCTGGGTTTCTTCGTGTGATATCTGCTTTGGTTTTGTATAATATAAATAAATGAATAGTTCTTATTTAAAATTGTCATTTTTTTATTCAGTAGTAAACGTGTCACGCGAGTCTGGATTACGTCATTAGTTTTACAAGTTGTACCATGTAAAACAAGTTTCTAAGGAGGAGACAATTTTGAATCCTTTTTTAAAAATAAAATAAACTATACAGGAAAAGGTGAAGATGTTGAAGTGAATATAAACTACTCTGCTGGATAAGCTTAATGTTTTTGTTTTCTTTTTTTTTTTTATTATTATTATTATTATTATTATTATTATTATTATTATTATTATTATTATTATTATTATTATTATTATTATTATCATTATTATTACATATATTATTATTATTATTATTACATATATTATTATTATTATTATTATTATTGATAACGTGAGAAGAATGGTGAAAACGGAGATACACTTTACCTGAACGAGAAAACTTTGTGACATACTATATCATTGCTGCTTTATTATCAATGTTTTCTACAGTGTTTATAAAAAAATTACTGAAGTTATAATTACAGCGACGCCTGTGCATATCTCTACAATCTGAGAGGTAGATAGGTAGACGGACAGCCGGACATACAGAGAGACAGACCGATCGATAGCTAGACAGACAGACAGATATAGAATTAAACAAGCCAAAACTGAACTGCGTAATTAATGTGACCAATAAAAGAAAAGATGTGAAAAGCGAGGTTAATGTGATATTATATTATAACGCATGTACAAACATTTTCTTACAAGTTCATTTGCCTATCAAATCTATCGGCTTATTATTTAACTACATATGTAAACACCATCTCAGATATATCAACTTAACAACGTATCCTCTAAGGCAAACAGGTATACCAAACTCTTTCTTTTCTCTCTCTCTGTGTGTGTGTGTGTGTGGGGGGGTGAGTGCGTGTGTGTGTGTGGCTGTGTTTGTGTGACTGTTGATAATTGTTTCTTTATAATGACAGGTCAATATCTGACATAACGACATTAACGATAAAAACAACAATAATTGCAATAATACTACTTAAAATGATAAAAAAAATATAATAATAATAATAAAGACAAAATATTCAAACAAGGGAAAAAGAAAAGATTAAGAAAGGAAATAAAATGTTATTTCAGGGATATATTTATTATAAAGAAACAATTAAATTAAACAGAAATAAAAAATATAATATGTAGGTTTAAATAAAATCATTTTAGTGAAGTCAGTAAATTCAGTGAATGAAACACATTGAGGAGACTTAAGATGCCACTAGTGATCTTTCGTGTGTGTTTTTAATTTTTTCGACACTCAGTCTTTTTTTGTATATTTACCAACGTGTTAAATAGAGTTATTTCCCTTAGACCGGGAACTTCTGAAATATATTATTCCTCGCATATGTGAGGTGACGGTAAATTAGAGTTGCTGCTTTTAGATGAAAAGAACTAATTCTGTATAATGTTTTGTAGCAGGCAGAAACAGCTTATTAATATTCCCTGCGTTTTCTTTGTCTTTTAAATACCACTTTCCTATATTTTTGATTTATTTAATGTGTTATTATTATTTATTGAATTATTGTAAAATGCCTATTTCATTTAATGTTTTTCAATCAATTTTATTTCTTTATTTTATTTATTTTGGTTGAAAAAGAAAGAAAGACGCAGGAGATCACGGCTTGGTAATATGAACAACCATCCTTATCAGTTAAATAAGTTAGAAGGTTCAGAAAAGAGATGTAAAATAATTGAATTTGGAAGTTTAAAAACTTCCGAGAGCTCTCGGAAACTTCCGATCGAAATGCAATATGGCAAGATCGAAGTCCGATCAGTGTTTACACACTTTTAAACATATAGTCCTTTATATTGCAACCAATTCTATTTGGATTATTAAAAGTAATTTGTGGAAGTATGTCAAATAACCAGTGCCTCAGATACATAGATGTCTACTACTGAGAAGTAATTGTTGTAAAGGTAGAAACATTTGTTTGTTGTTGTTTTAGTTTGTACCGTTGACGTAATGTACCATCTCGTACCGATTTCGTATTATGCATTTTTCAGATATTATTAGATGTCACCAGCGAAAAAAAAAAAAAAATAAAATAAATAAATAAATAAATAAAATAAAATAAAATAAAATTATTTATTCTCTTTAAGTACCATAATGTGGACACGTTACTCTTTTAAAACTCCATAGCGGTCAGCTCTGAGTACGTAGCTGTAAAACGATACTTGAAACCATTACAAATGTTTATTTTTATATTTATTTCCATTTTCA
>CM022677.1:7673971-7765004 GCA_012295275.1 Chrysomallon squamiferum
TTGGTAATGCTTCGTTCAGTTACGTATTGCTATGGCCTCGTATTTTGTTATTTGTAAAAGACACAAAACAAACATTATTAAATATGCTGTTAATTCACTCACAGTCATACTGATATTTATGTGCTGATAAAATACACAGATCAAAGTTTATAAAGGAAATCATATTTTGATTAGATTTTTTCAGAGTGTTATCTTTATCTTTGTTGTTTTCATTGGCCAATTATTATAAGAAGTGTTTTTGATAATATCAGTTATGTGTTTCAGTATGTATGTTGGTATGTCTCTGCAGATATGTGTGACTGTATTTGTGTGTGTGTGTGTGTGTGTGTGTTTTTGGTGTATGTGTCAGTATGTATGTTGGTATGTCTGTTTGTGTCAGTTTTGCCTAAGTGAATGTGAGTGTGTGAGACTGTATTTTCTGTTGTGTGAATATTGTAATGTTTGTATATGTGTTAGTTGCTTTAGTGTCTTTTACTTGTGTTATATGAGTGCATGCATTTATGTCTGCACAAAATAGAACATAAACTCAGAAGATAAAGCATTAAATCAATTTATTTAGTAAACTTTAATACAAAACAGATGTCTAGATCAATTTTTAATACTAGCTCCTGTTAAATAAAGTAATTAATTATTTGATGTACTAATTTAAAACAGGTGATAAATTAGTAACAGCTGTAGTTAAATTATATTTTCTTTTTACAATATTTTTGTTATTTGTAAAAGACACAAAACAAACATTATAAAATATATTGTTAATTCACTCAGTCATACTAATATTTATGTGCTGATAAAATACCCAGACCAAAGTTTATGAAGGAAATCATTTTTTTTTTCAGAGTTTTATCTTTATCTTTGTTGTTTTCATAGGCCAATTATATCAGTTTTGATAATATCAGTTATTATGTATTAAATTTATGTTCTGCACTTTTTGTGTGAGGATGTGTCAGTATGTATGTCAGTATGTCTCTGCAGATATGTATGACTGTATTTGTGAGTGTGTTTTGGTGTATGTGTCAGTATGTATGTTGGTATGTCTGTGTCAGTTTTGCCTAAGTGAATGTGTCTGTGTGTGAGACTGTGTATTTTCTGTTGTGTGAGTATTGTAATGTTTGTATATGTGTTAGTTTCTTTAGTGTCTTTTACTTGTGTTATATGAGTACATGCATTTATGTCTGCACAAAATAGAATATAAACTCAGAAGATAAAGCATTAAATCAATTTATCATAAAACTTTAATAAAAAACAGATGTCTAGATCAATTTTTAATACTAGCTCCTGTTAAATAAAGTAATTAATTATTCGATGTACTAATTTAAAACAGGTCATAAATTAGTAACAGCTGCAGTTAAATTATATTTTATTTTTACACTATTTTTGTTATTTTTAATTAATTAATTTTTATATTTGTTACAATTTTGCTGTTGAATTTGATTTTTTAATTCATTGTTACTGTTTCTTGGTAAATAAAAAAGAGATATAAAATTGTTTTCAGGTTGTTAATTATTATTGATTTTGTTTTTAATTTGGATGGGAAATTGTATTTGCTTTCTTTATTTATTTCATATGTTTTAACAATATAACTAAAGTTTTATCAAAAGAGAGTTATTTCCCTTATGAAAATTATTATCCATGGTCAGTTGTTTATAATATCATAAATTAATAATAATAATAATAATAATAAACTAACAAATGAATAAATAAATAATTGGGGTATTCATTCACACAAAACAGGAAAAATTACAAAATAAAATGAAATGATTTGTATACTTTGTGAAGGCAATAATTGTATAAAATTGGGTCTAAGAATATTTTGAATTTTAACTCAATTCTCAACATATAAATGCTGGAAAAGTTATACTTATTCTTAAATATTACTCAAAAGGAAACAAAGGAATATATATATATATATATATATATATAATATAAATACAAATTTTCAAGTTAACGAAAATGATAAGGAATAATAGTGAATGAAATATTAAATTTTTCAAATTCAAATAAATTTTAAATGGAATAAAAAGTGTTCTTATCAAATATTTATTTCATGGGAGACTCAAAAATTATAATAATCTATTTAAATATGTACAGAATTAAAAATGTAAAACTATTGCGTGTGGCTGTGTGTGTTTGTGTGCATGTGCATGCTTGTGCACATTTGGGAATGTGTGTATGTGCATTTGTGTTTCTGACTAAACAAGGACAAACTTACACTAATATATACAAAAACACACAAACAAAAACATTTATATTAATTTCTACATCGTTTATAATGTATATTTATTAGATTATAACATCTAATGTCTTGTATATCAATTAGAAAATTCTATTAAACTGTATTACAAGCAAATCAAGCAATATTAATGTAAATTCAAAAGTAATAATAATTGTGTAAATTATCAGTTTATGTCTATTTGAATAAATTTTTTTTTTTTTAAAGTTTAATAAATAATAAAATAATATTAAAAATGATATATAAATTACAATAATGACAATAATAAATTAATAATACATTTATAAATAAATGAATAAAAAAGTAATAATAAAATTACAATAATGACAATGACAGAAATAACTAATTAATAATACATTTTTTATTAATGCTATTAATATTAAAGGGAACTAAACTACAAATGCTATATATCTACAATAATTACTACAAAATGAATTTCTAAAAATCCACTAAGTGATAATAAAATATTATGAGACAAATTAAATTAGTTTTTATTTTATGTATTTATTCTTCATAAAGTGATGCTGAAGATGCATAAAACAAGAAATATGGAAATGGAGGTCGTACCCACGACGCTCCCCGATTTTCTAGTTTCACTGTAAATCATATTTCTGAACTAGAACTAACTCGCAATAGCTCAATGGGAATCTTCTTTATAACATTTTAATAAATTTATAAATTTTACACTAGTGTACATGTGTACAGTGTCTTCAGATGGGTAAAAAAATAAACGAATATGCATAACCTAATTTTCTGCCGATAACTCGAATAACGCAGGAGTACTTATCCTTTTGTTACTAGCAGTAGAGTAAAAAGTAACGTGCGATTTATTTTAATAAGAAACTACAGATAGAATGTATATGTAAAAAAAAAAATAAAAAAAAAAAAAAATACTGCAATAAAAAATAAAATAAAAATAGAAATAGTTCTAACAACAAAAACTATAATTTCAGAAAGTTACTCTGGAGAAACATCATGTGGAGAACCAGGGACATCAACATTTAGGAAACGGAAAGCAGAGGATGATGGATGCCCGGAGAAGACTCCAAAAGTTCGAAAGTCTTCCGAAAGTGACTCTGGAGAAACATCACAGAGCAGACAGACCGGGGACATCAACATCAGCATCACCTACCACTGCTGAATCAATACAAGTCTGAAACTTCAAAATGTGACTCAGCAGAACCATCACGTGGAGAAAGACCATGCACACCAACATCAGCATCAACCACCACTGCTAAATCAATACAACAATCTGAAACTTCAAAATGTTTCTCTGGAGAAACATCACGTGGAGAAAGACCAAGGACATCAACATCAGCATCAACCACCTCTGCTAAATCAATACAACAGTCTGAAACTACAACATGTGACTGAGGAGAAACATCACGTGGAGAAAGACCAGGGTCATCAACATCTAGGAAACGGAAAACAGAGGATGATGAATGCCCGGAGAAGACTCCAAAAGTTCGAAAGTCTTCTGAAAGTGACTCTGGAGAGACATCACAAGGAGAAATACCAGGGACATCAACATTAGCATCACTCACCATTGCTGAATCAAGTTTACTGCAATAAAAAATAAAATAAAAATAGAAATAGCTCAAACAACAAAAAATTTAATTTCAGAAAGTTACTCTGGAGAAACATCATGTGGAGAACCAGAGATATCAACATCTAGGAAAAGGAAAGCAGAGGATGATGAATGCCTGGAGAAGACTCCAAAAGTACGAAAGTCTTCCAAAAGTGACTCTGGAGAAACATCACAGAGCAGAAAGACCGGGGACATCAACATCAGCATCACCTACCACTGCTGAATCAATACAACAGTCTGAAACTTCAAAATGTGACTCAGGAGAAACATCACGTGGAGAAAGAACAAGGACATCAACATCAGCATTAACCACCACTGCTAAATCAATACAACAGTCTGAAACTTCAAAATGTGACTCAGGAGAAACATCACGTGGAGAAAGAACAAGGACATCAACATCAGCATTAACCACCACTGCTAAATCAATACAACAGTCTGAAACTTCAAAATGTGACTCGGGTGAAACATCACGTGGAGAAAGACCAGGGTCATCAACATCTAGGAAACGGAAAGCAGAGGATGATGAATGCCCGGAGAAGACTCCAAAAGTTCGAAAGTCTTCCAAAAGTGACCCTGGAGAAACATCACAGAGCAGAAAGACCGGGGACATCAATATCAGCATCACCAACACTGCTGAAGCAACACAACAGTCTGAAACTTCAAAATGTGACTCAGCAGAACCATCACGTGGAGAAAGACCATGCACACCAACATCAGCATCAACCACCACTGCTGAATCAACACAAAGCCTGAATTAGATAAGTCAGAAGAATTTCAGAAGATCTTTTAGATAAATGTCACGGAGACTCGTGTTTACATGAGGGTTTTTTCCAGCTGTTTTTTGAGGTGGTCTAGAAGCAGAATAAATTGTCCAGTTTGCTCTGAAAGATTCACCATCTTCGTGCACACCCCAAGAAATGGAAATTGCCACGCCTCAGAGTCAGGAAAGTCGGGCGAAATTTTCCAGCTGGACACATTAACAGTCAGTCTGTTATCAGTCGTATATTTACTTCTCTATTTTGGAAAAACTTCTTTGCTAATAGAATTTTGTCTTCTACTAGGATATGAGCAATATTTGAAGCCTTACAACATCACTCTATGTGTATTAGTTTTCCTTCAGCTGGTATGCATCTGTTATTTTTTTTTATTCTACTGATCAAAAATAGAAATATTTATTCATCTATATATTCTACTATATATTTTACTATTCTATTATATATTTTATTCTGCTGCTATGGCTGAACTTAACTGTTTCAAAAGTTCTTATTCTTATGTTCATAGTAATAATAATAATGGTGATGATGATGACGATGTTGATGTAGAAAATGGCAGTGATGATGATTATGATGTAAAATATGCCATGATGATGATGATGATGATAATGTAGAAGACAGCAGTGATGATGATGTAAAAGAGGCAATGATGATGACGGTGATGATAGTAATAGAATGCAGATATTTACTTGTAAAATATTTAAATGAAGTTGGAAATATCTGCCCTGGACAACCAAACCCTAGGATATCTACCCCTTGGACAAGTAACACCAATAATAATAATAATAATAATAATAATAATAATAATAATAATAATATATTTATTTTTTATTTTTTTTTATCTTTGTACACCACAAACCCCGAATCATTTGAAGATTACAGATTTTGGATTAGCTAAACTTCTTGATTAAAATGAGGAAGAGTGAGTGGAACAGTAGTAATTCACATTTCTTACTAATAAAAAAACACTGATAAATTGGTTCAAATTCTGATTTTAAATATTGAAGTTTAAATTCTGTTTTCTTATTAATAGGGAATATTGAAGAACTGAAATTCTGAATGGTCGAAATTCAATTTTCTTATTAATAGACAATATTGAAGAACTGAAATTCTGAATGGTTGAAATTCAATTTTCTTATTAATAGGGAATATTGAAGAACTGAAATTCTGAATGGTTGAAATTCAATTTTCTTATTAATAGGGAACTTACAAACTGAAACTTGGAACAGTCTTAATTCAGTTTTTTTTTATTAATTGGGAACGTTGAGGTGCTGAAATTTCGAAAAGATTAAATTTGAGATGTTATGCTATAAACTGGAAAATATATGAGAAACGAGATTGTATTCTTTTTCACTGTTTCAGATGCCAATCAATAATAAAATTACTTAAAAAAAAAAGATGAATGAATGTGTATTGTTTTATAGTCTCAATTTTAACAAACATATCAAATTTCGCTATGATTGCTTTCAATGCCAGTCTTTAATTTTCTATGAGGTACTGCATATAGGGAAAATGTTCATCACAAAAATCTGCATGAACATTTTCCCATTCCCTTGTTTATTATCATATCACCTTTTCCACTAAATATGTTTTCACAGGGCTACTTCTCACAAGAAATGACTGAAAACAATTCTAGCTCTGAAATTCACCTAGGAAAGCCACTACATCAGGTAAGAGATAAAATAAAACAGTATAAAAAAATGTGTTAATGATATATAAATATGTATATCACTGGTTTCAATATGATCACATAGAAAAAATCAAATGACTAAAATTATTGTTAAAATAATTATCAAATATTTCAGTGTCCACTTTATGAAATGTCAGGGATAAAGTAGAACACCACATCTTTAGAGTTATCAGTGGAAGGAGAAGAATTTTATGAAAGACAACAGGAATGATTTACATCAATTAACGATTTTGACAAACAAGATTTTTCTGGCTCTCATTTCATCAAAGAGAAAATAACATCCTCAAATAGTAATAAAATACCAATACTATGTTTGTGGACAGTAAGAAAAGAAAGTAATAATAATAATAATAATAATAATAATGAATTACATACAGAAGTGCATGTTAAAATTATCAGATATATGAGACAGAGAGAAGCAACATACTGACAGAAGACTCAAAACATTCTCCAGTTCATGATGTAATTGTATTAAGAGATGTCGAAGTTGGCAGAACCATCTGATCAGTGATTAAACAAAGAATGGATATTTACAGGATGTACAAAATGTGCATTTATGAATCTTCTGGACATGATTCTGAGATCATTGATTAGAACTGTACAGTTTTTCAGAAGAGTCATTTTTCTGTTAGATTTAAGTTGACATAAATAAATTGTTTTATTAAAGGTCTACCTTGTTTCTCATCTTTTCTTTTAAGGCGTATTAAATAATTATCCTGTATTTTTGTTGCTTTCAGTTCAATAAAAACATATTTGTTTAAAGTTATACAATGCAAAAGTGAAAGTTAAATATAATATTTACATTACTCCTAAACTCATATACTTTAAGTCAAAAGCCTCTGACTGAAGTAGAAGCCACTGTTCAGTGGTGAACAAGCAACACCAGGAACCAAAAACTCGGCACATTTCTTTGGATACTTCTACAAAACAAAACCAAGTGGAACAGCACAGACAAGACAGTTAAATTACACAGCCTTGCCAAGAACAACAGTTACCATGACAACCATTTCAGACATCTACCATCAAGCATACAAACTCAGCAACCTTGTTCTACAACAAAAGTTTCAGCATTCTCAAAGAGCACTTGGGTTCTGGAAACTGTTCACCTATTCTTATACTGGATTACATTATTCATCAGACAATGGTAATCATAATTTTAATACCAACAGCCATGAACCTGAAAACTGTGTGGCACTTTGTGATAGTATTTGGCTATAAAAATGAAAGCAATGAAAAATGTCCACTGGGTTTAATAATCATTATAAATGATTAAATTTCATATTTTTGTAATTTTATCATTTGACCATTTAATAAAAAGTATTTGAAATTGCAGATAGTCAAAGATTAAGGAGACAAGGATCCTGTATCCAATATACATGATGAAACTCTTACCTTATTAAATTACCACTCTGAGCAGATGAAGTGACATTGAACGGTTTTTAGAATGCGTTAGAAACATTTTATGAAGAATTTTAAAAATAAAAATGAAATTAGAATGTCATTTTAACAATGCTGTAAGCTGTTCAAATTGTGGATTTTTTTGAAATATTATATTGTTTTGATTGTCAGTGCTGTACTAACTGGCTGAAGATTTAGAAATATAAAAAGGAACACATATAAAACACTACTTTCAGAGATGAATTAGCTAGTGTGAACATTTTGAAAATACTTAACTTTCGCAGAAAATAAAGAGAAAGCAATTAAGATGTCTGAAAGATTTTGATGTTTTTTGAAAGTGTTTTACATATTTTTGCAATTTTTGTACCTACAACACA
Source organism: Chrysomallon squamiferum (assembly GCA_012295275.1). Taxonomy (NCBI): domain Eukaryota; kingdom Metazoa; phylum Mollusca; class Gastropoda; order Neomphalida; family Peltospiridae; genus Chrysomallon; species Chrysomallon squamiferum. The sequence goes on from CM022677.1 coordinate 7,682,028, forward strand.
AAGCAGTTAATATATATTCTATCTTGCTGTCAATCTTGCATATTCTCTTTGCACCTACTGTACAAAACAAAAATAATAAAAATAAAAAGCATATCTGTTATATAAAGCATAAACAACAAAAATCATGAAAATATAAAGTTTATAAATATATGCTGACAGTTTCAAATATTTCCATAACCAGAACAAAACAGCATCATCATCAACAACAACAAGCTGTTACTACTAGTACAGACTTTGTTCCCTTTTGTTGGCACCTGTCATCAAAGAGATGTTTTTGTTGTCATCCAGAACTGGTTCTGAAAGAAAAAACAGGCAGTGTATGATATTAAATATCCATATTACAGTTTCAATGTACAAAATTACACTAAACATCCAAATGTAGTTCTCTTTCATTCCCCTCAGTAAAAATGAATGTAATTTAATTTTTAAACAACTGCTACAATTAATAACTATACAAAGACAATAAGAAAGACAACAATGCTATAAGAATGTTTTATGCATCACTTAATTTTCTTTTTTCAAATGGAAGTAGAGAAAGACATCACATGAAATCCAAGCCATCATTGCAACCATATGTTCATCTTGTGCATATTTTATAACGTATTTTTGAAAATGTTTTATTTTTTCTTTCTTATTTTTCCTTATTCAAATTCTATAGTTTCCTATTTCTTTCTTTTTATTATTTTTTGTTTTGTTTCAGTTAGTGATTGCTTAACAGTCATTCTTCTTCTTCTTATTATTATTATTATTATTATTAATAATTTTAAATATATATTTATCACCTGCCTTTTTTCTGAATCAAGCTGGAACATGACTGCCAATCTGGTAATGGAGACAGGCATCATGAAGAATTTTCTCATCTACATCACCAGTGGTACTCTGAAACATTTGTATGTGACACACATCAATTAAACTTACTTAACTACACACACTTGTTATAATTACCAATTAAAAGATTGTTTCTTTTTCATTTTTAAAAACATTATTTGTCATGTAATTCTGATTTATTTTTCAGTTACAATTAGAAATGTGTATTAATTCTAGCATGTGTAAAAACTATTTTTAATATTCTTTTTTTTTGTGTGAAATTGTATCCCGATTTTATACAAAAGTTCAAATGTAAACCTGGAGTAAAAATACTGAAAAACAAAAAGATTATAATTAAAATAATTAACTGCCCCAAATGTTTCTCATTCAAAAGACAAATTAAGAAAAGTACTCACATCACTGCTACTGGCACCATGACAGAACAGCTGAAAAAAAGAAGTTGATAGATGAAGGTTCTGGAGAAAATAAAATACTGTAAAATGCAGCCGCTAATAACTAAAACAGCAACTGCCTAGTTTATTTTCCATTATTATTATTATTATTATTATTATTATTATTTGTCTGTAAGTAAAATTAAAGATGACAAGAATGTGTAGTTCCTAACAAAGTGAATAACATTCATCTCGAACTGAACAAAATTATTATTTATTGTCTAATTGACAATATTCTTTCCTTGATCAATTAATTACTATTATGCTTCAAACAATTAGAAGATTTATATCTAGTAAGTGATAAGGATTGATCAGTTATGTATCCGATCTCTACCCAGTCAACCTTGGACTGATATTGTAATTATACGGAACAGAAAAAAGAAAAAAATGGCTGACTTTGTCGTATGTCTGGTTACGATTAGTGAATTTTCCAAAACTGTTCTAGCACTGTTGCATGAATGCTTGATACTCCAAGAATAGGGCTACAAGAATCTGCTACTTCTTACATGGTGAAGAAACTCTTACCTTATTAAATTATTAGTTTCAGCAGATGAAGTGACTTTAAAAGATTATAAGAATACGAGTTTCCTTTACGAACGTTCGTTTACGAAATTTTCAGCTATTTTGTGTAGGAACGTCAATAACACTGTCTTCACAGCCCATAATTGACGTCACTAAACCCAAGCCAAAAAAAGAGAGAGAGAAAAAAATAAAAAAATAAAAAATAAATAAATAAATAAAATAAAATAGTGATACTTTTATGATATTAAAGTGTATTTTATTACTATTAGCTTTGCTAACAATTGTGTTTAGCTGATATTCAGTAAAATAAAATATAGTCTAAGCACATTTTATATATTTTCTGGAAATAGTGCTAGTTAAAATATTGGTTAAACAGTGTAGTAATTCATAATTAATTCTGAATATAAGCTGAGGCCTGTTAGTTTAAAGATTAACCATAACACTTAAAAATGTGTGCAAGTGCATGTGTGTTTGTGTGTGTGTTCTTTTATCGAATATTTCACTCGGATTTCATTTTATTTTAATTTCTTAATATTAATTTTTATCATTTATATTTTTTAATGAACGTCTTCATACTCTGACAGGAAAGGAAGTAATATTTTGGATGTGGCAGGTCAAAAAAACAACAACGAAAGTTGAGCCTTTCTTTAAAAATGTATCATAAGAGATTGTTTTTTGTATTACCACAGGAGAATGATTAATGATTGATTGTAATAAGTGAGGAACTTTATCAGTTTGTACACAGTCTCAGGAAAAATGTTGTTGATTTTTTGTACCTTTTCGGTTTCACTTTTATTTCTTTCTCTTTGAACATCTTCCTTATTTTTTGTTTCTCTCTCTCTCATTATATCTTTCTCGCTGTTTTCAATATTGAAATGATTAAATATAAAAATTTCCATTTGAATCAAATAACATCTTTAAAATACCCATCTATTTATTTTTTGACATTTTCCTCCTATTCTTTTCGGCGATAATATTAAGATGAACCCTTGCTTTTAAAATTAAAGTTTGGGCTTTACTCAGATCTCTTTGATCATCTTCCTTATTTTTTTCTCTGTCTCGTTGTTTCTTTCTCGCTGTTTTCATCGTTGTCTCCTTCTTTTTCGTTCTTTAAAAATACCATAAAATACTATGACTATCTCTTTGAGAAATTTTCCTTGGTAACTGTTTATTTTTTATTTCAGGCAGTGTGCGAGAAAAAAATAAAGTTTATATGGTAGAGGAGTAAGAGAACATTTGTGGTATTTTCACATCACACAAATATGTTAGCACACCACACCCTAGATCTGTACCTGCTGTCTTCTGTACAGAGAAATATCTATTTAACTTACACTTGTTGTTTAGATTTTATAATTAATAATGTTGATATTTATTAAAATAAATATAATTTTTTTCATTTTCTGTGTTGCCTTGTTTTTCATTATTAATGCATTTTTAAGATAAATTTGAATGAACTGTTACGAATGCAATAAACATCTCTACCAAAAACTTTGAACACATTTCTGTAACAGTAATCTAAATATTCCAGTGAAGAAATATGTGAATGTTATTTATAAATTTCATTACACTTTATTAATCTTGAACTCGGTAGTCTCAGAAAAACATGCTGTGTTGGGTAAACAAGTGCACACTTGAGCATAAAACCTAGCTCTGAAAATATATAATTTTTCATAGAACATGATTATTGTAAACACTCGTGTGAAAACAACTGTGATTTCTTCAAGTGAGGATAATGTAAATTCGCTTAACCCACTTGATCGCTGACTTTAAATCATAAAACAAAAGACAGGAACATGTTTTTATTTGTTTGCGTACATTTCAATAAAAACTACTGAGTCTTTTTTTCACATTCGCGGTTTACAAAAGGCATTTTTCTTACTCTTTCATATTCACAAAATAAATTTAAATGGGATAATTTTACATTTTTATACAGACAGATACTTATAGACACACACACAGATTGCGCAAATACATTATCCTCCTATATTTTTCGGTGATAATATTAAGATGAATCCTTGCTTTTAGAATTAATGTTTGATCGCCTTCAGCTAACATCACTGCCGTTTATACGACAAAACTGAGATCAAGCGAAATTGTTTAATGTTTGTTATGAATTCACCAGTCCTCTGATCAAAAACAATTCTAGGTCTCAGAAAAAGGAAATATTTTATTATAAACGACATTAACGTTGTATTTTGAAAATTTCATATGTTGAATAATTTTGTAAAGTTAACGTAAGATAGAAACTTAATATCTCCGCTTCGCATCGAAATATGAAAATCTTCTTTCAACATTAATATTAATATGATTCCCCCCCCAAAACAAATTAATGGTGTGTTAACATCAATAATAAGACTTCAGAAACGCGTGAAGTGCTAGATGAATACTGTATTTATTACTGTGTTGATATTACTGAAAATTAACTGTGCACCTTTCAGTGTCTCAATGTGAAAATTAACTGTGCACCTTTCAGTGTCACAATGTGATACTTTGTTTTATGACCAGTAACATGACATTCCGCGACACAATTTACATCTCTCCCTACATGAAATTACACGATTAATCTAAAATTTAAATTTGCCAAATTATGTAATCAAGAATATATCAGATTATTTCTTTTTTAAACACTGAGAGAAGTAAGTTAATCTAGAATGAAATTTCATGTTTATTCAATAATATAACTGATAATCTCTAATTAATGTAACTTTAATGTCTCATATAAATAATCCAGACGTTATAAAACTTGCGTCTTATTTTCTTATCGATGGGTAACATTATCAGTGTAAACAGCGATATTCTTTAGTTAAATGTGGTTTTATAAAAGTTCACGATTTCCCATGTAATTTATAATTATATAAATCAATTTATTATTATTATTGTCATTATTATATACTTTTTTAAAAAGAAGTATTTAGTTTTCATGTCGACAGCAACAATAAACTAAGAAGAAATCTGATTTCTGTGATAACTTTACGAGGCCTAATAAAAAATTCGAAGTAATTTTTATATCCGTACTCAGAACAGTTCCAATGAAACTAAGAGAATAGCGTCAAACATACATACATAGGAAGCTTCCGTTTTACAGAAAAATAAAAACAAAATAAAATATAAAGATATTATTGTTGTTGTTATTGTTCTGCTGTTGACAATAAATCAGGACACTTATGGTGTCTGCTTCATTGTTATATAGATTATTACTGATTCCAGGGAATTATCTCTGATATTTTTTAATATAACCTGATATAAATATACGATATTAATAAAATATGATATTAATCTTTCTCAACATACTTAATCTACAAATTGTAAATATCATTGTTCAACCAGCAATTAATTCTCACCTTTTTCTTTTTACAGGTAATTAAACCGCTTATTTTCATAACGCCATGTAGAATTAGCATTTATAACTGTCAGTAATATCTAATCTTTTTATTATACGATTTAGAATTGGCAAAGTAAAATATCACGTTACGTTTAATAAAACGGACACTTCGAAGCGGTATCTGACGTTAGTTGCACAAAGTTCTGCTGTATATATATATATATATATATATATATATATATATATATATATGTATGCTGCATATATGTAATTAAAATAAAACTGAAACAAATATTTATATGATAAAAATAAAATTGTTCTGTCATTATTTCATTGACATTTTAAAACTATTTTACATTGTTTCTTAATGTTCCCCTATCTATATATCTGTCTGTGTGTAAAATATCATTAACGTGTAATTAACATGAAGTACAAAGCTGTTCTCTTGTTATAAGTTTATTATTAACAGCTAATACAGATCATTGTTGTGTTTTGGGTGGGGGTTCCAAGCGCATTCAACTATTCTACTTCATTTTATTCTTTTTCTTCTGCCTGACATAAGATTTTAAAATCAAAACATGAAAGAAACGGATTCGAAGAAAAGATCACACACACACACACACACGCACACGCACATACATCCAATTAAAATAAAATAGGGGAAACAACCGCACGAACAAAAAATGCAAATATAAAAATATAAATAAAAAAGAATGTTTTGAAAACATGACTAAATATGAAACTGGAGACCTCATTGGAGATCTACAGACATGTTTTAAATTCGAGTTTTAAATAGGGGTCATGTTTTATCTTTATTTACCGAGTACGTTGAAGTTAGTTTTACATGTTAAAAATTATTACTACTGTTTCTATTAATGACGCCGTCGTTGCCTTCGTAACGGCGTTGTTCCTAGTTTTATTCGAGTACTTCTCATTAGTCTTTATCGCTTTTTATTAATTGTTCCTCATACTTTCTGAGCGCGCGCATCACCTATTAAAATATATTATTGTAATTTCTATTGATGTCGATGTCGTTGCCGTCGTACCTAACGTTATTGGTGTAGTCGTCATTATTCGTTTTCGTTTTTCATTCATGTTATGCTTATTTTCTGACCGTGCCCATCCCGTATTAAAATATATTATTATCTCCGTTAATGTCGCCGTCGTTGCCATCGTAAAGCGGTTATTCGTAATGTTTTGGGGGTACTTATCATTATTCTTTTTAAAATAATCGCAAAAACATCATCAAAAAAATCTAGAGAAATTTCACTATGCACAATGACAAGTGACAGACTTTCACTGGAATTGTCTCATTTATCTATGAGAATGTTTTTTTATTTTTACTATGACAGATGAGGAAAACATTAATGAAATATATATATTTATATATTCTCTTTATTCTTTGAGTAAAACGTTAATGAAATATATATATATATATATTCTGTTTATTCTTTGTCCGTCTTTGTCACTGTCTCGTTGACTCTAAATTGTCTCAGTCTAATTCTCTGCCTCATTCACGTGTTTCTATTTCTTTTCATAATTATTTTATTTATTTGTTGTATTTATTATTATTAATTATTATTTATTATTTTTTTTTTAACTTATTTATTTTAAATTTTTGGGTTTGGATATAGTCAGAAATTAAAGTGAAGAACAGAGCTAGAAGTGAAATCATTGTATTTCAAACTCAATGTGCTGCCAAGTTAACTAAATTTTCAGCAGAATCAAAAAAGTCTTAAATTCCACCACAACGTTAGACAAAATTGGACTTTGACATGTAGTTTTTTAATGAAATAGTTGTTAGAATTAGCAACAATAAATGTAACTTATTTTTCTCTACTATCAGATTTTGTAAAAGAAACATATTGTTACTTCACTTAGTATTTTATCAAGAGCGAATAAAAATACCAAACTCACATTAGCTATTTCTGAATAAAGAGAATTAATTTGAATTATTTTATTATTTTTTCATTATTATTACTATTATTATTTTTATTTTTATTACCCTTACTGTTGTTATTACTGTTACTATTATTATAATTATTATTATAAATAATTCTGCCTATTCACTGGGTTCCTTCATTAGGAAATAAAACTAAACAACATTCTTAGCTGAAATAGATGAGGTTTTTTTATTGCTTACAAATTAACATTAAAAATGATAACGCCCATTTCCCATCATGATGTTTGCTTTATAATGAAGTAACTATTCACACCAGCCCACAAAACACATTTGCATATTATTTCAGATTCAGCATGTGCCTTTTCAGTGTCTTTGTGTACGTTTTTACTGATGTAGGTTTCCAAAGGGGAGTTTACATATAATTACAATTGAACAGATTATAGGCCATCAAATGAGAAATTTATATCATTTAAAATTTATTTTAAATGTTTTGACACGATCTATTTTTAATTAATTTTTGTTTTAGACAGGAGCTGACAAAAGGGAAATTTATATATATTTAAATCTATTTATGAATTTTTTATCATATTGGCAAACAAATACAAAATTTACATATTTGCACATTGAACATTTTTTAAATTTTTTAAATGTTTTTTTTTAATAGATAATTGGGCCAACTAAAGGGAAAAATTAAGACTGGTGAATATTAATAATAATAATTTTGATAACAGTAGTAATAGTAGTGGTAGTAATAATAGTAGTGATAATAATAATAATAATAATAACAATAATAATAATACATTTTTTGCATTTCACCATTTGATACGAGACATTAACTTGAAAGTCTATTTTCTGTCATTATCCATACAGAAATGACTGAAATAATGTTCTTAAACAATTAATAACAAAATTCATACATATATATATACACACACATATATATCCAATCCATTGAAAATATTATAATACAGGATGGTATAAATATAAAATTACAGTAAGATTGTTTTGTCATGGTAACTATGAGTGAATTACAAATTCAATAGTTTAAAAAAGATACACCTGTTATGAATGATCAATACAGATAGTAAACTACTTTTGATTGGATAATATGTCTGAGAAAATCATTTTGATTGGTTTAAAAAACAGTTGGTCACATATATTTTTATAAATAATATATAAATATCAAATGTGATATAAAACTGATGTTTTATTTTTATGTGAATATTTTTCTTTGTCTGATGTCATATTATGAAACAGGACTTTTCAATGGTTAAAGCTCAGATCTATTCTACTATTTGACTGGCCAGAAGTCAATAAATAAATAATTTCAATGGCTAATTATTAAAGCCGTTCCTATCTTCATTGGTCAGCTGACGATCCAATCACCTCTCAGGATTTCATTTATAATTAAAGTGATTTTTCTGTGCACAGTTTTCACTGTTTGATTCAAGTGCTGAGTTTAAAATGTAAATCCACTAAAACATTAACAAATATGTACAAAAATCTGATAAGATGAACAATTCATTTGTTTTTTTTTTGTTCTTTTCTTTCTTTTTTCTTTTCTGTAATACTATATGCTGTTTTGATGCTTCATATGAAATTGGTGATTCTATAACAGTGATTTTACTTAGTTCCAAAATATGAAAATAAAAATGGCAGTAAATGAAAACACATTATTTGCTCATAAATGTTGTTGTTGCAAACATAAAAAAATTAAGAATGCATAAAAGTAAATAAATGAATAAAAAAGAACAAACCAGACAGACAATGAAACTAGTCTATACAAGTGTCCTGCTCTGTTGACAGTATGTGTCAACTGAGGTGTAGCAATTATACAAAAATATATTTGCTGGTGCAGAACTTGAAAGTTTTTTATTTTGTGTGATCTGAACAGTTGGATTTGTAATGAAAAAATTTAATATTTCTTCCTTCTTAATGTCATTTAACTTTTCTCAACACCTGAGCAGAATTCTAAATATTGTGTGTAGCTGGTCATTGATTAGGAACTAGATTTAAAGACAGACTGGAAAATAAACAAAAATATCATAAAATGAAACATATCTTTTTTTACCAATTTTAAACAAATGGTAGTTCTAAATACTTGTTGTATTCAAATTCAGCTAAAAGTTTCGGGAAAAGAAAACAGAATCATGTGGGTTGTTGTTAACAGGTTTTTAGTAATATTTATATTATGTGTATAATCAACATTCTTTTGCTGTTTTTAACCTGTCAGGCCATCTGACCTTTGACCATGGTCAGTGACTGGCCGATGCAATGTTTTAACGCAATAAGTGAACTGAAATATGGTCACATTGTGTGCTTTATCTTCTCTGTGACTTCTGATGTTCCATGCAAGGTGTGTCAGCCAAAGGGACGCAACTTGAGGTTTGTCTGCTTCAGCTTTTGGTTTCAGTTTTGGTTCACTGTTATTTGAGTTTTGGCTGCAGCTTGTAATAAACAACTTTTTCAGTCTTCACAGTTTATGTTAACAGTGAGGGAACAAAAACAATAATAAAGAACAAAACAAATTCAAACACACTTTTGATATTTTTGTTTACATATATCTGCCAGTTCACAGCAACAAGGTAAGGCTATCAGTATCACAGCCAATATTCAAGTGTAAAAAGCAAATACAAGAAATCTGAAACAAAAATTACAAAAAGAAACGAAAAAAATTATGTCTAGTGTTACTGGTTTATAGATAACACATGAATTACATCTGACAAACAACTAAACAAAAAATTAATAAAAAATATGGTTTGTTAAATGATTATAAAAATATGTAACACACATTTCAAAATCATTGGTGATAAATAATAATGAAATAATGAAATATATGTACAATCTGTGTCATGTGACAGCATCACCAGGCAGATTAATACTGTGATACTGTCACATGACACAGATTGTATAAGTTGTATTGTTTATTATTACTTTACCTGGAGATGGTGGCTCCCCCTGTCTGCCCATTTTGTGTAAGTACAATGCAGGAAACTAACAGAAAAACAAAAACAAAATAATTAATTTAAAAACATTGTATTATATTATTTGGATTTACAAAAATTATTTTGTGACATAATAAATAAATAAATAAATAAATTTATATTAAAAAAGTAATTTAAAAAAAAAAGAAGAAAACAGAAAAATCTAAATATGAATTATAGAACAATGAGAACAAAATATGTAGATGAGAACTGATACTTTTCAAATTTAATTAGTACTACTACTACTACTACTACTACTAATAATAATAATAATAATAATTTAAGAAAGAAAATCAAAATCAAAATAGAATATTACATGTATACAAACAAATTAGATATTGACCAGTTTTTACATTATAAATTACTATTCTCCATGGCTCCAGCTTAGTTCTCCCAGGTTTATATGCTTACAGTATTGGTGTAATCCTAACTCTAATACTAACCCTAATCCTAATAATGCTTTATAGCATCTTTAATTTATTGTAAAACTAACCACTTATTAAGTTTAGTAACAAATTTTCCATGAAAATTAATTAAATGCTCTAGATAGTGTTTTGATTGTACATGCATGTAATAATACATATGAATAAAGCTTATACACATAAATTTAAGAAAAACAGATTTCAATATTTCTGGTCCATTAAATTTAGCAATGGCTTAATTTAGATTAATAATAATAATGAGCAGGGCTTTAAAAATAAGAAAATTAATAAACAAGCGAGAAAGCTAATTTAACCTGCAAATAAAGATTTAAAATAAAATTTTACAGAAAAGATAATTTATGATATAACAAAATGGTGATTTCTAACTACATTATTAACATCATTATTTTGATGCATGTTTCAATATGGTATACATTCTGAAAATACTGCTTACATTCATTAAAAAATAAATGTGTTTCTATAACACTTAAAAACTGAAATATTTTAGAATTATATTTTATATTATAATTATTAAAAACAATAAATTACTAATCTGACATATTAAAAGAATTACTTTAATTCATGGATTTCAAAAAAGCTTTATTTTTATTTTTATTATATTATTATTATTTGTTTTGTTTTTTGAAGTTCTACAGTCACTATTTTTGATATGTGATGAAAATTCTGTAAATAAGCAAAGTGAAAATTAAGTGAAAAGCAAAAAGGTTTTTAGATAATAATAATAATAAAGATAATAATGCAAAAAAAAAAAAACACCCAAAAAAACCAAGAACTGGTTCAGTTTAAAAAAGTAAAGTTAATACAAATGACAGGATGATGAAAACAAATGTGGATGACTAAATGATAAATATGCTTTAAACTAATGGATGATAAAATTAGTTAATTTTACTTATAAAAATTGAACTTAATGAATATGTGTGATTTATATATTCCATGTTGACTGGTACCAGCATTTCCTAATAATAAAGAATAACAATATTTTAACAGGCTTGTATATAAAGGATGACTTACCCAATATTTTATTTTATTTTTTTATATTAATTTATCTATATATCACAAAATATCAGAAATGTAAACCAAAACCTCACGGACTGAGTAAATTAGTGTATAATGCTGGCATACTCAGTCTGTTAAAGCCTTTTGTATGGAGGAATGATGTTAACGATGGAAACACAAATATAGAGATGAAAGAATAACAAATAAATAAATAAAATAATAATAAAAATATAAGAAGAATTTAAAAAATCATAAGATAAAGAATATATAACGATTGTTGACACCAGAAACAAGAATAAAACAATGCTAATGGAAATAATGAAGTATTCTAAGTTATCATGCATTCTAACCACTGAGCCAGTTTAAGTTTAACACAGTTGATTAAGTGAATACTCTCGGAGTAGAGTCTCAACTCAGTTTTGTGAAAGCTAATGAGTACTTGGTGTTTCGTGACATTTGACTTCCATTACCATAGCGAGATGCTGAATTAACATTAATAAAACTAATAATAAACCCTGCAATATAAGCTGATGAAATAAATCTTCATAAAATTTAACTGAGGAGCACTCATTTAAAATTAACTTTCTTTATTGGCAGCTTCTGAAATCCTGATATTATATAAGGATCTTCAAAAAACATGAAAGCATCCATTTTAAATAATACAAATATATTTACATAGGAAAAAGCATTCATCAGTCTGTACACTAAAACTGAATATTACAAATATCAATTTTTCCAGTACAATAACAAATTTCATAAATTCATATAATAAAAGATATAATACATTTCTGGCTTGCAATATACATTTTTTTAAAGTAAAATCCTGAACCATAACTAAACATTCTCACGAAACTTATTTTCTGTTTCCTGACCATTCAGAAGATGTTAGTTTTATCAAGTGGAAAAAGTAGATGGTACGGTGCTGTTCACAGAATGTTTTGATGAGGTGTAGATTACATAAAGAATTAGCTATTCCTAACCCATCTTTCAATCATATCTGAAAAATATATAAATAACAATGAGGCAATAAACATTCAATAACATGAGAGAGAGAGAGAGAGAGAGAGAGAGAGAGAGAGAGAGAGAGAGAGAGAGAGAGAGAGAGAGAGAGAGAGAGCTCTAACAAAAAGCCTGACCTAATAATAAAATAAGAATTTGTCTATTATGAAACATAAAATTTAAAAACAACAAATCTGTCACTATTAACATTCATAAATTTAATGCTAAATTTTAAAGTTACCGTCTGATATATTATTTTATTTACAAAAATTGTGCTAAACAAACCCATGAAATTTGAGAGACTGCAGACAATAGAAACTACAGACAACAGCTACAGATCATCCATCTCCAGTGTATTTTAGTGTGTCTGTGCTCACAGGAACAGTGACACTGTGTGAAGGCTGACAGTTCCATCTGGTAACAGGAAAGCTTGTCCCTTTAATAAATAATGTTACCAAGTGTGAGGGAAGAATTTTCCACCTGTAAAAGTCATGTGTTCTGACTTGATTCTGTCTGCCAAGTCAACAAAATGCCTCAGTGTTACGGGTTCTTGTTTTACAGAATGATCTGGCGACACACATCTAGCGGCAAACTTCATAAAACGTTGCCAAATTAAACAAGTCCCTTTTTTTCTTACAAAAGCCTTCTATTCAGCTATATTAGTCTTTACTAGTGAATGTTCAATGTTATGTGAATACTGTTTTTAAAAGTGCTTGTGTTTGTCCTGTTCTAGTGATACAGTATTTATAATATATAGCATACATAGATCCCATACTGACCACTAGAGCAAGCCAACTTGGGTAGTACCTGCCCGAGACAGATACACATTTACAATTAGGGGAATCCCTAAAGCATTATAATGATATTAATAATAATAATAATAAAAATAAAAATTAACAAAACAGCAAATAACTGATTATTATTACACTGTTTTATTGTGAATTAAGAATTGTTTCAAAACTTATTGTACTCTCTAAGACACAAAATAAAATAAAATTACAACTCAGAAAGCATGAGAATGGTTATATGACAGGACAAAAATTTCAAACACACACACACATAAACTAATAAAACATACTCTGCCACTGTTGAGAGGTTCCTGAAAACATTCTAACACAGGCCTGACATTACCTGACAGCAGACTGTTGATAAGATGTTGTGTCATCTGGAAAATTACAATAATTAAATTAAATAACAATAAAATAATAAGATTTTTTTAACATATTTTAATCATGACGATGATAAAAGTTAATATCAATAATATTAATAACCTTAACAACAACAATAGTAGTACTATTAAAATATTAATAGTAAAAATAGGAATAATACCATAACAATAACAGTAATAATAATTTAATATATATATTTTCATCTATTACTGATTATAATAAGCATAATATTTGTTAATGAGAAAAAGAAGGAATGAATGATTATTCAACAACATGTATATAGCATCACATTTTTGCTTTTGCATTTAACACGTTTTATCAAGGAATATGGTAACTATACTGTAGAAAAAAATGTCACGACGGGAAACACAAATTTCTTCATAGATAATTTTCAGAGCATTTATTTTTTCTATTTTTGATGAATAATTATAAGTTTTATATAAAGTCTGAAACTTGAGGTAATTCAAACAAAATGACGATGCACATAATAACTTTAATAATTAGAATATATATCTTGTAATATTTGAAATTTTTAAAATAATTCACTCACATCTCATTTTTCATATAAATGTTCTTTAAAAGTATTTTCTCCAAATGTTTTCTGCAAAATCCAAGCCGGCGATGAATTTAATTTGGCCTGGCAAACATCAAAAATAAATAAATGTTAATAATGATATAAAGAAGAAAATATAAAAAAGTAATAATGATTTTAAAACTAATAATAAAAATTAAAAGTCGTAATAGTAATTATAATAATAAAAAGAAGACGAAGAAAAAGAAAAAAACCATTCCGTGGTAAGAATTTCAGCCAGGACGTGACGTTCTCTCTCTTTTAAAAATTCGAATCGGAGTCGCGCTACAATTCGCTCAAAATAAAACATCAGAATCCATTTGAATTCGCATCATATATTTCCAAAATTCTATTAAACTGAATAATCAACGAGTAAAACGTTAATTAAAAACAATAATGCGTAGCATGTATAGGAATCATGGTAGTTTATCGAGACTAGTCTAGCCTGGGGCCTAGCGGTGGTTGACCCATTTCTATGAACTAAATTACCAAGAAACAGAACCGAAAGGAACATGCTTGTTTTACCGCATCTAAATTTTCGGAAGGCGAACTTCCTCGATCCCCATATGCAGAGACTGTGTCCTAACCTACAAATATATAATATATCCTACATATGCCTCTGTATACCACTACACAAATACAAAAAATAGCAAAACATTTAATTCACATGGCTGAAATAAGATTTATCCTTTTTTTTTCTTTCTTTTTTTTTTCCTCCGTGAGCTGATCTTCCGCTATCTTTAATAATCATGATGTCGATCGAGGTATCACATAGTTGTGGCTAAACACCTTTCAAACAATCAGCGGCTGAGAACTGTCACAGGATCAATATACGTACACTTCCCCTACAGAGTAATATTACAATGTGGGATGTGGAACACGGATGAGAGAATGAAAGGAATAAACGAGTAAAAATGCAAAAGAAAATGTAAAACAAAGCTACAACTATTATAGAAATTATGAACTATGACAGAATTAAAACAAAACAAATATAATTAGAATGAAAAAAACGAAACAATAAAAAAACAAGAGACAGAATTAAAAATGATAATAAATAAAATAAAATAAAAAAATCATATAATCGAACGCTTGGAAAATAAGATATGAGATATTTAGACATTGTGGCCATGCATTTGAAGGCCACTGTAAGTTCAAGCTGAAAGCACAGTTAGAAATGGTGTTAGCATCTGAATTAAGTTCAGTCCCTTCGTTAGGGTTACGTTTAAGGTAGGTTATGGTTAGGATGAGGGTTATTTAAATTTATCAATGTTACGATAATGTGCAAAATAATTTTACGGTCATTAACAGCAGCGTTAACGTAAGAATCAAAGTTGTGGACTTGGATAGGATTACATTTAGAAGATAAGCTAGGATGGGTTAGGATTAGGATCAATGTTAGGGTTAGGGTAAGAGTTAGGATTAGGGTTAGTATTAGAGTTAGGATTAGGGTTAGGATTAGAGTTAGGATTACACCAATACCGTAAGCACATAAACCTGGGAGAACTAAGCTGGAGCCATGGAGACGTTGCCATCCATGAAGTTGGCAGTCGCAGTGGCCAGGCACCTGAGTCCCAGTTCTGTACTAAAGGCGATGATCCTGCTAACAGCCTCTGGTCCAGTGTCGTAGAGTAGGAATTGCTCTGGATAAGGGACCACGGTCTTCTGCCGCTCATCTGGTAGGTATGAACTCAGAGAGGTGCTGTGCTACTGGAGCAGTCTTGTGGTTGTTGCGTAAACTGATTTTCCCGCCCATCCAATTAAATCGCATTCATTAACACATCACTGCATTTCAGAAATTTAAAATATAAATAAAATCGTTTACAGTATATGCACCCGTATACATACCAAGACTGACTTTCTTGGAGAACTTCCACCAAATCTTGTTCTTCCTAGTAGCTAACTTGGTATAGATGTGGCCATGATAACAAATTTTTGATCCACCTTACTGACTCCATAGTAATTTTATTGATATGTTTGTGGAATATATTCTAATGATGGCGCTAATGAGTCTCAGGAATGGTGCTCCCTCACAGCTTTTATATTCATATCATGAGTAATTAAGTTGAAAGCCATCTGGGAAGCCATATACAGGGACAGATCTGAGGACATAAAGAGAAGGGATTACTCTTCGAATGGGTCAATTAGAGAATAGCTTCTTAAATGGTTTCTTCAAGAAAATGATAATTGAGACATTTTAAGAACCCACTGGATAGGTCAATGACAATTAAAACTCAACTGGGTAACTTAATTGGGAAACTGACATGTTAGAGAGATGTAGAGATATAGATTGCCATAGTGTTTATGGTGAAACATATGGATTATCAATTGGGGAATGATAATTAATGGGTGAAAGAGCTGCATATTTATGATGAGTATTTAAGAAGCATTAAAAATATTGTTTGGCAAATCAAATAATTTGAAATACCTTTAACCTATTTAAAATAGGAATTTTAGTAAAAATGTGGTGTTTCTTTCTTTCCTGTTGCTTTCTTTCCTACAACCATATTTTTAATAGAATATTTGTTCTCAACTGTTTTAAATCCTGACATCTGCAAAATCAAACCCATTGCATCTTATCTAAAAACAATAAATGGAAAACCATGCTGAAATTGTTATAATTCATATAATTTAAAACAAACAAAGAAAAAAAAAAAAAAAAAAAAGAGAATAGTCTTTCTGTGTTTTTATTTTTATTATGTGTATATTGATCAAAATCTGTTTTTGTTGTCTGTCAACCAGCAGAAGATAATCTGACATGATCATTATAAATATATATACACACAACTACATAAATACACATCTTGTCTGAGTTTATGAAAACAAACATTAAAAGCAATAGCATGAACACCAGTCATCTGTACATCTCTCTCTCTCTCTCTCTCTCTTTCTCTCTCTCTCTCTCTCTCTCTCTCTCTCTCTCTCTCTCTCTCTCTCTCTCTCTCAACTCAGTCTTTTTTGTCTATTTACAAATACGTTAAACAGAGTTACTTCCCTTAGACCATTAACGCATATGCAATGTCAAGCTAAATTCGGTTTACTACATTTAGATGAAATCGGCTAATTCTATAAATGTTTTAGTAAAATATTCTAATATTAAATTCAACAGTTGATAAAGAGCCAGTTTTCATTATTTGTTGCTTTATTTGATTTATTATTATTACTTAATTAATTATTGAAAAATTCGCTTAAAACATTAATTTTTTTTTTTTTTTTTTTTTTTGTCTCTTCAGTAAAAACAATGAATTTGTATACAACATTTACACTATAAATCTCGAGCAGTCACGATCACTCTGGGTTTCTTCGTGTGATATCTGCTTTGGTTTTGTATAATATAAATAAATGAATAGTTCTTATTTAAAATTGTCATTTTTTATTCAAATAGTAAACGTGTCACGCGAGTCTCGATTACGTCATTAGTTTTACAAACTGTAAAACAAGTTTCTAAGGCGGAGACAATTTTGAATCCTTTTTTAAGAATAAAATAAACTATACAGGAAAAGGTGAAGATGTTGAAGTGAATATAAACTACTCTGCTGGATAAGCTTAATGTTTTTGTTTTCTTTTTCTTTTATTATTATAATTATTATTATTATTATTATTATTATTATTATTATTATTATTATTATTGAAAACGTGAGAAGAATGGTCAAAACTGAGTTAACTTTACTTGAACAAGAACACTTTGTTTTCGTTACTGCAAAACAAAGGACATTTGAGTGGAAGTTTGCAGGGACAAGCGCAGTATTCTAGTGAGGTAAAACACAAATAATTAACTTAGTTAACAAAATAAATAAATAAATAGATAAAGTTATTAATATTAATGTTAATCTCGAAGATCCTCCAGTATTTTGAGTATACACTGAACCTCTCTCAGTGACATACGATAACATCGCTGCTTTATTATCGATTTTTTCGACACACAGTCTTTTTTGTATATTTACCAACGTGTTAAATAGAGTTATTTCCCTTAGACCGGGAACTTCTGAAATATATTATTCCTTGCATATGTGAGGTGACGGTAAATTAGAGTTGCTGTTTTTAGATGAAAAGAACTAATTCTGTATAATGTTTTGTAGCAGGCAGAACCAGCTTATTAATATTCCCTGCGTTTTCTTTGTCTTTTAAATACCAGTTTCCTATTTTTTATTTTTTTATTTAATGTGTTATTATTATTTATTGAATTATTGTAAAACGCCTATTTCATTTAATGTTTTTCATTCAATTTTATTTATTTATTTTGGTTAAAAAAGTAAGAAAGACGCAGATCACTGCTTGGTAATATGAATAACCATCCTTATCAGTTAAATCATAGAAGGTTCAGAAAAGAGACGTAAAATACTTGAATTTGGAAGTTTAAAAACTTCCGAGAGCTCACGGAAACTTCCGATCGAAATGCAATATGGCAACATCGAAGTCCGATCAGTGTTTACATACTTTTAAACATGTGGTCTTTTATAATGCAATCAATTCTATTTGGATTTAGTATGAAACTTGAGAAGTATGCCCTGAGTGTATTATTTTTCAGTGAATGAGATAGATTAATAGAGATAATTATATATCTATATATAGATATAGAGCTAGAGATAGATATAGAAATAGATATATAGAGATAGAGAGAGATAATATTGACAGATGAGAGATAGATATGTGAGATAGGTGCATATATATATATATATATCTTTATTAAACAGAGAAAGGATGGGTCAACAACTAGTTGAGAAGAAGATTGTGTTTATGCTGTTTATATATTTTAGATAGATTAGATTTAGATTTGGGGTAGATTTGCTTAGAGACAGGCATGTGTAAGAATATACTGAGTATTTAGTTTTGGGAGGGTTAGAGAGAGGTGATGTGTGAATGAAAATGTGTTTATATTTGTTAGGTAAGCTATGTCTGCAAATGTGAAAGCTGGAGTGCATATGTAAAAAAATAGTATTTCTCTTTGTGAGCAAGATAGAGAATACATGCATGTTCAAAAAGGAGTCTTCTTTGTATAATACACCCATTTTTTCTAAGAATATACAATTGTTTTTCAAAAATGCTCTGAAATACATACACTTCTGTCTATAATCTGATCTCCTGTCTTTCTATCTATATATAGAAAGAGCTTTCAAATTAATGCCACTGTATTCAAATTTGGAAAAAATAGCAGTACATTCTCTCTAATGCACAGACACATAATATTAATGAACCATACATGTTTACACACTACATCTTTTACATTGACACATATATTTCTGTCTTTCTGTCTCTCTGTCTACCTATGTATCTATCTACAATACATATGCACTCTCAAAAACACAGAGAAAACACACAAAACCACACATGATATATCCATTCTTTCTATCTAACTCATAAACACATATTACCACAGTTCCTTGCTCAAATACCTGAATCAACTATCAGACATATTCATCAGTTCATATTCACTCTCTAAAATAATCTCTTTCACACACACACACACACACACACACATCTAACACCATATATATATATATATAGTCACACTTTATTATATACCCCACATTACCATCATACAGTTGCTTACATCTGTCATGTCTCTTAATCTGTATTTCTATGAGTGTGTTCCTCTGTGGCTTCTTATTTATCTTTGTTCCTTTCTATCAGTCTATTTATCTGTCAACAAATAATCTGTCAGTCTGTCTAAGTTTTTATCAGTATCAAACTCTCTCTACCTCTGAGTCTCTCTGTCTCACTCATCTCCTGCATGTATAACAACTTTCAAAATCCATATGTATCTTTCTGTTTGTCTGTCCATTTATAACACATTACAAAAGTACTCTCTCTCTCTCTCTCTCTCTCTCTCTCTCTCTCTCTCTCTCTCTCTCTCTCTCTCTCTCTCTCTCTCTCTCTCTCTCTCTCTCTCTCTCTCTCTCTCTCTCTCTCTCTCTCTCTGCCCATATCATGTTTTTATTTTGAATGAAACTGGATTTTTTAAATGAATATATAGATATATTCCATTGCTGAAAAGAAAAAAATGCAGATAGTTCAGAGTTAATTTTCACATTCATTATACATATTTAAAAAAAACAAAATATTTTTTAGGTTCACTCAACAGACTTACACTCTGTTTTTGGGGGGGTTTTTTTGAAAAAGAAATAATAATAATAGTAATAATAATTGTCCTAATTAGTGAAAATTTAGAATAAACTTATATAATATTAAGTAAGAAAAAAAGAAAAAAAAGAAAGAAAAAAATATTAATTATTATTATTGTTATTATTATTATTATTATTATTATTATTATTTTTTTTTTTTTGAATCTACTGACCATTCATATTCTTGTTAATTTTCTTCTTCATTCTTTTTGTTTCTTATTCTTCATTTCCTAGTTTCTGCTTATTCTTTTATGTTACCATTATTTGTTATTTACTTATTTTTTCCTGACATCACTTAAAATACACTATATTATTTCTTTTAGTTCTTCAGTCTCTTTCTTTTATCATTTTAATTTCTTTTGGTTTTTTGAATTTTGTTATCCTGCTCATGGTTATTTAAAGAATTAGAGCTTTTTATTATTATTATTATTATATATATTTATTATTTTCAGTTTGTTAACTGCATCTCTATCTTTCTAGTTATTTTTCTTCATTCTAATAATTCAAATTATTTTATTTTAATATTTATTTATTATTATTATTATTGTTATTACTATTATTATTATTAGTTTTATTTTTCTTGTTACAAGCTACTTATAATTCATTTCAGTGTTATATTTCTTCTTCATGTTTCTTCTTATTCAGTTGAGAGCAGACTTTTTCTTATTTTTTGCTAACTTTTGCTTTTTCAAATGATCTGAGGTCAGAACTACACTAGTTACAGCACTTAAGAGATACAAAACTGCACATAACAATATTCCTACATTATTCTCAACAGTATTCAGTGTTTTAATAAAACAAGTTACCTAGTAATATCTCAGAGAATTAATATTTCAGTATACGTTTTTGTTATTAGTGTAGATGTTCTTTCTAATTCAAAACGTGACTCCACTGAGATCTAGTGTTTGCCAGTGAAAACACTGTTATTTTGATATGCCAAGCAGACCTGAACAATAATGAAGCTGTAAACTTGTATTGTTGTTAGACTATCAATATATTTTGTTTTCTGCAAATTACTATTATTAGTGATTTTTTAGAACAGCATTATTCTGATAACTTGTTTGTTACTATTAGTGTATTTTAAATAGTTACCAATCATTTGTTAAAAATATTACGTGACAGTTGTATTTATATTTTTTTATTTTTTTATTTTGTTTTATTATTTACACAGAACTGACATGGGTTTCACATCACTGAAAATGAAACAGCAGTCAGCACCAACAACACCAGTATCACCATTAGACCTGAGACAAACTGACATCACCACACCAACCACTGAAAACTCAAACTATGTGCCAAGCAAGGAAGATATGGATCCACAGAAAAAGTTTAATCATGTGAATCTTCTTGTGAATCCAGAGTTTTGGTTGAAAGCAGCCAGACCAAGACTTAAACTGCTACAAGCTTTACCACTTAGTCAGTTTTTAAAAACTTTAAAAAATATTCAGGTAAATATGTCTGTAAATATGTCTTAGTCTATCTGTCTGTTTCTGTTTGTGTCTGCCTATTTATTTATGTTATTTCTATCTCTCTCTGCTTTTCTGTTTCCTTGAAAATGTTCAGATAAAAATGTTTGTCTTTCTGAGAATCTGTCTATATACCTATGTCTGTACGTACTATATACTTATCTGTTTGTCTGTGTGTATTTCTTTCTGAGAATCTGTCTGTATACCTATGTCTGTACTTACTATATACTTATCTGTTTGTGTGTATTTTTTTCTGAGAATCTGTCTATATACCTATGTCTGTACTTACTATACACTTATATGTTTGTCTGTGTGTATTTCTTTCTGAGAATCTATCTATATACCTATGTCTGTACTTACTGGATACTTATCTGTTTGACTGTGTGTATTTTTTTCTGAGAATCTGTCTATATACCTATGTCTCTAATTGCTATACACTTATATGTTTGTCTGTGTGTATTTCTTTCTGAGATTCTGTCTATACCTTTGTCTGTACTTACTATATACTTATCTGTTTGTCCTTCTGTATGTCAGTCTGTGTCTTTATATATCATTTCTTATTTGTTCCTAATTAGCAAGTTTTTAGGTTTTTTTTTTTTTTTATTTCTTCTCTTTATGTTTTTAACAATTACTTTCAAATACTTGTATAATTTCTGAAGTATAACAAAGAAAGAAAATGTTGTATAATCTTTCTTTAAGTTCTCTTTTGATAATTCTGAACATAAATAGCTTAAGAATAAGTTATTTAAATAATTTTAAATTTATTTATAGTTTTAATTCATAAAAATGCTCTTAAAACCAGTTTTAGTAGACAGTTGGTTATTTTTATTCATTTATAAATATTTCTAATCTAACTTCTGCCTATCTATCTAATGTATGTATCTAGCTATCTATCATGTATTTATTTATTAATTTTCTTATTATTTTTAATTTATTTAAAATATAATCATACTGAATTACATTATATTGGACATTTACATTCATTATTATTAATCTTGTCATTATATTATTTAATATTACAATCTACTGAATATAATTTAGTATTCTACATATTCATTAATTATTAACACCTTTATTTATTTTATTTTTATTTTTTTTACCTAGGTTTTAAATTTATCAGGAAACAGTTTTGGAATCCAGGCTTTCTGAGCTGTGTGTTTGGCAATGTGTTCTAACACAACAGTGATCTTCCTTAGCCTCACCACCAACAAAACAGACACTGAGAGTGCTGTGAGTAATCTTAATTATAACTGTTATAAAATGTTTTAGAATAATAATAATAATAATAGTAATAACAATAATAATAACAATAATAATAATAGCAATAATAATAATAATAGTAGTGGTAATAATAATAATAATAATAACAAGAAATTATTTTGTATTTATATATGTATACCTGTGAAAAACAAGTTATTCTTTTCTCTTCTTATTCATCTTCTTCTTCTTCTTCTTTTTCTTCTTATTATTATTATAACTATTATATATCTATTTACCACTGTCTGTTACTTCTATTTCTACTGTTGTTACTTATACTATACATGTTAATTATATTATTTTTACTACCATTAATACATCTACTACTACTACTACTATTACTACTGCTACTACTACTGTGGTGGCTCCAATTATTTACTACCTCTTCTTATTGTATCTACTTGTACTATACAACCTAAGCTAATTCTACCACAGTTACAACTAGTACTAATACTACAACTAGAACAGTTACTACTAATACTACAACTATTACTACTACTAGTACTATTAATAATAAAACTATTACTTCTAATATTGTTACCACTAATGGCACAACTATGAATTCTGCTTCTGCTGTTACCACTACTACTACTACAGCTGCTATTACTGCTACCACTGCTACTACTACAGTTACTAATACTAAAACTACTACAACTACTGCTGTGTCAACTACTACAACTAACAGTACTGCTAGTATTACTTCAACTACTACAGCTGTTGATAATATTACTACTGTTAAAACATTATGATGTCTTCACTAACTACATTTTAATAACAAATTATTTTCTGCTTATGTAGATTCTACATATTGTAAATTATTATTATTATTATTATTATTACTATTATTATTATTATTATTATTACTACTATTATTATTATTATTATTATTATTTGTTTTTATTACAAGCTGGGATCACTAAATCGTGTACTCAGTTTTTGTCTGCTGTTTTCAATCATCCAAGATGACAGCTTTTCATCTGAATGATGCAAAACTTAACAACCAAACACTTACTGTTGATGGTTAATTTAGATTTGTATATTATTATATCTTATTAATCTCTCTCTCTCTCTCTCTCTCTCTCTCTCTCTCTCTCTCTCTCTCTCTCTCTCTCTCTCTCTCTCTCTCTCTCTCTCTTTACTCCTACACATACTTTCTCTCTGTATATTTTTTTCTTTTCCATTTTTTTTCTTTATCCATAACTAACAACCTCATTCTACTTAACACTCTCTCTTTCTTCTCTGTATTTTCTTTCTCATTCATTCTTTGTCATTCTGTTTGTGTCTGGGTTTGGATCTCAGTGTATTTGTCATCTGTTTTTGTTTCTGAGTTTCTGTCTGTCTGTGTATGCGTGTCTCTGTAAATGTACTTGCTAGCTTTTTCTCTGTGTGTTTCAGTATGTGTTGTGGTATGTATATGAAAGAGGAATGATTTTTATTTTTTCATTTTTATCAAGATGAATCAAACCAAAGTTCTGTTGAAAGGCTCACGTATGGCATTAATGAAGCTGATGACTCACAAAGAAACTGTCCATTGAGAAATTTACAAACTTGAAGTACATCAATTTAAGAAAAGCAGAACTAAACTCTAGTACGTTTGGACAATTATCTTTGTTGATGTCACTGACTCAGCAAGCAACCATTACCTTAGATGAGTTGAGAATGTCTGGTACAGATGCAGTGAAAGCCATTTGTGGTCAGCAGTAGCCATTTGATACATTAAAAGTAACTGTTACTGATTTTAATTTTGTAAATGTTTTTAAATAATTATATCTGGCTATCTATCTATCTAGATAGATAGATCTACATATCTCTTACTCTATCTCTGAGTCTCTTTCTGCCTTTTATAATTAATTTTGTAATTTTAGCTTTACATATATTTATATTCCTGAGATTGTGTGTGTGTGTGTGTCAGGAATAGTTATAATTGTCACTACTCAGACAGTAGTGTGTGTGTGTGTGTTAAGAAATATTTGGTTATCAGTTTATATGTTTAAATGCTTTGTACAAAATACTCAGGTCTGTTTTATTTAAATTTAAGATTGAAACTGACGGTGCCCTTAGTCTTTGTTTATACCACCAAGGGACACAACTCTGAGTTAAAGAGCTTGAATACTGGTGGAAACTCTTTTGCTTCCTGATTAAACTGGCAGCACTTGGAGGATATCTTGTTAAACAGTTACAGTTATTTTTTATTTTAACATTTGTATGGTTCTTATTTATTGAAATTTGTCATCTCATTTATTTATTAATTTATTTATCTCCCTCTAGGAATGCTGGGTAATATGATGCGCTGTCCAGCCATTCTCACAGATAGAGGAAACAGTCAACTTCTGACTGCAGCCATGTTGAAATGTCATGGTGAGTGATTATATAGTATGTAGTAGTACAGTAATAACAGTTCACAGCTATATCTCTATCTGTATGTGTTGTATTCTGTGTATGAAATCATTTTTTTCAGTGATTGTGTGTATGTGTGTATGTGTGTGTGTGTGTGTGAGTTTGTGTGTGTGTGTGTGTGAATATATATATGGGCACGTGTAATTTTTGGATAAACAGTTTTAAAAAGTTATTATTATAACTACATTATTTATATTAACTTTATTTTCTTTACAAATACATACACTGGTTTTATTATATCAAATACACACACATACTTACAAATGTATTTTATTTGAATAAATCTATGTATGTACAAATAAAAGAACAAGAAAATAGTTATTAATGTAGTGTTTGAGTGTGTGTGTGTGTGTGTGTGTGTGAGAGAGAGAGAGAGCGAAAGAGAGAGGAGCAAGAGAGCTTAATAAATATAAAATGATTAACATGAAATAACATTTCTCAATACAATACTTAACATATATCTCAGCTTTTGTATCCAGTTTTAATATCAACTTTTACATTAATTTCTAAAACTTTCCTTTCTTTTTAATGTAAAGAACAATATATTCCTTCTCACATATAAACAGTTGTTAAAATCACACTTTCACTGCAGTTAGCTGATCATTGTGCAAGGGCTGTGTATACATTCAACCTGTCTGGCAATGCAAGTATTCAGAAACCAGAACCTCTCTTTGACATGGAGGCAGACTGCACTGTAGAGGAAGTAGTTCTTATGAAGGTGAAGATATTTTTGTCTACATTTTTCTTTTTTAATTATTAATTTTTATTTAATTAAATGTCTATCTTAATGAGATTAATTCTATTGCTTGTTCTTGGTTGTTGTTTCTTTTATAATTCTTGATTGTTAATAAATTAAAGAGGCAAGCTATTATTTTTGTATAATCTTTTCTTCTTCTTTTTGATTTGTTAGTAATATTATTTTGTGTTATTATAATACTGTACTTTTTTTATTGTTAATATGAATATTATTTTAACATAGTTATCATTATTATTATTATTATTATTATTATTATTATTATTTTATATATTATTTTATTTGTCTTAATACTACTACTATTAATATTACTATTACTGTTAATATTATCATTATTAATCTTATTGTATTACTGCTATTACTACTACTACTATCACTACTACTACTGCTTGAATTTTCCAGGATCCAGTTAGTCATTCAAACAGAGGAATAGCATGGATACTGATGTCTGATTCTGTATCTGTAGACAAGGCTATAGATTACTACAACAGAGTAGAGGTATTCCATTTAAATCATCAGTGTTTGATTAATTATATATAAATGTGATTTGATTTACCTACTACTCTCAGTCTGTCAGTCTCTCGCTCTTTCTGTGTATGTGTGCGTGTGTGTGCATGTGTGTGTGTGTGTGTGTGTGTTATTGTTACATCTGCTAGTCTATTAACTGTATATCTATTTACCAGTGTAAGTCTACAACAACCTGTCTGTCTGTCTGTCTGTCTGTTGATCTACATCATCAACCTACCTATCTACCCAATATTTTTTCTCTCTCTCTCTTCCTGACAGTAGTAGTAATAGAAGAAAAGATAATTTTTTTACTTCCAGACAAAGCGTTATATGTATTTTAGGAAATATACCTTTTCTAAGCAGAAGAACGTGATTTTATATAATTACAACACAGACTGTGTTTTTAATTACATTTTTCTGGTGATTAATATTTAACCAGAATATTTTAAGAAATGTGGTACTTGTTCGTCCTATGCAACGGCGAATGTTTTGTGAAGAAACGTTTGGGTGAAACTTGTGAAGACAAGTCTGGCTGTGCAGATGTGTAGCTGATTGTCTGGATAACACGTGATTCAGTAAAAATTCTGCTGTCCAGTTTTCTTCTTCCAAAAGTCACGTCATGATACAAATCGTATTTGAGTATTTACTGAAACAGTACAGTATAGTTTTCTATGGACAAATTGCTGGACGGAATTTACCTTCTACAAATTAACAAGATTTCAGTTTTATAAACTGAGATCCAACCTAAAGTAGCTTGAAATATTATGAATACCTCTATTTACACTGATTATCTTTAACTGAAATAAATAAATAAATAAATAAATATAATTTTAATTTTAATACCGACTGCACAATCTATATAATGGATGTTGGATATTAATATATGAATCATTATATATGTATTTGAGACGGCGCTATTTTCACTAAGTATGAATAAACGTCGCAGGTTTTATATATAAAATGTGAATTACGTCGCGTTTCACAAAACAGAAAACTTCGCTAATCTCTGTGAATTTTAATTTTAATGTCGTTTGCTTTGCAAACTCAAATTTTGTGATTCAAGGAAAGTATAACTTCTCACGTGTTCAGTATTAATTTTTTTAATTTTTTTTTTTGTTGAGAAGAAATTGTAATTCAGTTTAACAGAAAAATATTTCACAACAGAGGGCTTCCCCTGTATATCTAATCATTAAGTTATTTATTCCTGAATTTAGAAGTCCAGCGCTGAATGCCACTATAAAATAAAAGGTCAGATCCATATAAATGTGATATTTGATTAACAGCAGAACAGATTACATTAATTCACGTTAATACATCAAACCAGCGACGTTTATATTATAAATTTATACTGAGTGAAAATAACGTGATGTTTTATTATATTTTCCTCTATTTTGCTTCATAAAAAATACTGATAATTTCACGTCCATTTTATTCTACGAGGAGTCATCAATGACAGACTGTTTATCCTCTGACAACTGATTTGTAATAATAAAATATTCTAATTTTACCTACACATTTACATTTATTACTCATTATACAGCTATATACGATGTTTCGTTATCAGCGATTTTCTGTGGTGTGCAGTGACGTACACCGAGAACACCACAAACAGAAGAAAGAAAGAAACTATAGCTGAAGGGAGATTACTCTCATATAATGTTTTATTTCGGCGGGAGGCGGGATTTCTACTTTTGTTTGTTATTTATAGTTTTCTCAGTTAAATGTAGATTGTAAGAATCACGAAGAGTTGACTTCTTTATATATACAGGTAATGGTAGAATATTACTTTCTTGAAATGTTTTTTGCTTCTTTTTTTTATTCTTTATATACTTTGGAGTACATGTTTGTAATTTGTACAATATTTCGTCGTCTGCTTTATGGAAAGTTTTCAAGGGCAGATAATCTTGTCACAAGACTCGAGTAATTTTTATTTTTTTGAGAAATTTAGCTGAATTTTTATTGATCAATCAAGAGAGTAATCAGTTATATTTTGCTTTACATTTAAATTAATATATAATTTTATTAAGCAGCTATGTAATAGTATTTTAAAAAATATAATTAACTTTTAAAATATATAACTTATAACTATACAATGACCAAAAAAAAAAAAAAAAAAGAAAAACGGAGATTAAAATTACACCAAAATATCAGTGATATGATTGATGTGAAGGAAGTAATAGAAACACATAGCAAAACAGAAACACAACTGAGGAAAACCCTTTCAAGGAAGGAAATTAAGATTACAAAAATGAGTTAACCTTTGCAGCAGCATAGAGACAGCTTTACATAAGATTTAGGTAAATTGATAAATGTCTTCTTATAGTTGAATAATCTGCAAGTCTTTGAATCAATCAGTGTAAAAGAGAGAAAACAGATTACAATACTGCATAAAAAATTACAATGCCTCCACTTAATTTCATAATAAAATGTTTTTCTTTTTTCTGTTTTAGAAGATCTCACTCTGTTGAAGACATAAGTCAACATGACAGATCTGAGTTGTATCCAGGTCGAGCGCTGAATGCCACTATAAACTAAAAGGTCAGATCCATATAAATGTGATATTTGATTAATAGCAGAACAGACTACATTACTTCACGTTAATACATAAATCCAGCGACATTTATATTATAAATTGATACTGAGTGAAAATAACGTGATGTTTTATTATATTTTCCTCTATTTTGCTTCATAAAAAATACTGATAATTTCAGCCATGGATTTCTATTTAAAAATGACGAAATAATTTCCAACTAAAGGTTTGCAGTGACGTAGAAAGATCGGCGGGAAATATAAATATGTCTACTATCTTGAGAAAAGATCAAACCCAGCTTTAGGCCTATAATTCCCATAAATATTTGTAACTACCATCAATGTTTTTAGACATGTATATGCATCATGATCGTAATATCTGTATGGCAAATCAGTTTAATGTTCATTGTGAACCGTAGACAAAGAATGGGAAATAGTGAATGAAAAATGGGCTATAGATATAGAGATTTCAGCAGTTGTTATCTACACAAAAATATACACAGAGACACTGTTTACATAGTATCCCTTTTTTTTTGTATCTATAAATAAAAGTGTAACCTCTCAAAACATGTCTTGACAAAAACACTACTGCACTGGCTGCTACACATCATATTTTGTATAACAAGAATGTATGTCGCCAAATATAACAATATCGTTATTAAATCTGCTTTTTTTTTTCTATCAAAGACATTGTATGGAATGTTCTGTTACGGTTTTTTCCTTCACAAAAGTTAAATTTTTATTATTATTATTATTATTATTTATTATTATTATATACATACTAGTGTTAACATAGGCCAACTAGATGAACATTATTAATTAATTAATGTATTTATTTATAATGATTATTATTATTATTATTATTATTATTATTTTTAAATAAATCATGTAGACTGTCTAAAACCTTTTCATGAGGATGCTAATGATTTACCTTTTATTTTTTTATTTTGCCTTGAAAGTGAACACCTTCCAATATTTCTTATGTTTAATGTATTTATTTTTAATGCAGGAAAATTTGAAATTCGCTATGACGTCTAACCTGAACAGAAGTGTAAACAAATGTAAAGAAAGCTAACAAAGGGTTGAGAAATGGAAAAATGATGAGTTAATTTTACTTGAATTATTTCAGTAGCTGTTTTCATTTGTCACCAGTAATCTATGTTTAATTACAACGGGAAGGTCTACGTTGTTCAAGGCCACCGAGAGACGTCCTGTCCGTCTCTTTACAATAATCTCTTACGTCTACAAATCGTGCTGGGATGGGTATTGAAATTATTTCTTAATTTTACTACACTGTATAAAAATTATCATATAAATCATATTTATTTTTAATCTTTGCTGAATTTACCTATCGATAACAAAATAAGACGCAAGTTTTATAACGTCTGTATTATTGATATGAGAAATTAAAATTACATTAATTAGAAATTATCAGTTATATTATTGAATAAACATGGAATTTCATTCTAGATTAATTTATTTTCTCAATGTTTTAAACAAATAATCTGATATATTCTTAATTACATAATTTGGTAAATTTGAATTTTAGATTAATCATGTAATTTCATGTAGTGAGAGATGTAAATTGTGTCGCGGAATGTCATGTTACTGCTGTCATAAAACAAAGTATCACACTATGACACTGAAAGGTGCACAGTTAATTTTCAGTAATATCAATACAATAATAAATACATTATTCATGTAGCACTTCACGCGTTTCTGTGTAATTTGATTATTGATAATAAAATAACTTAATATTAAAAATCATAACTGTTCAGTATACGATAAGGACATTAATCTGGAAAAAAAAAAATAAGCAAACAAAGTGCAGAGGTGTTTTTTAATCTACTGTGTTAATATTACATTTTCAATTTTACTATCAGTATATTGACTTGTGTACCTAACAACATTACTGACAAAATATTTTTTTATTTATATATTTTTTTTTTTTTGTTACTGTACACTAATTGTACAATAATAAAAATAAAATTTTAACAACATCAGCATAATTTTAATATTAATGGTAATGTCTAAAGAAGATATTCATATTTAGATGTGAAGAGGTGATACTAAACTTCTATCTTACGTTAACTTTACAAAATTATTCAAAATATGAAATGTTAATGTCGTTTATAATAAAATATTTACCTTTTCTGACGCCCAGATTTGTTTTTGATCAGAGGACTGGAAAATTTCAGTTTTGTCGTATAAACGGCCGAAATGTTAGCTGAGGGCGTTTTTCAGGTTTCTGAATAAAAACCAAACATTAATTCTAAAACAAGGGTTCTTTTTAATTGTAAAGTGCCTTTTGTAAACTGCGAATTTGGCTCACCTGGTCTTTGAGACTGAAATCTGGGTGACTTTCTAGAATCTTCCACATTATTTTAGCTGAAAAACTAAAAATCCAAAGATCCCTGTAAAACCAGGAAACAAAAATTATTTAAATATTTTCACATGAGCAAGTCCTTGATTGTCATCTTAAATTTTGTTATAAACAAACATGTTAATAAAGTTATAACAGAATACTGTTATGAACTAGCTCTATCTCTGTACTTAATAACTTAACATGTTAATAATGAAGTATAATACTATAGTGTTATTAACTGTTTATACTATGTACTTCATAAATAATACAGAACAATATATTGGGACACTTCTGTTAAGAATATTTTACAACAACACTGGTTTAAGTAAATTTCAAACTACTGACACTGGTAATAAAATAGTCTTTATTTAAATGTTCAAACTAATTCAAATAGTAAAATTGTTCTAATTACATTACCCAGTAGTATTTGCTGATATAGGTAGGAGTGTTGACATCAGCATCACACAACAACACCATTGTAAAATCTTGGATACTGAAAATTCTGTAATAGTAAATATTAGTTATTTTGTTCTTGATGTAAAATGATGTGATGGCAAGCTGACATCAGTATTTCTAAATTATTAATAAAAATATTTTTATCTTTATTTTATTTTATTTTTTTTTTTACTAAAATATACAGAAACATTAAGATATGTGTACATTTCCTGATTCCTAAATAAAACATAATTTAACTAAATGTTTTTTCTTGATACAATGTCAGGACAATCTATAGAATAAAATATTATAAAATACAGAATCATTAATTTTAAGCTATTACAAAGATTTAAACTTATGATGTTTAGCATGTTTAATTAATCATATCACATTGTTTAATAATGTAAAAAGTCTGAGATCAAAATAACAATTAAAATTACTATTATAATTTCATTTTAAACAATTATTCATGAAGAAATTATTTATTTTATTTTTATTTAATTTGGATAATTAAACCAATATAACTTCACATTACCTTGTTGAATAAATTGATATTACATGTTAACCTCAATAGGGCCTTCCACACTTTCTGATCTCTAGAACACCATAAATCAATCCTGAAATTAAGATTTAGAATAATAATAATAATAATAATAATAATAATAATAATAATAATAACACAACAAATATATGTGTCTGTCAAAATATAAATCAAATACTGACAGTAAAATGTGAAATTAAAATGATGGTAATAATAAACTGCATGTCTCATTGTGAAAAGTATCAAAGACTCAGTCTATAAGCAAATCTTTCTGGAATTTTCACTAATAGAAATACTAATAATATATTTTAATTATCACTGAAAGTGAGTCTAAGAATTAACAGAAATAAATAAAAGTACACAAATAACATCAGGAAGAACACAGATGTGACGCAACGATGGCGACGTTAACAGAAATAGAACAACATATTTTGAAATAGCAGGTGCACACTAAGAACGCAAGATTAATATTAATAACAAGTGAAAAAGAATAATGAAAAGTGAACCTTAAGAAAAACAGAGATACAATAGCAATGACAGCGACATTAACAGAAATAGTAATACTATACTTTAATGTGGACACTAAGTAAGTAAGAATAATAGTTATTAAAATGCTCAAAATAATAAAGACATTAATTCTAATAAGAGTAATATATTTGTATATAGGATGTGCACACTAAGAAAGCAATGATGGCGACATTAACTGAAATGTGTATTAAAAGGGTAAGATAAAATGTATAATGATTGTGAAAATTAATCTGAACAATCTGCACATTTTTCTTCAAAAATCCAGTTTCATTCACAGAAACTGAAATCTTATAATGTAAAATGAATATTAAAAAACATGCATTTTTCACACAGAAACAAAATGATATGTAGATATACAGAAATATATACTGATAAATAAAAAATGAAGGATATTTGAAGGAAGGTTATGTAGACAGGTAAGCATGGAAATGGTTAGATGATTGATAGATGTTCACTGTAATAGGATTGTAAAGTGAAATATAATTTATATATACAAGAAAAATAGATAAGATAGGTAGTTATGTAGGTAGGTCATATAGGGCATTTGATATGGAGAGATTGAGAGAGAGAGAGAGAGAGAGAGAGAGAGAGAGAGAGAGAGAGAGAGAGAGAGAGAGAGAGAGAGAGAGAGAGAGAGAGAGAGAGCTTTTGTATGTATTATAAATGGACAGACAAACAGAAAGATACATATGGATTTTGAAAGTTGTTATACATGCAGGAGGCGAGTGAGACAGAAAGACTCAGAGGTAGAGAGAGTTTGATACTGATAAAATCTTAGACAGGCTGACAGATTGTTTGTAGACAGATAAATAGACTGATAGAAAGAAACAAAGATAAATAGAAAGCCACAGAGGAGCATACTGATATAGAAATACAGAGACAAACTGATTAAGAGACATGGTAGATGTAAGCAACTGTATAATGGTAACGTGGGGTATATTATAAAGTTTTGTGTGTTTTCTCTGTGTTTTTGAGAGTGCATATGTATTGTAGATAGATACATAGGTAGACAGAGAGACAGAAAGATAGAAAGATATATGTTAATGTAAAAGATTTAGTGTGTAAACATGTATGGCTCTGTAATATTACGTGTCTGTGTGTAAGAGAAAATGTGGATACATAGGATACTGCTAATTTTTCCAATTTTGAATACAGTGGCATTAATTTGAAAGCCCTTTCTATATATAGATAGAAAGACAGGAGATCAGATTATAGACAGAAGTGTATGTATTTCAGAGTATTTTTGAAAAACATTTGTTTATTTTTAGAAAGAATGGGTGTTTTATACAAAGAACACTCCTTTTTGAACCTGCATGTATTCTCTGTCTTGCTCACAAGAAGAAATACTCTTTCTTACATATGCACTCCAGCTTTCACATTTGCAGACATAGCTTACCTAACAAATATATATATATATATAAACACATTTTCATTCACACATCACCTCTCTCTAACCCTCCCAAAAATAAATACTCAGTATATTCTTACACATGCCTGTCTCTAAGTAAATCCACCCACAATTCTATATCTAATCTATATAAAATAAATAAACAGCACAAACACAATCTTGTTCACATTTATTTATTGACCATCCTTTCTCTGTTTAATAAAGATATATATATATGCACCTATCTCACATATCTATCTCTCATCTGTCAATTTTATCTATCTCTATCTCTGTATCTATATACAGATATATAATTATCTCTATTAATCTATGTCATTCACTGGAAAATCATACAGGGCATACTTCTCAGTGTCATATAAAGAGGTCAAACCTGTTCTCTCTCTGTAACACACAAAAACATACAACCACACCTACATATCAGTCTCTCTCAGTCTAGCTATCTATATCTAGACTTTCTTTTTAACAGATATACTCAAATATAAACATACTCTCACTGACACATTCATTTATATACCAATCCTCTAAATACATAACAGTATATTCATACACATATATTCATGATTATATGCATATATTTATATAGTTTGTAAATATCCATCTATCAATATCTATACTCTATGACACACATATACATACATAATCCAAAATTCAATCACTCATCTCTCTATCAGTCATCTGACTCTCTCAAAAATCCACAAAAAGAACCCCATCTTTCACACACATTTATATACCCATTCGTTTTAACACACAAACACATAATTATGCTCATATTTATAAAGACTCATACATATACACATCAGTTTGCCTATCTAGCTATCACTGATCTATCTATCTATATAATAGTTTTTACTTAGCTCACTAGGCATCATCTAACAATCCATCTATCTATTTCTCTATCAATCTATCTGACTTGACTCTCTCAAAATTAGTCACACACATGGACACACACACACATAAACACATACATACACATCAAGACCTACACACTTACCTATCCACCTCTTTCTATCTGTCTTTGTATCTTTATTCAAATATGTCTGTCTATCTATCTGTCTACCTACCTACCTAGCTACCTATCTATCTATCAGTCTGTCTATCTATTTATCAATATATGTATTCATTTTTCTATTTATCCCACATACATAAGCAAAACTCTAACAACAGACTCAGTCTTTCTTACACTGTGCCTTCTTGCATCTATCTATCTTTCTAGGAATCTACCTTTCTTCATGTCTATCAAGCTACCTTTCTTGTGCCCATTTTACATTTTACCCTAAATCCACCCTGTTTTACACCCATATATATGTAGTTACTCATCCTTTAATATAGACATCACTTCCTAAACACACAAATACATTATCATTCCTATACATGTGTCAGTGTTTGTATGAGTGTACACACACATTCTTTAATGCATTTGTCTATGTCTGTCAGTCTCTCTACAAATCAGTCTACTGAACTACCTTCCTATCAGTTTATCTCTCTAGCTTATATGTCTATTTTTCAGTAAACATCTGTATATCTAACTACATACTACTTCAAACCTCTGAATCTTTCCATATATCTATCTTATATAATCTATTTGTATTTATCTCTGTATATCTGTCTATATAACTTGTGTATTTATCTCTGGATATCTATCTTTATGTTATCAGTTTATCTATATAGATATTCCCTGCTCCAACTGATTCATACTTACACCTGTATATATATATATATATATATATATATATATATATATATATATATATATTCAGTCTTCCACATTACCATCCATACTTCCCTACACCAATCTGTCTGTCTGCTGCATAATGATCTACATATATCTACATATCAACCTACTGAACTACTGATCTACATAACTATTTGTTTATCTAACCACATTATGACAGATCAATAACCATCCATCAATCTAATTCCCTGTCAAACTACCTACATACATAACTAACTATGCCTGCATTACAACCTGTATGATTTATGTATACATCTGTATATCTATACTCTCAGCCTGGCACACAAACACAACACATGACAGAAAGAAGAAAACACAGAATAGATAAATAGATATTGTCATGTTTGTCTATCTGCCTAAATTCATCTACATCTATCAATTCACTTGTTAACTTCTACTGATCTAACTGTCTATTAGTTTATCAGTATCTCTCTCTTTCTTTCTGTTTATCTTCCTGTTTATCTCTTTACCTGTTAACTTCCCATCAGACAGTCAGTCTCATATCTCTGTCAATCATCTCTCCATTCCTTTAAATCACTTATGGTTGCTCTAAACTTGCTAATATTCTTTATGAAAACAATGCTTGTTGTCTATCTGTAACTATCATTGCTCCACATATTTTCATTTCTTTGCACTAATTTGTAACGTAGAACCATAGAGAGCTTTTGCAGTGTCCTTAGTCATTGTAGTGGAAGTTTTTTGTTCCCTTCCATAACAACCAAGAATCATCCACTGTTAACTACTGGAGAACAATCAGTCAACACTGACGTATAGTGTCAACAACTTCTCTGTCTGGAAACTGCTTTGGAAAGAAAAACCCATGTTGGTCTATTTCAGTAGATATCTCAGCTGTTTGAATAACCTTTATATTCTTCTCCATATTTTTATAACTGAAGATGATTCCAGAATCATGTCTTTCCTGTAGATACAATAATAATAACTTATTATCTAAATCTAAACATTATTTCATTGACTACTTTTTACCTATTCCAGGCTAGGAGCATATGATTAATTTGCACAATAATATTTCAGTCATGGAAAATTATTATAAATTATCAATGAATTATACTTTAACAATTTTTAATATTGACTTTATTTATCTGGATATGATGGTAACATTCAGAAGAAGCAAAAATAACTTTTAAAAAGGTAAATGCTTTGCCTGCAACAAACCTTACAATTAATGAGTTAAAAACTTGATTAAAAATATAATTTGTATTGGCATGCATTACAGAGAACAAAAAACAGAATTCTAACATTTTAACTAACACTGTGTGAAGTAAATATTGGCATCAGATTATTAATAGTGGCTCTTTTTTAAAACTTATAGAAATAAAAAGGTCACCCAAATAATATTTTAACATTCCAGTCACCCACACAAAACTTTGGTATCATTTGGTGACTGGCCATTACAAGCCCTGCATTCATATGTAATGTACATGTGTACTTAAACACATTACTATTATTTATTATTATAAAACATATTGATACCACTTACTTCAGAACAGTTCTCTGTTTTATTGACTTGCTCTGACTGGCTAGTAAGAGTATCAGATGAATTTGTCATCTTCAGGGGTTTTTTCTCACAATCACCTGCAAAACCAGAAAGAGATTTATTTTCAGCTTGCACAATTAAATTTGCAAAACAAGATTACATTTTAGCAATTTTGGAATTAAAGCTGGATTAGCCACAATAAACTCAAAATGGTTTCCAGCTTACAGTTTGCTATATCTGTAGTCACTGAGTACATTTCTCTCTTTTATTTCCTCTTTCATCTTGAACTTCTACAATGATCTGGCAGACTGTTTTGACAGGCATTTTTTCTCATAAACAAAAACAAATTCATAAATAAAAATTAAAGAAAGGCATTTAATCCCAAATCTGCATTAATTACTTCTGCTAGTTAGATTCTTCAATAAAATGAAAGTCACATCTATATGGATGCTATTAATTTAAATGTTATGATATACATGCAGAGAAGTTTTGAATGCCAGTATTTTAAAAAAATAAATATATAAAATAAAGTAAATATTAAAAATAATATTATAAATTAAATATAACTATTTTAGTTACAGTGATGACAAGTATGTCTAAAATAAAGATGAATTTGAAACACATAATTAAAGCTAACGAAGAATTTTTCTTTCAGAAACACCTTCAACAAAATTAATGTAAGATCTGCTTTTCTTTACAAACTGATTTCAAACATACCTGAACTTCATTCCTTAAGCCATGTAGTTCTTGTGATTAGAAATGAAACTGTTTTGATTACTTGTAACAGATATAAGCTAAAAAGAAATAAAACAATGCTAATAGAAGTATACTAAGTCACCTGCTGCTCAACTTCCAGGCTTTTGTCTTTGCCACGCACAGTGTTTTTCTTTGCCTGGTTTTAGTTCATTCAAGTTTTTCAATTGTTTTTTTTCTCCTGATATTTGATTGGTGATTAAGATTGGTGACTGGTGTAAGACATTATAAAACATTATAAAGAATTGTTGTAGTCTGACGTGGTCGGCTTCAATGTCCAGGTCACCAAAATTGAGCTCTTCATCAGCAGAACTTTGAACAACTTTGAGTCAGAGTCACATTGGTGGGTGCACTGCCTAGTTTGAGTAAATAAATAAATAAATCAATAAATCAATAAATCAATAAATAAATCAATAAATAAAACAATAAATAAAATACTATAAAAAATGTAAAATAAATAAAATACTGCTACTACTAATAATAATATATTTACTGCAACACTACAAGCTCCTTTATTACCATTAATACTGTAACTAAAATTTACTGTTATTCCTTATTTAACTAGGGTTACTGTTATTGAAATAATACTCCTATTACTAAAATTACTTTTAATAATAAAAGTGATATTTGTACTCTCTTCACTATTACTCCTATGCCTGTATTTCTTTATACTAATATTATTATAATTACCATAACAACAATTATGACTACTGTTACTACTACTATCACTGCTGTTACACTACTCTTCTTGTTATATTTATCATAACAATTTCTCTAAAAACAACTAATATCAGTACTGCTACTACTACTACTATCAGCTAAAACACCACCAAGATCAATTCTACATCATTACTACAACAAGTAGTATTATTATTACAAGTACTAATGCTGTAACAACTAACTTACTACAACAATGGCAATGAATAATACTACTACTATAACAACAGCCTCTATAATTGCTCCTGTTCTGCCATATTTTTTGATGACATTTCTATCCTGTGGCAAGCTCACAGAATTAGCTCTTCTTGTGTACAGAGCAGTTTCTGAAAAACAGTCTTTTATTTATTTACCTTTGTAGTTATATATGTATCTGTCAGAAAAGAGAGAGAGAGAGAGAGAGAGAGAGAGAGAGAGAGATTCTAAGGTATGTTACAAAATCATGAGAAATATATAAGAAAACAAATTCACTGTTCAGTTTTTTTCCCCTTTTCCAATGGCAGCAAACTTTATCCTCAGCACCTTCTACTGAAACAACTTCACTAGCCAACATCAGCACATCAATTAGAGCTGTATGTTCAATCTGAAAAAACAAACAAATACGATAATAAAAATAATAAAAAGTATCAATGATAATGGTGGTAATGGTAATAATTTAAACAATTAACAAAACAATTGCAAATAAGTGATTATTATTATGCTGTTTTACAATCAGTAAAGAGTAGTTGTTACTAAAAAAACTTATTTTACTTGCTACGAAGTAAAAATAAGATTACAAAAAAATTACAACTTGGAATTGTTCAGTCTGCAGTGTCTGTACAGCTGATTCATCCTTCTCCATAATGTAAATTCCCTTTCTAGACAGCAACTGAACAATACTATATTTAACATCAACAGTAAACAATGTTTTTCGCCATTCCAACATGAACATAATACTTTTTTTTTATCAATCTACATTTGTCTGATTAATACATCAGTTATTTTGATTATTTTCATTCATGCAATCAATCTCTCTCTCTCTCTCTCTCTCTCTCTCTCTCTCTCTCTCTCTCTCTCTCTCTCTCTCTCTCACAACACACACACACACATTTATATATATATATATAAACTAATAAAACATACCCTGCCACTTTTGAGAGGTTTCTGACAAAATTCGAACACAGGCCTGACAGATCACTTGACACCAGGCTGTTGATTCACATTATCAACAGTCTTTTGTATCCCATCTGTAGAAAATGGCCTAGATTTGTGTGATGCTGAAGTAGGGGATAGGGACCTGGGTGCATTGGTCCCACTCTGTTGTCTGAATCAGGAACAGGACTAGCTCGGTCCTTCGAATCATCAGTGTGGTGAAACATCTCTTGAATGTTGCCTTCCTGAGTCTCTGTCTGATCTTGTTCTGTTGCAGATACAGCCTCTGATGGTGTCATTTCTGTTGTTTTTCTAATGTTGACGTGCATGGTAGTGTTAATGATACCCAATTACCAATACTAGAAAGAGAATTTACTTTATGGAGATATGCTGGTAATCAGTCAAAGTATAAGTAAAATATAAAGAAATATAAAATTATAATATATTTTATGTTACAAAAATACTAATGATATCAAAGTAAAATTAAAAAGCTATAAAACTATTATGTAAATTTGGTTTAAAAAAGTAAAGTGATATTAGTGATTTATGAAATAAAGTGAAATAAGATGTAAAATTAAATTATTTATTTAACAAAAATACTAATGATAATAAAGACATTATAGAACAAAAAATAAAGTGAAATAAAGATATGTAATATTAGATAACTCAATCATGTTACAGAAATACTAATGCAGAAAATAAAATTAGATATGTAATTTATATTAAAAATATATAAATTTTAATAAGAACAATACCAGTAAAAGTGATTTTAATACTAAACCAAAAATCTTGCAAAAAAATGCAGTAAAAAGGAAAAAATAAAATCAATGACAGATTTATAATAAGCTTAGTATTAAAATGTTTCTAAATATAATTTGAATGTTTGAAAATGTTTGTATGTGTTTTGCTTGCATAAGTATATTTGTAATGCAAACATTTGTACACCAATAAAAAGGAAATCAATGACATTATGACAGTTTAGGTTATAATAATAAGTTTAGTATTAAAATGTCTCTAAATATAATTTGAACTTATGTTTGAAATTTGTGTATGTGTTTGCACGAGCAAGTGTGTACGTATGTATATATGTAGATATGTATGATGTGCATACATACACCTACCTGTATGTTAGCTCGTTTCAGGTCATTGACAAACTCTGCTGACTGCTGATGTCTGATTTCTGAGTTTTTAGAGATTTTCTCTAGAGCAGCCACTAACTCTTGTACTCTGAATTTGAGTCGTTTTTTCTCTTCTGAGCGACTCACACAGGTCCTGAGCTATCTCCATCACATCATTCAATCTCAACTCACAGATAGCTGGCACTGTCAGCTCATCATCTTCATCATCCTGATGATAAATGATTATTCATTGACATTTTTTAGTAATTATGAAAGCTATCTGATTATCATCCTTGTCATTATGATATACAATTAAAATTTGATTATAATAATTAAATAAAAATTGTATAAACCATTAACAATTATCTTCTTCAACATGATGATAAATGATTATTTATTCATTGACTTTTTTAGTAATTATGAAAGCTATCAGATTATCATCCTTCTCATTATGATATACAATTAAAATTTAATTATAATAATTAAATTAGAATTGTATAAACAATTATCTTCTTCATCATGATTAAAAATGATTGAAACTCAGTTACCTAATAAAATTAAAATTATTAAATGATGAATCAAGATTTAAAACATTTAAAATTTTAATAATTACAAAGGTTTTGAATTCATTATTATTTTAAAAGAACAAGTTCAGTAGTTATGGCATACAAAATCAATGTTATGACAACCTATCATTATTTTATTATTACATTTCTGTTACACTCAGTATTCTTAGAAAACATACTGTTTAAAATTATAATAAATAACTGTGAATACAGCATCAGTAGTTATGACACACAGAATCAATGACATTATATAGTAAGTTAGTCTTTAGTTTTCTGTGTTTATATGAACAAGTCAATACATTTAGAATACTCACTTAATAAAATAAATATCAAAGATCTCACACTTGAGATGCTCTATCTGTACTCTGTAGGCTTGATCCTGTGACTCCTTACCACTCAGTCTCAACTCCAGACTCTCTTCTTCTCCATCAAGTAGTTCTGAGCCTTCAGCTCTGCCTTCTCCTCCTGAAAAACAATTCATGTGTAAATGACAAAGTCCAACCATTCTCTTCCTGTGAAACAATATCATGACAGAGTCCAAAGTGTGTATATTCAGTCTGCCTAGAATTCAGAAAATGATTTAATATAAATGGAATAAGACACAAAGATCAAACTGCCATTAATAAAAAAAATAAAAAAAAAAGAAAAAACGTAAAAGTAAATGCAAGTTAATATAGTAAAAAACTGAAACACAATTTTCATTACTAAATTAACAAAATTAAGAATGCCTGTTTCATTAGCCTGTTTGATTTTTTTTCCTTGCCAAAGAAGGTCAGATGCTTGGTTGGGGCTACCCTTCGTAAGACTGCCCTTCATAGCCATCAGCTCCTGCATTAACACAGCATTTTCCAAATCCAGTCTTTGAGCTTCTGGAGTTTTCTTGGGTTCATCAAGCATAGAATCAAAGTGTAAACTCTCCAGCTCCATGACAGTAATTCTGACCGCTGCCCGGTCATTCTTCAGTGACTGAATGTACTCACGCAGTCTCTGTTTATTGAGTTTGGTGAAGTCAGTGTCCACTGAGCTGGCCGTAGAACTGGACGTGCTGGACAAATGAAATTAAAAGTTGGTTTGGTAAAGATTATCACTAGTCATGGAAAAGTCAGTTAATCAACTTGTATTTATAATTCTATAATTAGGTGAAATCCTTTTAGAAAGATAGTTAATGCAAAGTCCAGTTATTTACAGCGTAGACTTTAATAAACTACAAAATCTAAAACAACTAAAACTAAAAATAATGGAAAACAAAGTCCATTTAATACAAAAATACTTCAAGTAAAGCATCACCTTGCAGTTCTACTGTTAGAAGAGAGATCTTTCCAGGGGTGAAAAATACAGGGTGTGGTGTGAACTCCACAGCTTCTGTCCAGTTTGTGAAGTAGATGTTGAGCCACGCCTTCAGCAGACTTCCTCGAGTGATGAGCTCTCTGTAGTATAGACGTCACCTCCACCTGATCCTCACACTCCTTTACTGAAATTAACATTGAAATTAAATATACATTTAGTAAAATTAGCATACAGACTTATTGGAGGTAGCATAATACACTAACATGCACAGATGTCAAAAATTAACTATTTTCACTATCTGTGCATTAAGCCGATTTCAGTGTCTATGTATTAACAGCTAATACACTGAAAGATAACATTACACATACAGAAAAGTAATTGAGATTAAATCCTTCTTACTGAAATGAAATATATGCTTACTGAATATTCTTTAGATGCTGAATTTTTAAATGATAAATAAATGTACCTGCATGCGCACACACACGCACACACAGACAGACACACACAAACATATATACTCATTCTGAAATTAATAATCACTAATACTGAAATGGTAAAGATATATATACACACACACACATATACAAAACTTAACTTTATGTAAGTGTAAAAAAAGAATGAATTTCAGTGATGTAGCAATTACTGAAATAATATATTTTAAAATAAGAATTTTAGTTGTAAACTCACCCAGACTTCCAAGTCCTGCAGCTCTACAGTTAGCTAACAAAACTCCCATCTCACTCTCCAGCAGAACACACAACTCTTCATACACCTCTATCATCTGATCAGAGTAGTTAATAGCCAACTGCAGCGCTGTGCTGTTAGACTCATACTTCCCCATCAACACCGTCAACCTCTCCAAGTAGGACTTGCTCTCATTCATTGAGGTGGCGATTTTTCTCTGAAGTCTTTCAAACTCAATTTCAAACTCTTTCACTTTAGTTTAAAATGAGTTAAATTCA
The DNA here is from genome assembly GCA_012295275.1 of Chrysomallon squamiferum. Taxonomy (NCBI): domain Eukaryota; kingdom Metazoa; phylum Mollusca; class Gastropoda; order Neomphalida; family Peltospiridae; genus Chrysomallon; species Chrysomallon squamiferum. Next base: position 7,726,263 of record CM022677.1, read on the forward strand.
TATCAGATGTCATGAAAAATATATCAATGATTATTCTGTGTAATTGTTTATGAATCTGTTTATTTTAGTTAATTTGAAACAGAACTGCCCAAGGGCCAAAAAATAAGGTTAAAAATCAGCTATTATAAAAATAATGAGTAATTCTGTGTTATTGTTAAAAATGTATTTATTTTGGCGATTTGATTTTGAATGATTGTAGTTGGGAAACATTTGTAAGTTTAAAAATCAGTTAAATACATATTTAAAATTTGAAAAATAATGTCAGTCATTCATTTTTCTGTCAGTTTTATTTTTTCTGAGGTAATATGAGTTGGAATTACCACCATAAAAAACCCATTACTAAATTAAAATATCATACTGGAAATTGTGAAAAATATGTCTATTTTTTCCTTCATATTTTTGCCAGTCAAATAACATTTGTGAATTAAAACATCAGTTAAGTTTCTACTGTAAATTATGAAAATACACTGTCAGTATATTCCAATTTAACATTTAAAAGTGTTAAGCATTAGTTATAAATGTGTTAAAATATTATGCTAGTGTGTTTTATGTGGTTATGTAACATTAGCAAGTTGAAACATTTTGTAATTTTCCAATGAAGTTACATTCCAGCACAGGAAACATCACTGTGCATATAAATGATGTTAAATGAGATTTACCCCAAGGGAGGTAATTTCAGCAACAAGAATCTGTCTGTCTCCAGCACACAGTTTTAGTTTCTTCAGTTCTGCTATTTTAGCTACAGGAAACTGATCACTGCCTGCAGTGGTCCTGTGAATTAATAAATAAATAAATAAATAAATAGAATATTACATAAATACTTAAATAATAAATACACTTTTTAATAAATATTTTTAATAGGCAAATAAGCAGCAAATGGAAAGAAATGGATGTATAAAGAAAAAATAATATATATGTATATATTATAGTTTTGTATTTTTTCAAATATTATTTATGTATATGTATTATACATTTTTTGTATTTTCTCAACATTCCATATATAAAAAAATAACACAACACACACACTGTCTATCTCCACTGATTCCCTTATAGTCACATTCAATAAAGATGAGAAACAAAATAAGAAATGTTTATTTATACCTCTCTTCTGTGTTAGGAGTTACTTTAGTTACTTGGAACATAAATGAATGACAATATAACAAATATTTATTTATACCTCTCTCCTGTATTAGGATTCACTTGTGACTTTGTTGGTGTTGATGTGTGATTGTTCATGGGACTAGAAGACAAATCTGTCAGAGGTAATTTATCATGTAACAAAAATGTAATAATTTTCCTCTAACTTTCAATTTTAACAAAATGTAACAGTTTATTCTGTGTCAACTGTAAGTTTCAACTGTAACAAAATGTAACAATTTATCCTCAAGCTTTTTCAACTGTAACAAATTAAAACAATTTATCCTGTAAATCATCACCAAGAGTTATTGCCAAACACGTTATTTTCTAGTCAGGCTATATTCTTAGAATAACTACATTAAAATGCAGGTGGAGATTTAATTTCAGGCTAATGTGAGGATAAAAAAAAAAAAAAAAAATTAAAATAAAAAAATCATTTCTTACCTGACATTTAGTTAGTTATTTTTCTAACTGATCACTTTCGGCTGTTACTTGTGCCAACCTGTTGTTCAGCTCGATTATCTCCCATTTCAGAGAGGTCAAGGCCGCCTGGTCTTGCTGGGAAAGAAAATAAATAATTTTAAATTATTACATTTTGCAACAATTAAAACATGTTATTTTTTAATTTTTGTGACTCAGTCTGTTTTATCATTCCTAAAGCTAATTAATGAAAAAAATATCGATAATAATAATAATAATAATAATAATAATAATAATAATAATATCACAAATAGTGATAATAAACTAAATATTTAAAAATAAAATACATACGTACATGTATAAGTTGTTGTTACTGCTCTCGTTACGTTAAAACGCGTGTGAGTGTGTGAAAGTGATTTATATTGTAAGCTATTTTATAAAACTCAGCTATAAATACTACTTGCTATTATTTGTATTAGTTATTACAACTACTTCTACTACTTAGATTAAGAATAACTGTAATTAATTATGTACGAGCAGTATCTCAGTAAGCCACAGAACATATAAATAATCAGAATAAAATAAAATGTGAATGCAATTAAATAAAACAACAAAAGAACGATCGTCAATATATTGTTATTCATTATTACAAATATTCAGCTAAATTACTCAAAAAAATTAAAGTTGATTCTTGTGACAAGATTCGATATCGTAGTGTTTAATAAGTTATTTTCGATTATCTGCCCTTGAAAACTATGTAAAAACGCAGACGACAAAACATTTTAGAATCTAAATTAGAAACATGTACTTCAAACTATATAAAGAAAGAAAGAAAAAAAAAGTACTGTAACATTACAAAGAAATCAACTCTTCATGATTCTTAGAATCTACATTTATTTGCAAAATCCATAAATAACAAATACCACAAATAACAGCAGAAATCCCGCACCCCGCGAAAACAAAAAATTATATGAGAGTAATCTCCCTTCAGCTACATTTTATTTATTTATTTATTTATTTATTTATATATATATTTTTTTTTTCTGTTTGTGGAGTTGACGGTGTATGTCATTGCACACCACAGAAAATCGTTAATAACGAAACGTCGTATCTAGCTGTATAAAGAGTAATACATGTAAATGTGTAGGTGTGTTCAAGGAATACCATATTATATACAGTAAACAACATAACGTGTCTATTGAGATAAAATATAAGCAATACAAATAAATACAGTGGACTGTGAAAACCGGATTCATTGAGACCAGCGTGGTGTGCCGTTTTAGACAGTGCCGATTTAATAATATAAAACTGAAATATTTGTTTTATTATTACAAATGTTAATGGTCTATCAGTTGTCTCTGTCGACTGCGTTTTCTTCATATTCCTCTCCAAACTCCTCTGTCATGTCCTCCAAGTTTTACATTAATTGGAAAAGCTGATTTCGATAACAGCAGCAGAAGATTTAATTTGTTTGCTACTTTAAGATAATCAATGTACGAAAGTTTGTTTGTATCGTCAGTCCATTCAGATTTTAATAATAATAATAATAATAATAATAATAATAATAATAAAATCATATATTCATGACTTAACCAATACAGTTTGTATACTTACAACAAACCGGCCATCTGAAATGTTCGAGGATAATTTATTCAATGTACAGCGAAAACTGACATTTATGATAATTCTGTTAAAATAAAAATGAATTAGGAAAATACCGAATCAATGTGGTGAATTTTATACATTTTTTTTTTGTTATACATTTTAATTCAGTAAAACAAGCAAAACTATAAGACAGTCTATTTTAACTCAGTGAATTAATAAATAATAAGCTGTTTTCTGTGTGTATGTGTATGTATGTGTGTGTGTGTGTGTTCTTCTTTGTTGACCTCAATGTTTAACGCATCATATACGTAATGACAATTTACATCTACAATGGACAGCTAATATATATATATATATATATATATATTTTAATTATTACAAGCAGTGTAACCCATTATTGACTACTGATAATAAAAATTTGCTGTGCATATCAAAAGAGACTTGTCGACGTTTGGCTGAAATAAGTAGACACTGGTAAATTTAATACTTTAAACATACGGACCTATGAAAAATAACTATTTAAAAAAATATATTATAAATATTCACATACAGCATATTTGATTATTTTGTTGTTGATTTTTTTAAAATTATTTTTAGTAAATAAATAAATTAATTAATTAAACAATCCTTTAAAATATATCTCCTTTTACAAGTTAAAACGATGTTTAATTTTCATCTCAAGAACAAAGAATTAACTAGTATAACAGATGTTACAATGAGCAAGCATGTTTATATAGGTTTGTTGTTGTATTTTATGTCTAAAGGCAAAGAGTAGCATTTGCAATGATTCTAAGGCCTTAAAGAAAATCGAGAGACAAGAGGACGTAATTATTATATTTTGAACGAGAGTAATTATTTACACAAACCGGCATCCTTGAAAAATACTGCGGAATTAACCAAGAAAGAAAGAAGGGATGAAAAAAAATAATAATAAAAGAAATAAAAATAAAGGAAATCAATAAAATCCAATAACAAATACTTTTACTGTATATTTTATTATTTATTTATTATTTTAAATAAATGCCTATGGAAAATGTTTACAAATAACAAATTAATCAATAAGCAAGAAATCTCTTTCTAGGATCTGCTCACATTAAAAGTTGCATCGTGTTTCATTTATTCTTCTGGATTTGTGGAACATGGTCGCTTGAATACTTGCTCTTTTTCTAGAATCCAGTAAGTTGATACCCATTTAGAGCCAATAAGAACGGGACAAGCTCCGTGAATTGTCATTTTGTTAGGTGAACCATTCCATAAAATTATACCAAAATATAGCTGCACCTGCTTTAGGTTGTATTCTTACAGCAAGATAAGGAAACACTGTTGCACCTCCTTCTACATCACTCATATAGTTTAACCACGTGGCAATTCTGTTTTCACCGGAAGAATATGCTATGTTGAAATAGTCAGTGTGAGCCGTGAACTGTCCGCCTATTCCATAGTTTGCCACCTGAAGTGGTTCTGAAGCTTTCATTGAAAGACCTGTGATTGCTTCAATTCGTTTCTGAATTCTCGCGTCTACTTCTATGAAACCTCTTCCTAGACATGTATGTTTGTTAATTCTTTTCTCAGATTTGATATTTTTTCCACAGTGATTGATTTCAGATGGTTGTAAAAGTGGCAAAGAAACTGTTTTAATGTCTTCAATTGCAGCATCACTGATAAAATCATGATAGAGAACAATTTTCGGTGAGAAATGCAGAATCTCTTCTTTAGCAGGCTTAAGAATTAGAAGCGGATTTTTGTTGTTGTAATGGTAGCGACATTTCAGACGATGTGTCTGTCGTACTTTTATAAATTCTTTACCACGACAGAGAGCATCGAAAGTTGTTTTTTCTTTAACTATGACATTTTCTTTTATCTTTTCTGTCCTTGAATACTTTTTCCTTCCGTTCGGAGCACGTTCTAGTTCAGGAGCTAACATTAACTGTTCATTTGTCAGATTTAAAACTTGCTCTATCTGTCCCGCTAATTCTCTACCGTGTACGTCATGAATGTTTTCTTTTCTTACTTTCTCAAGACTTGTCTCCATCCAGATATGAACATAGTTGTATTTTTTCATTTTGTAAGCAAGGCGACCTAATTGATAACAGTCTTCTGCTGATAATCTCTGTATATATCGTTCATATATAAAACCATCTGCTAATCTTGTCGCATTTAATTTGTACGTGTCTTGAAGTCGAAACACAGCTGCAGCGGCCCCTTCTAAATCTTCGTAACTTGGAAGATGTTCACGAATTTCTTGTAGTTCAGTTAATTCTGTCTGGGACGTAATACTTTCGTGAAGAATAGACTGTACATCTCGTTCCCAATCCAAAGTGAAACGTTTAATATATAAAAATGCACCAATCGGGTTGGCTATGTAACGATTTGGGTCTTTTAGTGCGATCGAACAGTGATGTTTAATTTGATCAGAAATTGTTTTCAACTTTTCCAATTTAGTTTCTTGTTCATGAAAGTGACTGAAATTTCTTAATGCTATTGCCAAGTCTCTTCCTGCTAGTACAGAGCTGTACAGATGTGATACGGACGTAAACAGTTCTGAATTCACAGCTGACAAAAGCAAAACTAAAATAATGTACTGCTGATACATACTTGAAGGTATCTGCTAGTGTTATGAATATCTGGTATAAAAGTAGAGTTATGATGAATATAATTCTAAATATATATCAGTTTAAAATATGCAGGTTATTAAACTGATGGGGGGGAGGGATAAAATGACACGTTTCATTATTTTATCTTTCATTTCTATTTCATTTTATTCGTTTATTTTATTTATGTTATTATATTTATTTTTCTTATTTATTGTACATTTGTTTTTATCTCCGAGTTTATGTGTTTGTGTTTTTGTGTACGTGTATGTATGTGTGTGGATGTGTGTGTGTATGAAACACTTTTTTTTTTATGTTGTTTCTGTTATCCTTTGATTATATGTAACTATCTATTTTTCTATTTGTCTGTCTGTCTTTCTAGCTATATGATGGAAATTACATTAATAATTTGATTATGTCAGAATAAAGTAAGATACAGAGGAAAAAACACTCCTCAAGAAGAAATGAAAAATAAACAGTTTTTGGATGTGGATGAGCCTTCAGAAAGAAAGAACAGAAACAATTCAGGAAAAATCTCGATATGGTGTCTAATTAAATGTCAGTTTTAAGTGACACTAGTTATTAATCTTGTATGCAAACTCTGAATATTAGCAGCATTAAGTAAAAAAATAGGGTACAGTAACGTGATTTTAGCAGACATTAAGTAAATAAATACTGTACAGTAACGTCATATTAGCCATTTGTCTCATTTTTATTATTATTATTATTATTATTATTATTATTATTATTATTATTATTATTGTTATTGTTATTGTTGTTATTAAAGCTTAAAAAATTCGTATAAAGAATAAACATAATAAAATGCTCATAAAACTATGAAACAATAACAACAACAACAACAAATAAATATAAAAATAAAAACAGCTTGGGTAAGTAAACATTGACTGAAATAGACAATTTATACTTTATCTACCAACACAGTAAACAATTTAATAAACAAGACAGAAACTTTACAAATAAACAGTGGCAATCAAACGTAAATAAAGAGAAAAGTCCACTGAGGTGTTTACGTAACCGATTTAGAAGAGTTTTAATAAAAAGCTCAGTAACAGAGAGGGTGAGACATTCCACAATGAAAAAATAAATCTAGTCTGACGTTGTTAGTCTCTAGGTCAACCAGTCCCTGGCTACCTAGATACATTCCCCAGTATTAGCTCAAAAACAAAATTATAAAACAAATAACAAAAATATACAAAGCTTTTATAATATTTAAAAGATAAATCGTTTCGAGTAAAGCATCTGTTAACAAGATAGACCTTAAGTGAAAACATTTATTTTAGAAGTAAGAAAACATGTTGTAGCAACTACTCACTGTGTGTATTCATTACTGATTCACAGGAAGTTATTCGATCAACAGCTGAGCAGTATAGACGTATGTTTAAATGTCATGAAATGCTTTGTTGTAAAGCGCTGTGGTGATTTAAGTTTGTCTGTATTATTACTATTACTTTATTTGCGATGGCACTAATACTTAAACAAGAGAACGTAATAATTTATTTAGAACCAGAGTAAAATCGAACGTTTACAGAACTATCTTCTTAAAAATGAGTCAGTTCGGACGAAAAATATCGCGAATTCTTCTTCTTTGTATTATTATTATTAGTATTATTATTAGTAGTAGTAGTAGTATTAGTGTTGTTGTTGTTGTTGTTGTATCTTTTCCTTGCTTGTATAAATAAATAAATAAAGAAATAAAGAAATAAAAAGAAATTATTAATACATTATATTATTTGCTTTCTAAGAGAGACAGAGACAGAGCCAGAGTATGAGCTGTTATAAATCTATAGAAACAAGTCAGTATTCCTGTCTCCCTCTCACTATTTTAAGTTTTGCTCGTTAACATCAGTAATTACTCTTTAAAACAAAATAACAAATATTTAACTTTTGTAAGGTGTAAATAGTCAATAGAAAATAATAAGATAAAAAATAGAAGAAAAAAGGTAGAAAAGGAAAATAAGGAAAATAAGGTAAAAATAAACATAACAATTTAGGTATGATTAAGGTGTTTTACAACAATTTTATTTTGCTTTTATTCAGCATTTGTTGCATTTTAAATGTCTGTATGATAATTTTTGTTTCATTATCGCAACATTAAATCAGTTTGAACACATCTGGTTGATAATTTAATGCAGCAGCATATCATTTCCTTGCCATACCGGTTTCTATAAATTTCCATATCTATTTTCCTATTTTTTTTTTTTTCAATCTCTGAATTCATCCAGCATTCTAATTGTCTTTCTGACTCTCTGTCTGTCTGTTCATCTATTCATCTATTCTTCTCTTTCTGTAAATTTGTAAATTTGTCAACACTGTGGATCTGTTCATCAATCTCTCTGTTAAACTTACAGATATTAAAACCTTCTGTCTGCTTGTCCAGCTATCTGTCCATATAATCAATCAATCTAGCTATCTATGTGTTTGTTTCTATCCATCTCTCTTTCTCTCTTTCAATCTCTCTTTAGACTGTTCAGTATTTGAACATATTTGTCACTCTAATCTGTGTCTCTAACTCTCTGAATCTGTTATTCTGTCCATTAACTTTCTCTCGCTGTCTGCATGTTTGTCTGCCTGTTAGTCTAACCAGTCAGCCTTATTATAACATCTACAATCCATGTAACCATGCTTTTCACTATCTATCTGTCCGCCTATCTGTCTATCTATCAACCTGTCTCTTCATCATTCATCATCAGTTCATCTATATAGTGAATATTTCTCTATCATTTGTTTCTCTCTCTGCCTTTACCACTTCTATGTCTCTCTTCTGATAAATGTGTCATTTCTCTGTCTCTCTACACATACCTGTATCCCAAATCACTCTCTGCCTAAATGTCAATTACCTGTCTGTCTCTCCACCTATCTCTGTCACTTGTCCCTTTCGCTATATCTCTAATACTTGTCTATATCACTCTCTCTATTTTGTTCTCTCTCTCCACCTATATCTCTATCACTTGCCTCTGTCTCTGTCTACACCTATATCTCTATCAATTGTCTCTGTCTCTATCTACACCTATATCTCATCCCATGACTTTCTCTATCTATATCTCTTTATTTATATCTTGATTATTTCTCTCTGTCTCTCTATCTATGTCTGTCCCATGACTCAGCCTTCCTACCTATTATCTTCTCTATCATTTGGCTCTGCTTCTCGCTATCTTTACCTCTATCACATCTGTCCCTCTACGTTTCTATCTATCTCTCTATCTGTATCTTTATCTCGTTCTGTACCTTGATAACGTCTGTCTCTGAACCATATCTCTATCACTTCTCTCTGTCTACAGATATTGCTATTGCTTGTTTCTGATTCTCTACCAGCATGTCTAGTACTTGTACATCTCTCTACCATTATCTCTATCACTTGCCTTTCTCTCTCTATTTATCATTATCATTTGTCTCCATGTCTCAACTTATATCTCTATCAATGCCTAATCATTATCTCTATCATTTGTCTTTCTACCTATATCTCAATGACTTGGCTCCTTCTCTTTACCTACATCACTAATACGTGTTTCTGACTCTCTATCTATATCGCATGCCTCGCTGTACCCATATCTCTGTACCCGTGTCTCTTGTCTAACTACATCTGTCTATCCCATGAATCAGACTATCAATCATTTGTTTGTCTCTACTTACATCTCTATCACTTGTCTCTGTCTCTCTATCTTTATCTCTATCACTTGTCTCTCTACCTTTATTTCTATCATCTTTTTTCTCTCTACCTTTATCTGTCATTTTTCCGTGACTCTTTATCTATATTTCTATCATTTGTCTCCTTATCTCTACCAATAACTTATCTGTCTGTATACCTGTATCACTATCAATTCTCTTTTGATATGTGTTCACAAACATAGATTAGAGTTATGTCCCTTACGTGAGATGTGCTCACAGAGCAAAGTAAAAATTACATCGATTAGAGTTATCTGCCTTCAGTGATATGTGTTCACAAACATAGGTTAGAGTTATGTCCCTTATATGAGATGTACTCACTAAGCTTTCATACACTAATTATCCGTACGGGATATATGGAACCTCCACAAACGCCGAGATTCGATCCACGATTGTGGAAAAATCACTTTTTTATATATAAAAAGATCATAAGCCGTGATGTATCACCCGGATGTGGGAGAAGTTTACTCCGCGAAGAAAAAAATATATCGATTAGAGTTATTTCCCTTACGTGAGATGTACTCACAAACTTAGGTTAGAGTTATGTCCCTTACGTGAGATGTACTCACTAAGCTTTCATACACTAATTATCCGTACGGGATTAATGGAACCTCTTAAAACGCAATTCAGCAGTTACCATATATGGTCATATCACATAACCATACACTTCGTGATAATGAAATCTCCCAATAAGAAGTAGTCAGGTTAATAAATCTTGCTAGCTTTTACTCCACACTAAATACTTTGAAACATTACATAATCTAAGCTTTATAGAATAGGAACCAACGGCTATTATTTCTCTATTCTCGAAATTTCGCAACTTAAAATGTTGCCATCCTCGACAATGCAGAGAGGGGTAGGTTATAAGGATTACGATGCTGACCAGCTCGTGCCTAGATGAGCGTCTTACAGGAGCAGCATTTACATCTTGTGATGATGTGTCTCATCAGCTGTCATATTCACATCCCGCTCTGTCTCAATAAAAGGACAACAAGTAAATGATTCTGATTATCGGGGAGATGTTTACGAGGATTTAAAGCTGGGTTACGGCCATTACGGTGGGATCTATTATCTGTGTCGTCTGTTACAGTAGATGTTACATGTGGTGGCTCAGTAGTAACTATATCTTTTGAATCCAAGATCTGTGGACATTTTTCTGAGATGCAATAAGTTACATCTTCTGACTGAAATATTTAAACAGTATTAAAATAACAGTTTTATATTACAAACAGATTTCTTAACATGAGACATTATTATGCAGGACTCGAAATGGCCAGTCGCCAGGTCACGAAATGTGACCAAAGTTCCGTTTAGGGAGGTAAAAATTATTATGGTTAGTCTCCCAAAAAATATTATTTGGGTGACCTGTTTTTTTCTGTAAGTTATGACACAAGAGCCACTATTAATATTTTTTATCGAAAATATTTATTTCACATAAAATATCTATTTATAAACGCTAATGTTATAGTGAACATTTCCAACCCGTATGTTAAAGGATTATCGGTTGGTTAACGGAACAAGTTATCACAGGAGATAACACTAAAAGAAAGTGTTTGCTATTGCTTTTCCTTTTCAACTGCACCTTTAATTGACTAAATTGAAGCCAAGCAACAAATTTAGCGAACGTTTAGAGCTTTACGTTCAAGAATTATCGGTTGGTTAACGGAACAAGTTATCATGGGAGATAACTCTATAACCTTGTATTAGCTATTGTTTTTCCTTTTCAATTTCGGTAGGGTTACTTACCCGGAATAAAAAATAAATAAATAAAAATAAAAATAAAAATAAAAAATAAAATAAATAAATAAATAATGAAAAAATACTAAAAGGAAAGACTGAACGCCTTCTTTGTACATCAGCTTGAAAGACAAGTATGGCATTTGTCTGAATTGAAAATGTCAGTAATAGATATTCTTAAGAATAAGAAAAAAGTAAGTTCTTCTGAAGTAATATTATTTATTCATGTTAGAGAATTACATTTGGTATACAGACAGATAAATTAAATTTGGAAATCAAAAAATGTTAAATGTTAAATGAAAATGTAATATATTTTACCTGGATAAACAACAGTCATTAAAATGATTTATATATATATATATTATTTTTCTTCTAGATTAGGACAGTTATTGCAAATAATTTACAACTGTATCAGTATTATAAGAATTTAGATGTTTTTTGTTTTGCAGCAGAAAAGGATATGGCAGGTCTACAAAGCACTCCAATGAACAAAGCAGAGCAACTTGTATGGGTTTTCATTAGGGTTTTTTCTATTTAAGCAGCAGGTCATTTGTGATTTCTCCTTCATTTTTATAGAGTACGTTTGAATGTGTTTGTGTTTGTTAGGGGGGTTATGGGTGTCTGCTTATATCTTTTATTGTTTTTTTACAGCTCACAAACTCACAGCTTTATTGAAGCAGTGCAGACTGAATGGCAACACCAAGAGAGAAAAGAAGAAAATTAATTCAAACACTTTTACATGTGAAGATAGAGAAAGAATAGTTCAATTTCTGCAGCATTTTCATCAAGATTATGACTACTTTTGAGTGAGTCAGTTGCAGGATTCAAAGGGAGTAATTTGAAAATACTGTCTGCATGTGAGACTAAATCTTCACTTTGGAGGGAGAATCAACAGACTGCTATTGAACATGGTAAGAATTCATTTGAATAATGAGAAATTTTATAACAGATTAAGTGATATTTACTGGAACCTGGTCTGAAACATTTAAAAGAGTAAAATATAATTTTAAGGATATTGTATTAATTCTTCAATTAATTGATTTTATATTGCATATGCTTTTGTTTGTTATTTTAAATTTTGTTTTCATTTTTATGTTTAAGAAAAAGTGAACCGTCTTCTTAGTTTCACTTATCAGTTTAATGTCACGACACTGATATTTAAGCCTTTTAGGACATCATTTATCCATCTGTGGGAACATATGTGTCCTTTTATTGTCCCAAAACAGATCTCTGCTGGTAGTGCTAACAGTGAGAAGATAGAGCAAACTGCCAGTCTTCCAGCAGAAGAGAAAATGAGAGTGTTTGGAGAGGAAGTTGAGCATCTACACATTGTGGAAGCAGAAAGAAAAGTTATAACACATTGGTAGACAAGTGTAAAATTGTAATTTCTGAAGCTGGTATAACCTGTCTTCATCAACATCTTCTGAGTTCATTTCCTGCAACAGACTTTCATTTACTGTTTTAAGTTTGAACAGAAATTTCACATTCCAAACAACCCATTCCAGCCAGAACCAGTTTAATTCCTTGTGACAAGAAAATATGGAATTTTTAAAATATGTTCTAAAGTTCAGTGTCAGCCAATCTATCAGCTGGTGAGTCATTTAATCTCTTAATTAATTTATATAATTGTTTTGTACTGCTGTATTGCTTTTTGTTTTTTTGTTCCTGTGTGTACTATTTATTTATTTATTCTTATAACCTGTGTGATTGTGTTATTTTAAGTTGTTTTTAGAAATTATTTAATCAAACATTTGTTTGTATTAAATTTGACAAACAAGAATGAAAAGGCCTGTGTTAGGTGTTTTTCATGTGAGAGATATGTATTGTGTTAATGGAGGTTCTTTTGTTGAAACTAATTATTTTTGTGGGGCTGTGTTTACAATTTTCTTCATGTAGTTGCTGAAAGTTTGCATGTTTTGCGAGGTATCAGAACTAGCTGGAGTTTCTATGGTGATGGACTCTGCAGTAGCTGCATGCTAATGACTTGAGTTATATCACTGTGTACATTTTGTTGTGTGTCTGTCAGAGGCCACACTGTGATCTCACATCTTTCAGTTGGTAGTTGTAGCTATTGGTTTTAACTGTTGTCATGGCAGGTGTGGTCCAGTAGGTTGCTTTACCCTCCATAAACTGACATCAACAGCTTGGCTTTGTTTGTGAATGCATCTGACTGTAAACATTTTTTTTTTAATATTGTATTTCTATACTGGTAATATATTTTGTGGTATATTTAAAAAGAAAGGGTTTTTTTGTGGGTTTTTTTTTTTTTTTTTTCCTTCCATTTGGTTTTAGGTTGTTGTTGTTACAGAGACTATTTTACTGTTTGCTGAGTCAGAGTTTCAGGATTAGTGTAATTCCCAGTAAGAAAATGTTGATCCCAATTAAATAAGTCTTTAAGAGTTTTGTGTTGATCCCGAAATAAAATTTCCTTGGGTTGTTACTTTCTGTTATGATCTCTGATGTTTTGTTATGGAGATTGTTTTTTTGCTTCTGTATTTGCATGCTGTGGTATATATATATATATATATACATTTCCCACATGTTAGGTTCACTCCCTTCATCCTCCATATCCATTTTTATTTCTTTGTAAGGATACCAAAATGTTCATATTTTCATTAATTTTCTGTTCAGGGTTTTGTCTATGTCAGTGTTTGTTGGTGATTTATACTGGTTTTTTATTTATCACCTTTTGCTTCTGGTCAACTTTTTTTTTTTTAAATCAAATTTTGCCTTTTTAACCTGTTGACTTTTGGAAATCCTAATTTTCATTGCTGAATCATCTGAATTAGTGATTTTTATGTTTTCTATGTTGTTGCATTTTTAGAGGTTGGTTTGGTGTTATTTTTCCTGGTTCTGAATGTCTAATGTGTATAGTTGTGTATATAACTGGATGTTAAATATTTATTCTTCTAATGTTTCTCCATTTACTTTAACACATGTGTGTGTGTGTATGTGTGTGTATTTATGTAAGTGTCTTTGAGAGCGAGAGAGAGAGAGGAAGAGAGAAATGACAAAAATGGGTGAAAATTTCAAAAGTAAATCAGATTTTGTTTAAAAATGAAATCTATTTTGTAATTTAGCAAGTTTAAATGATAAAATAATTTATAATAAAATAATTGCCTTTTTCTTTTCTTTTGTTTTAAGAGAAAAATAAAGTAAACAAACTAATTATCTTACAATAAACAAATATTTAAAAACAAAAAAGGAAGGAAACAAATTAACTCGATTTTATGTTTATTTATCATGAAAAGAAAGAAATGTCTGGCGACTTTCAACTTCAAAAGCATTAATGTGAAACTAACTTACCAGACAGTTTGAAGTTTACTTTTTACAACAAGTAAATATTTGTAATTTTCTGGTGCAGAACTCTCCCATGAAGAATTTGTTGTCATCACAGCAGACATACAAAGGACTGGACAGTAGTCCATCCTGGTCAGTGAAGATGTCACATGTAAGGTTACCATCTCATGACAACTGAACAATACAATTTCTATCATAATCACAAACAAATTATTTGCCTCCCTGTCACATGTAACATCTCTCAATCCTCTCAGTATGAATCACATGACTCCCATCTGACATCACCTGATGATGTCGCACAAAACGCTTTGTTTACATTTTCTGACAAACAACAACAACAATATGATTCAGCGAGACTGATTGGTGGAGAGGAAGTTTTGTATCTTTTTTTCAGTGATTTTCTTTCTAAACAAAAACATTTTACACAGTCATTGTTATAATCACTAACAACAATTTTCCACCAGCATGGAAACAAAAAAAGAATGATTTGTATCTCGTTGTTATCGTAAGTGTGGTTTATGTAGCCCTGCTGGCATTTGGTGCAGAACAAGAGTCTCATCTCCTACAAAAACACACAATTTGTACTGATTTTACTTGTAGAATTCTCTGGTTATTAATTATTGCTCCGTTTATAAATAAATAAAAATAAATAAATAAAATAAAGTAAAAAAGTTAGAGTAAAGTAAAAAGAATCTTAAAATCAGACTGCCATTTCATGGCAGGTGTCTTTATAACTGAACAAATAATTAGTCCTTAGTGCTTCTATGGATTCTTTCAATAAATGAGATTGTATGTGCAGACAAAGCATCAGTATACAATAATTGCTAATCATTTTCATGATTTTACAAAAACAAATATATTACATTTTTATATATATTGCTTAATTCAATGTAAGAAAACCATTTTGCAAAAGACTGAAGAAATATTTAAAACTGAAATAAAATGAATAATGTATTTAAATACCTGGACAGCACCAAATACTTCAACTCTACTGGAGACTTGTGCTGCTGTGTGTTCCAAAATGTCAATCCCAGTTTGTATTTAGAAACAATTTCTAGAATATTTTTATCATTAACAAGCTGATTTAACTTCTGAAAATAAACAGTTTAAATCCACAGATTAGTATATTGGTTTCTTCAGTTCCTATAAATACATGATGAAAGATCTGAATGTCATTCAGTAAATAATGACATTTCCTTGTTATTAAATGATTCAGTAAATTAAGTCTGCATGAATCAATATTATTATAGTAAACTAAAAATTGAAACATAACATTTTTTAAATCTTTTGTTTTGTATTCTAATGAGATTTAATGATGCAGTTATCAATTCAAATTATTTACTGAAAAATAATCTAAAGAGATAAAAACATGTCTAAAATAAAGATGAATTTGATTCACATAATTAAGAATTTTTCATTCAGAAACACCTTCAACAAAATTAACATAAATCTGTTTTTCTTTATGAACTGATTTCACACATACCTCAACATCATTCCTTAAGCCATGTAGTTCTTAGTCCATGTTCTTTTCAGCAATGTCCCATGACCTTTCTTGACTCTCTTTTCTCTGCTCTTGAGTTAATTTGTCCATCTTGAAGGTCAGGAACTTAGCCTAGTTAAAATATCAAAATTAAACTGTAATATATAAATTCAATCAAACGCTAATGTAAGAACATTCAAGTCACATTACACTGAAAATAATAAAGTATGTTAATAAAATAATAAGCAGACATTTCATTAGTTGGACATCATTTTGTAAATAGGAAACATAAATTCCCTGATAGTCTGAGCAAGAGATACATATTCTGTGTATACATGTGTGTGTGTGTGTGTGTGTGTGTGTGTGTGTTTGTTTGATTTTTAACATTTGTATCTCTAATATGCCTTTTTAAATAGGAAAAGTAGCTCTTTTCATAAGCTTGTTATTTCATTTTCAGACTAAAAAGAGTGAAGATTGCCTGGTATAATAAGTTAAAGATAAATGTGTAAGAAGAAAAATTATTACTACATTTAATAAAAACTAAAAGCATACACCATCTCCAAAACAAAGAAACTACACTAACTGAATAAATAATCATTTTTCACATATGTATTGTTTATCACACTGAAAGATCTCAGTGACAAAAATTGTTTATATCATTATCTAAAATAACAAATAAATCACATCTTTAAGTAAAATTCTAAGTAAATGCAGAATAAAAATGTACTTACTTTGACGTCTTCATCTGATAAGTTGGTGAACTGAAATAAAAATATACAGTTGAGACAGTTGTCCTAAATCATTGTCAAAAATTCCACAATAAGGACTAATGATTAATTTTAAGAACTGTTAGTAATCACAACAATGTGACAGAACTTGATGGAATGAACTAAAAAATAATTTACAGTGACACATGATAACTATATCATAACAGATTCCAATGCTTTTCAGTTCTAATAACAAAATGTTAATGTCATTCTGCACTAGGTATGTGAATTCAGTCATTTTGATTACTTTTTTGGAACACTTAGAACTGATTCTATACATCTAATTTTAGATTTG
Organism: Chrysomallon squamiferum; assembly: GCA_012295275.1. Classification (NCBI taxonomy): domain Eukaryota; kingdom Metazoa; phylum Mollusca; class Gastropoda; order Neomphalida; family Peltospiridae; genus Chrysomallon; species Chrysomallon squamiferum. Next base: position 7,743,279 of record CM022677.1, read on the forward strand.
ATTAAAAATATAAGTTAATAATCTGGCTACATTAAATGTATCCACAATAATAATCTTTTAATCCCAAAAGATAAGGAGAATTCTAATTAATTAATAATAATTAATTGCTAATGTTTTGAATGAGATGATATAATTAATTCATAAAAAATATATATATATCAGATTTGAATCCTGAATGAAATAATTCAGACAATCGTATGATACTGCAACATTGACAAGGAAACTAATCACTTCTGTGTCATCTCATATATAAAGTTTTGACTGGTAGGAAACAGAGTTGTAAGGATTTACACCTGCTTCTTCCTTCTCAATGGCAGTTTAGAACATAATTACCACCAACTTGATACCTATGCATTTGGAAGGTACATTTTTCAGGAATATCGTGGAATTTTTATAAAACAGCATTAGGAAATGAAGTACTGGTTTTTACAGGTTTGTTTTATTTTAATTATTCTTTTTCTTATTGTTGTGGTGGTGGTGGTTGTTGCTGTTGCTATTATTACTATTCATGTTGTTACATATTTTAAAATAATTATTTGAAATTCTATTTTTCTTCATTAAAACAAATAAAAAATAAATAAAATAAAAATAAAAATAAATTTAACATCCCTTCATCTCTCTGCAAAAATATAAATTAAGAACATTTAAAGATATCAAACAAACTACATAAGTATAAAATCTACTGATGTGTCTTTTGTCTGACTTACCTGAAAGGTCTTCCAAGCTGGTTAAGAAAATCCTCTGAAATGCTGGACATCACAAGATCCAAAGTTTGTGCTGGTGGTATGATAGCTATATTTAAACAACTATCTTGTTTCATGTATGAGTCACTGTTTTCTACTATTTAGCCATATTTGCCTAAATAAACAAATATAGAACAAAAAGTATTAAAAAAATCCGGTATAATTTTCTAATGTGATTAATTAATTTATCATAATTATAATTTTCTGCTATACACTGAAACAAACAAAACTTCTTAACAGTCAGCTGGGCTTATGTACTATTAGTTAGTATCATCCAGAGCTTCTCTTTAAAGTAAATATTTTGAAATCATCTCTCATATTCAGTTATCTGGTATACCTTTACCTTCACCCTATTTTCTCTAATAAATTTATTTAAAAAGGGCACTTACCTGGAAACCCATCCATATTTCTTCTTATCTACTGCACTTCTTGTTTACAATAAAAGCTGATTTAACCTTTACACTTCTTCTTTTCAATATCAGTCTATGATGTAAATAATAACACATCTCCTTAATTTCAGGAGTTCTCACTTCTTCCTTTTTAATAGAAAAAAAAAATATATATATATACACTATGGACTGTGCTTTTTATAAAGTTAAAATTGAGATTTACTTATACTACCATAGAATTTTAAAAGTAATTTTTGATTGTTATTGTGAATGAAACTGCTTTGGAAAATCAATATTTATACATCTTCCATTGTTAATAAAGAAACATGCATAGACTGTTCAATATTAATTTTCATATTGCATTCTTATTTATTTTAAATTTTCTGAAATAATAATAATAATAATAATAATAAATAAATAAATAAATAACTAAAATAGAATTTAAAAAAAAAGAAGGTTGTTTAGGTCAAATTTCTGTTGTTTTAGAAAATGAGAACTGATATAAACACTACAATCTTAGAGGTCCTTAGTTCCGAATCGTGAGTGTTCCCAATCGTTTGTCTTTATTTTGTTTTATTTATTTATTTATTTATTTATTTATTTTGTATCATGCCTACCTTGATGTCATTAACATTATTAATAAGTGAATATTTCTTATCAGCGAGTTCAATGGTAAACGAAGATTAAAATGTTTTTCTAGCAGACGCGAAGTGACGTGCGTGTCGGAAATGAGTCTCGATTACGATATTAGTTTCAAGTCATTTAAAAGAAAAAAGACTACCGTGTATCAAACATTTCGGAGGCCAAGACAAAATAAAAAAAATTTTTCTTTTTATACTCTTTAATACTGTTTGATGTCGTTAAAAAATTAATCTCTTATTTCTTACTATTATCAGGCATATCTAATTATCACTGTAAGATTGTCGTTTTACTAACAGAAAACTACATTAATTTCTCCTGCATTTCTAACATATTTATTTTTAAAAAGTCTTCTGCTACCATTACAGCCGTTTACTAAAATAGGATAAAACTAATATTCAGATAATATATATTATAAATACATTAACTTACTTTATCACATTCTGACAAAATTTTCAGCCGATAACTTGAGATAACAAAACAGCAAATATCTTTGATTTACAAGCATCTGAGCCCAAATACGTGATATTTTTTTATTAAGAATTCGCGTCTTTTGCAATTATAATATTAAAATAGATAGTGTTCGTGGGAAGTGATGTTATATTTTAAAGGAGAAGGATTATTTTAAGAAATATCTAGAAATACAGATTAATGTGCAGTGGCGTGCAAAGGTCTGGTGATGCCCGGGGCCAACGCCTTGATTGTATGCCCCAAGGATTCGAGAAATATTTTGAGAAAGGAAGATATTTTGAATATGTAAAAACAGAATAAAATAAAATAAACGCTTTATTGATTTAAATACAAATCAACCAATTTTATTAACCTCTTTTCTCTGATTGGATGCCCTCCCCATTTAGATGTACGAGAACACAGTCCCTCGATCCCCCCCCCGCTGCACGCCACTGTTAATGTGCCTTTAATTACACTGGTACAGACTCCATAGGAAAAGGTTACGAAAAAAAGTCAGATAAAAAGGAAATATTTAATTGTAAACAACATTAACGTGAAATTTAATTTAATTCTAAACAACACTAACGTGATATTTTAATAAGATGAATAATTTTCTGCAAATAACTTAAGCCATTAATATCAGCGTTCCACCGCCGTGTAAAATACATTGAAAAATCTTTAGTGTTTCTACTGTAGTGTCCTTTTTTAAATTAACAGTGTTACAGTTATGTAACGCCTAGAAGATACAAATATATTAACGTGATATTTGATTGTAGTTCTCTACAAATTACGTTACATTTACTGCTGGTAACTGTTTTTAATGTAATAACGAATATTCTGTTAGGAATACTGTTACCGTGATGATTTTTACACGGCGTAATGAAAAAAGAGTTTTGTAGTTTACATGATATTTTAGATATTTAGATATTTAGGATTTCTTCGATAATATCCCTTTTTACAGTTACGCAGATCTAATACAATAATTCTGAATTACAATAAAATGAGAAGCAATACTATTAACCGAATATTTAAAAAAAAAAAAAAAACTACAACAGATGTTTCTAGACTAACGTCCTTTGTTTTATTAACATAACTAGCTTACAGAGGTGGCTCCTAGAATAAAAGTGAAAAGTGCTGGACCAAGTTCATATAAAAAATAAAATATATTGATAATTATAGTTTATGGCGATAACGTTTAATTTATTCAGACACTGATATTATAATTACTCCTCATACTTTCTCAGCGGGCGTAATCACCTATTAAAATATATTACTTACGGTATACTTCTACTTATTCTTTTCGTTTTTATTAACTATCATTTATACTTTCAACAAATAATGGAAACTGGCTCTTTATAAATTTATGAATTTAACATATGGTAATATTGAAGTATTTCGCTCTAAATCATTTTACAGAATTAGACGAATTCATCGAGAAGTAGTAAATCAAATTTCTTTCGACATTGCATATGCATTATTGGTCTAAGGGAAATAACTCTACATACTTTTTTTTACTTCTTTTTGGAGAAATACAGAGAAGGTTTTCAAATAAAGGTTACTGTGAGTAACAATATTTTACAGCTTAATCATTTAACTTATAGGTATAATATCATTTAACTTGGATGAGTGTAGTTTTTTTAAGTAATCAAACATCTGAGACTACTCGACAGCGAAGTTTTCTGTTGAAAAAATGGCGACGTAATTCACATTTATACATAAAACCAGCGACGTTTATATTATAAATTGATACTGAGTGAACATAACGTGATGTTTTATTATGTTTAACTTCATTTTGCATCACACAAAATACTGATAATTTCACGTACATTTTATTCTACTAGGAGAAATGTTATATAGTTAATTTTTAAGTTACATCACAGAAAACATGCCTGGCCTCCTGAATTAGTGTTTTATGAGATATGAGGATATTTTTAGTTAGCTAGTCGAAATTGATTCATCTCCAATGCTTTTCAGTTCTAATAACAAAATGTTAATGTCATTCTGCACTAGGTATGTGAATTCAGTCATTTTGATTACTTTTTTGGAACACTTAGAACTGATTCTATACATCTAATTTTAGATTTGATTAAAAATATAAGTTAATAATCTGGCTACATTAAATGTATCCACAATAATAATCTTTTAATCCCAAAAGATAAGGAGAATTCTAATTAATTAATAATAATTAATTGCTAATGTTTTGAATGAGATGATATAATTAATTCATAAAAAATATATATATATCAGATTTGAATCCTGAATGAAATAATTCAGACAATCGTATGATACTGCAACATTGACAAGGAAACTAATCACTTCTGTGTCATCTCATATATAAAGTTTTGACTGGTAGGAAACAGAGTTGTAAGGATTTACACCTGCTTCTTCCTTCTCAATGGCAGTTTAGAACATAATTACCACCAACTTGATACCTATGCATTTGGAAGGTACATTTTTCAGGAATATCGTGGAATTTTTATAAAACAGCATCAGGAAATGAAGTACTGGTTTTTACAGGTTTGTTTTATTTTAATTATTCTTTTTCTTATTGTTGTGGTGGTGGTGGTTGTTGCTGTTGCTATTATTACTATTCATGTTGTTACATATTTTTTTAAATAATTATCTGAAATTCTATTTTTCTTCATTAAAACAAATAAAAAATAAATAAAATAAAAATAAAAATAAATTTAACATCCCTTCATCTCTCTGCAAAAATATAAATTAAGAACATTTAAAGATATCAAACAAACTACATAAGTATAAAATCTACTGATGTGTCTTTTGTCTGACTTACCTGAAAGGTCTTCCAAGCTGGTTAAGAAAATCCTCTGAAATGCTGGACATCACAAGATCCAAAGTTTGTGCTGGTGGTATGATAGCTATATTTAAACAACTATCTTGTTTCATGTATGAGTCACTGTTTTCTACTATTTAGCCATATTTGCCTAAATAAACAAATATAGAACAAAAAGTATTAAAAAAATCCGGTATAATTTTCTAATGTGATTAATTAATTTATCATAATTATAATTTTCTGCTATACACTGAAACAAACAAAACTTCTTAACAGTCAGCTGGGCTTATGTACTATTAGTTAGTATCATCCAGAGCTTCTCTTTAAAGTAAATATTTTGAAATCATCTCTCATATTCAGTTATCTGGTATACCTTTACCTTCACCCTATTTTCTCTAATAAATTTATTTAAAAAGGGCACTTACCTGGAAACCCATCCATATTTCTTCTTATCTACTGCACTTCTTGTTTACAATAAAAGCTGATTTAACCTTTACACTTCTTCTTTTCAATATCAGTCTATGATGTAAATAATAACACATCTCCTTAATTTCAGGAGTTCTCACTTCTTCCTTTTTAATAGAAAAAAAAAATATATATATACACTATGGACTGTGCTTTTTATAAAGTTAAAATTGAGATTTACTTATACTACCATAGAATTTTAAAAGTAATTTTTGATTGTTATTGTGAATGAAACTGCTTTGGAAAATCAATATTTATACATCTTCCATTGTTAATAAAGAAACATGCATAGACTGTTCAATATTAATTTTCATATTGCATTCTTATTTATTTTAAATTTTCTGAAATAATAATAATAATAATAATAATAATAATAAATAAATAAATAAATAACTAAAATAGAATTTAAAAAAAAAGAAGGTTGTTTAGGTCAAATTTCTGTTGTTTTAGAAAATGAGAACTGATATAAACACTACAATCTTAGAGGTCCTTAGTTCCGAATCGTGAGTGTTCCCAATCGTTTGTCTTTATTTTGTTTTATTTATTTATTTATTTATTTATTTATTTTGTATCATGCCTACCTTGATGTCATTAACATTATTAATAAGTGAATATTTCTTATCAGCGAATTCAAAATGATCTATAATCGTTCAATGGTAAACGAAGATTAAAATGTTTTTCTAGCAGACGTGCGTGTCGGAAATGAGTCTCGATTACGATATTAGTTTCAAGTCATTTAAAAGAAAAAAGACTACCGTGTATCAAACATTTCGGAGGCCAAGACAAAATAAAAAACTTTTTTCTTTTTATACTCTTTAATACTGTTTGATGTCGTTAAAAAATTAATCTCTTATTTCTTACTATTATCAGGCATATCTAATTATCACTGTAAGATTGTCGTTTTACTAACAGAAAACTACATTAATTTCTCCTGCATTTCTAACATATTTATTTTTAAAAAGTCTTCTGCTACCATTACAGCCGTTTACTAAAATAGGATAAAACTAATATTCAGATAATATATATTATAAATACATTAACTTACTTTATCACATTCTGACAAAATTTTCAGCCGATAACTTGAGATAACAAAACAGCAAATATCTTTGATTTACAAGCATCTGAGCCCAAATACGTGATATTTTTTTATTAAGAATTCGCGTCTTTTGCAATTATAATATTAAAATAGATAGTGTTCGTGGGAAGTGATGTTATATTTTAAAGGAGAAGGATTATTTTAAGAAATATCTAGAAATACAGATTAATGTGCAGTGGCGTGCAAAGGTCTGGTGATGCCCGGGGCCAACGCCTTGATTGTATGCCCCAAGGATTCGAGAAATATTTTGAGAAAGGAAGATATTTTGAATATGTAAAAACAGAATAAAATAAAATAAACGCTTTATTGATTTAAATACAAATCAACCAATTTTATTAACCTCTTTTCTCTGATTGGATGCCCTCCCCATTTAGATGTACGAGAACACAGTCCCTCGATCCCCCCCCCGCTGCACGCCACTGTTAATGTGCCTTTAATTACACTGGTACAGACTCCATAGGAAAAGGTTACGAAAAAAAGTCAGATAAAAAGGAAATATTTAATTGTAAACAACATTAACGTGAAATTTAATTTAATTCTAAACAACACTAACGTGATATTTTAATAAGATGAATAATTTTCTGCAAATAACTTAAGCCATTAATATCAGCGTTCCACCGCCGTGTAAAATACATTGAAAAATCTTTAGTGTTTCTACTGTAGTGTCCTTTTTTAAATTAACAGTGTTACAGTTATGTAACGCCTAGAAGATACAAATATATTAACGTGATATTTGATTGTAGTTCTCTACAAATTACGTTACATTTACTGCTGGTAACTGTTTTTAATGTAATAACGAATATTCTGTTAGGAATACTGTTACCGTGATGATTTTTACACGGCGTAATGAAAAAAGAGTTTTGTAGTTTACATGATATTTTAGATATTTAGATATTTAGGATTTCTTCGATAATATCCCTTTTTACAGTTACGCAGATCTAATACAATAATTCTGAATTACAATAAAATGAGAAGCAATACTATTAACCGAATATTTAAAAAAAAAAAAAACTACAACAGATGTTTCTAGACTAACGTCCTTTGTTTTATTAACATAACTAGCTTACAGAGGTGGCTCCTAGAATAAAAGTGAAAAGTGCTGGACCAAGTTCATATAAAAAATAAAATATATTGATAATTATAGTTTATGGCGATAACGTTTAATTTATTCAGACACTGATATTATAATTACTCCTCATACTTTCTCAGCGGGCGTAATCACCTATTAAAATATATTACTTACGGTATACTTCTACTTATTCTTTTCGTTTTTATTAACTATCATTTATACTTTCAACAAATAATGGAAACTGGCTCTTTATAAACTTATGAATTTAACATATGGTAATATTGAAATATTTCGCTCTAAATCATTTTACAGAATTAGACGAATTCATCGAGAAGTAGTAAATCAAATTTCTTTCGACATTGCATATGCATTATTGGTCTACATACTTTTTTTTACTTCTTTTTGGAGAAATACAGAGAAGGTTTTCAAATAAAGGTTACTGTGAGTAACAATATTTTACAGCTTAATCATTTAACTTATAGGTATAATATCATTTAACTTGGATGAGTGTAGTTTTTTTAAGTAATCAAACATCTGAGACTACTCGACAGCGAAGTTTTCTGTTGAAAAAATGGCGACGTAATTCACATTTATACATAAAACCAGCGACGTTTATATTATAAATTGATACTGAGTGAACATAACGTGATGTTTTATTATGTTTAACTTCATTTTGCATCACACAAAATACTGATAATTTCACGTACATTTTATTCTACTAGGAGAAATGTTATATAGTTAATTTTTAAGTTACATCACAGAAAACATGCCTGGCCTCCTGAATTAGTGTTTTATGAGATATGAGGATATTTTTAGTTAGCTAGTCGAAATTGATTCATCTTATTAAAACTTAGCAATCTCTTTACTGTGAAGTAAATCTGAATGTTTCTTAATGATTATTTCAGGCATAGATTATTTATACTTTATCATTCTATTTTTGGTTGAACCTCGGTTTATTCATATAATGAAAATCACCTTTATCTTTCTCCATCTCACTGACTCCAGCTTAGAAAAAGTATATTTGTAAAATATACCCAACGCTTTGCCAGGAATTTAAATATACTACTGTCAGGAAGAGAAAAAACAACAACACGAAAACACCCCACGAAAAAACAGTATTCGATGCTAAACATTACAGGTGTGATTTTACCGTGAGAACTGTGTATATTCAGAAATGTAGATTGGGGTTTCGAGTTAGCGTGCTTTTATAAACAACAGTAGAATTATATGTGAAATCCAAAATGTCGAGAATGCTTCCATACTAATGTGACATTTTATTAACACAACAGGTTTCACAACATGAATCTGGAAATCTAACTCGCTATATTTCTCAGTTTCTAAATTATTCGAGTAGAATATAAGCCAAGTATCAACTCGTCAGCTACTGTTCAAAAAAGGGTACATAACTCTCTATATCCCTGCAGCATTTTTTTTTTTTTTTTTTTCAATTCACAGTTTCAGAGATTTAGTTTTAAATGTAGAAAAATGTGACTTTTATATTTTCAATATACATCTCTGACCTACATAATAACTTATAATAAACGTAAGCCAAAAAATTTTTTTATTATTTATTTATTTATTTATTTATTTATTTATTTATTTATTATTATTATTATTATTATTATTATTATTATTATTATTATTATTATTATTATTATTATTATTATTATTATTATTATTCATTGAGTGTCTCAAATAAATGTCTGGCTCATTTTCACCTTTTTATTTTTATGTAAACAAAAATATAAATAAATACAAAAATACAACATCACGTTCTGTTTGTCAATAAAGAGGACTGAAAAGTGGATATCTCCAGTGTACTTGTCTGTGTGAAGCTATAGCTACGTCATAAAATAAATTGACATCCAGACTGGAGCGATGATGTTAACACTTGAAATGTTACGGATATTGAGAAGTAAAGAAATCGCATAAAGATTAAAATTTTCTTTCCTTTATATTACTATTGTTGTTGTCGATGTCGTTATTGTTGTTGTTTTATGTGTGTACTGTAGCATTATAGTAAACATTACAGGTGTGATTTTACTGCGAAAACACAATGTATATTCAGAAATGTCCATCCAACCAGCGACAGTGAAAACTATTTAGTTCATTTTAATTTATTTTATTTCAAGTATTTTATTTTATTTTTTCTTTCTTTGCTGACGATGTCGTAATAAAAAGTGAAAAAAAAAAAAAAAAAAAAGAAAAAGAAAAAAGAAATGTTACCACATTTTCAGCAATTGCTACGCAGTATTAGCCATCTATGTATAAGCGGCTTCTCCAAATTAGTTTTAATGATCCATGTAGAATTATTGCATTATAAAGGTCTACATGTTTAAAAGTGTGTAAATATTGATCGACGTTCGATGCTGCCATCTTGGATTTCGATCGGAAGTTTCCGTGAGGTCACGGAAGTTATTAAACTTCCAAATACAATTATTTTACGTCTACTTTCTGAACTTTTTATGATTTACACTGATAAAGATGGTTGTTCAAAACCGTGATCTCTTGCGCCTTTCCGAACTACTTTTTCAACTAAAATAAAATAAATAAATAAAATTAAATGAAAAACATTAAAAGAAATAGCAATTTTAAAATAATTCATCAAATAATAATATCACGATAAATAAACCAAAAATAAAGGAAACTGGTTAGTTAAAAGAAAAAGAAAATGCAGGGAATGTTAATAAGCCGGTTCTGTCTGCTACAAAACATTATACAGAATCGGTTATTTTCATCTAAAAGCAACAAATCTAATTTACCGTCATCTCGCTTATGCGAGGAGTAATCTATTTCAGAAGTTCGTGGTCTAAGAGAAACAACTCTATTTAACAACCACGTTGGTAAATATACAAATAAGACTGAGTGTTGAGTAAAAAAAAAAAAAAAAAAAAAAAAATAAAAATAAAAATAAAAATTACTCCACCAAAAGGGGCAATAAAATCAAAAGGATGAGGTATGCCGAGGCATTGACAGAAGAAGAAAGTGTCAAGAGGTTTGAAGAAGAGTTGGCAGAGAAGAAGAAGAAGGAGGAAGAAAAGGCAAAGAAAGCAAATGTTTTAGAGGCAAAATTACAAACAAAATTAGAAGATACCAAAGTCAAAACGGCAGTTCAATTTGAATGCTACAGCAGAACCGGTCGATGCAGTCAAAGAAAACGTTGATGGTGATGAGCCTGAACTAGAAGACAGAGATGTAGTAGATACACAAGGAAAATGTGAACTCTGTGGCAGAGTTGATGATTATTATTATTATTATGATTATGATTTTTATGATTATTATTATTATTATTATTATCAAATAATTGTCTCGGTCATTCTCATTTCTTCTTTTTTTTCTTTTTTTTTATGTTCTGTTTCTCAATCAAGAGGATTGAAAAGTGGATATCTCCAGTGTACTTGTCTGTGTGAAGCTATAGCTACGTCATAAAATACATTGACATCCAGACTGGAGCGATGATGTTAACGTTTGAAGTGTTATGGACATTGAGAAGTAAAGAAATCGAATAAAGATTGAAATTTTATTTTCTATATATTACTATTGTTGTTGTCGTTGTCGTTGTCGTTGTATGTGTGTACTGTAGCATTATACTAAACATTACAGGCGTGATTTTACTGCGAAAACACAGTGTACATTCAGAAATGTAGATTGGGCTTCCAGGTTAGCGTGTTTTTATAAACAACAGTAGAATTATATGTGAATATCGAGAACGCTTCCATACTAATGTGATATTTTATTAACAGAAATTGTTTCACAGAACAGCTAAGTAGGAGTAATTTTACACGGCGTTATGAAAATAACATGCAACTTCAGTACCGCCATCACTATTTATTTTACATGTTTTATATTGTAAACAGAGGCGTAGCGGTAATATTATGTATTGAACAATAGAGGTATTGTTTTTTAATTAACAATATTAGATAATTTTATTTTGCATAATAAATAAATAAATAAATAATAAGCTTAAGTTTTAATTTCAGCATGTTATTGATATTTGCAAGTGCATCTTTCTTAAATACTAGAAAAGTCTAGAATACAGAGAAACATTAATAGACGTTTTTATTATTAAAAGTAAAGTGAAAAGGCGAGGATGCGCGAGATGAATCTTGTTTATTATAACACAAGTTCTGTAAATACACTGCGCTATTATAGATTAATTCTTAATTAACTGTAGAAAGTGATATTCTATTATCTCCCCTAAAAATTAATTACATTATTAGACAATTAATATTCAACTAGGAATATATAAATGTAAAACATTATGGTTCTTTCGCTGAATTTAAATGTATTAGTACGAACAGGTCTGGTTGAAGCAAATAAACTGTAAATATTGTGGTTCAGTTTCATTATACGTGGCAAACAGCTTTCACCATAATAAAATATAAAGTTATTTTTTGGTCAAAACTTATCAATAAAAAAATTATTAAAATTATTCTGATAAAAGGATGGTGAAAACTGAGTTACTCTTTACTTGAACAGGAACATCTTTTTGTTTTTTACTGCAAAACAAAGGACATTTCAATTGCAGTTTACAGGGACAAGCTTAGTATTCTATGAGATAAAACACAAAATAATTAACTTAGTTAACAAAATAAATAAATAAATTAATTAATATTAATATTAATCTCGAACATCCTTCAGTATTTTCAGAATACAGTGAACCTCTCCCAATGTTTTTTGCGGTGTTTATACATTGTTTTTACTGAAGTTTTAGTTACAGGTGCATCTGTACTTATCACTATAATCTGAGCGCTAGATAGGTAGGTGGATAGATAGACAGACAGATAGATAGAGAGTGAGACAGACAGACGTATAGAGAGATAAATCCATAGACATACAGACAGACAGATAGAAAAACCCAAAACTGAACTGAATAATTAAAATGACCAATAAAAGAAAAGATGTGAAAAGCGAGGTTAATGTGGTATTATATAATAATACATGTACAAACATTTTCTTACAAGTTCATTTACCTATGAAATGTAAAATATCTATCTCTATATGCATCCCTAGCTATCTGCGTGTGTGTGTGTGAGTATGTGTGTGAGTGTGTGTGTGTTTACCTTTGTATCTATTTATCTGTTGATAATTGTTTCTTTCTTTATAATGACGACAGTAATACTATCTGACATAACGACATTAACGATAAAAACAACAACAATAATTGCAATAATACTACTTAAAATGATAAATAAAATAATAATTAAGAAAGAATACTGAATCTCTTGTATAATCACAAATACAAAAACGACTTCGATATTAATATTAATGAATAAATGATGTTATTAATGAAAACTGAAGTATGCACTGCGCTCATGTTAATAGAGGCTAACAGATTCAACTATAAACTATTCTGATAACTTGAGAATAAATGATAAAAACGTTTTGTTTTTCTTTTTTATTTTAACATTTGTGTTCGTACTTTCAACTTGAGATATCCAGTTTATTTTATAACACAAACACTTTTTATACGAATAACTTAGGACTGTGCAAAAATAACATATTTTTATTTAAGAATACTGCTATTTACACTATAATTTTTTATAAGACGCAATTTAATTCAAAATGTATGTAGTTTACGTGGGAAATTAATGTTATATTTTATTATCTACATCACAGAATATATTCATAATTAGCGATACTAACTTTTTATATTTTAGGAGAAACCCAGAATCTTCATTTAATTATGGAATGTCCTTCCTGATTTCATTTCTTTTTCTATACTATTCTTAATAAAATAAAAGTTATCAGCATAAACTCTAATTATCAATATTAATTTCTGATTTATATCAACCTAATCCAGCATCTTTTCACTTTTATCCTCGCCTGTAATCTGGTTATGTTAATAAGACAAGGGACGTTAGTCTGGAAACAGCTGAATTTTTTAAAATATTCGGTTAATATTACTGCTTCACCTTTTATTGTAATTTACAGCGTAGTATTAGATCTGCGTAACTGTATTATCGAAGAAATCCTGGATATCTAAATATCTAAAACATCATGTAAACTACAAAACTCTTTTTCCATTATGCCGTGTAAAAATCATCACTATAATAGTATTCTTAACAAAATGTTCGTTTATTACATATCAGTCACACTGTATTCATAAAAACATAATTTGTAGAGAACTCAATAAATTCCACGTTAATATATTTGTCATTGTATTTGTCATTGTATGGCCCTGGACGTAGAAAAATTTGTATAAATGGTGCTAAAATGAATTGTACGTCGCGGGATTTTTGTTAATATATCTGTCACTGTATCTTTGACACGTAGAAAAATTTGTATAAATGGTGCTAAAATGAATTCTACGTCGCGGGATTTCTTGTTAATATATCTGGCACTCTATCTTTGGGACGTAGAAAAAATTGTGTACTAATTAGGATCTATCTACGTCTCGGTACTCATTAAATTCCCTTTTACCTGGTTGACATCGTGTGCAGTCAAAAGGTAACAACGAACTACGTCTGTACCACAGTGCATTTGTAAGCAGTAACAGTTCGCAGTTGAAATGCCAAAGTTCTCGTTGTGGTCGGATGACTCTTCTGGGCGATTTGATTGAGTTTATGTCGCCATCCTTCCAAGTGGTTATTTGTTCGGAGACTGTCATTGCCAAAGTGTTTCTACATTTCTGGAGTTCATATCCCTTTCATCCAGGTATCAGTGACGTAGTCTATCAGCACTGTTACCTTTTCATGCTGGTGACTGTCGGCAACTGTGTTAAAACATCCTCAACTTTGTTCAGCGGGATCATCGGAAGGGTTGAAGCACGACTTGCACACCTTTTGTACATCACTGTTTTCAATATTTTCTGAAGCCAATCCTAGTTTTGCGAACGACGCCAACTACTCTGAGTGTACTGGGAACTAAAAACGACTGAGTCGTGTGGTGAGGAATACAGCGCGTGCAGCGTTGTGAGCAGATCTCTCAGTGTACATCTGACGTCCTAGGAGCGGAATGAAATCCTACTCATGGCAGTTTTCTTGGATGTACTGGAATGTCACGGCCGCGTGGTTGTTGCTGCATCTGTTCTGCCGTCTGCAACATGTTGTCCACAGACGCGACGTAGGTTCTGCACTGCGCGTTAACAACACATTTCCAGTCTGTTCTCTACCCATTCTTTTTATTTACGCGAAATGTATGCTCGTTATAATACAGATCCCTGCTGCCTCGTATTGTGTCAATATAAATCACTCGAACCTGTTCAGCTGCCAAGAGTTTCCCATTTCGATGCAAAACTTTATACAGGAAAAAACTTCAATGCGCAACAGCCTGCTCACTGAAACACATATAAAAATAAAAGATAACAAAACACACACATAAACACACATACACTCACACACATCCACACACACACACATACGCACGCACACACACACAGAGAAGCGTATTTTCAACTGCTATCCCGAACAGTAATTTCGTTGGTAAAGAAAACACAACTCGCTCTACCGTAACAAATGGAAATGGAATAATTTAACATGCTAATCAGCATGATAGTTCGTTGTTACCTTTTGACTGCACACAATGTCAACCAGATCCTAATTAGTTAAATTTAACAAAAAAATATCCGGGCTTTTATAAGAAAGAAAAGTGACTCGCTTTATCTGACAACGTGTTGAACCTTGCGGCTAGACGTCTGTCGCCAGATCATTCTGCAAAACAAGAACCCTCTAGTGATAATTAATTCCGCAGTTCCCAGGCTTAAGATACAAAAGACACAGCAAGGGACATTTACAAGTGGAAGATTCTTCTATCACACTGAAACACAAATGTGTTCAGTTTTTTGAAGAGATGTTTATTGCATTCGTGATAGTTCATTCAAATTTATCTTAAAACTGCATTAATAATGAATAACGAGGCAACAACAGAAATAGAAAAAATAATATTTATTTAAAAAAAAGTGTATATTCAAAATTTGGTAGTAAAACTCAGCTGCCTGAAATAAATATAATCTTTCAATTAACAAGAAAAATTACTAAAATAGATAGTCATATAATTTTATGGTAGTTTGAAAGGATGAGAGAGAGAGAGAGAGAGAGAGAGAGAGAGAGAGAGAATATATGAACAAGTGAAACAGAAAAATATAAGTGATATGTTGAAAATCTAAAATGTGCTTAGACCATATTTTTACAATAATAATATCAGCTCAAAATATTTATTGTTAGCAAAGATAATAAGACAAAAAAAAAATACAGTATCTCCTTAGAAAATAATATTTAAGTTATTCTGTTTTTAAATTAATAATTCAATAAATAAATAAATAAATACATCTACATTGTTTAACCAGTCAGATGGTTAAACTAATGATTCGGGGCACCTGACGTCGTGTTCAAAATATTAAAATTTGAATCTTTGTTTGAATTAGGTCAATAAAATTGATTATTTGCAATAAAAAGGAAAGAAGAGAAAAGAAATCGCTCATAACTGATCCTGCTGAGGCAAACTTTTTTGTGGAACATTTGAATCGGTTTCATTTTTTAATTCTTTTTTTTGTTTGTGGTTGTCAGTTTTGTGACGTCAATTAAGCGCTGTGAAGACGGTGTTACTGGCGTTCCTAGACAAAGTAGCTGGAAGTTTCGTAAACAAACTGAAGGGAACTCGCGTTCTTAAAACCTTTTAAAATCACTTCATCTGCTGAAACTGATAATTTAATAAGGTAAGAGTTTCTTCACCATGTATGTGATACAGGATCCTTGTTTCCCTCTTCCTGGAGTATTGCTATTTTCATAAAATTTTGAGAATCGATCGCAAAAAGAGCGTCCGAATATTTTGAGCTACAGTATATATCAGTAGATTGTCTAATGTGATCCATCTGCTACAATAGATGTTGATCATATAATTTGTTTATAATGATGTGTGTATTAAACACTAAACTTTTGGTTTTGTTAATAAACTATATTTATATATAAATATTTTAAATTATATTGAAAATAATATTATAAAAGTGTTTGGTTTTGTGCCCATACTAGGTCATTTTTTTTTTTTTTTACTAATCTTTGTTTTCCTTACGTCAAAATCTCTCTCTCTCTCTCTCTCTCTCTCTCTCTCTCTCTCTCTCTCTCTCTCTCTCTCTCTCTCTCTCTCTCTCTCTCTCTCTCTCTCTCTCTCTCTCTCTCTCTCATATACATTTACCTAATGTTAAAAATAAAAATATAAATACATCAGAATCATTGATTATGCAAGTTCAACTGTATACAAACCTCTGAATTAGTAATTATTCTGTTTCATACTGTTCATTCTGTTTAGTGCCTTTAATCAAACATTATTTCATTTACCTAGTATTTCCTACAGGACTTTATTTAATTTAATTCTTAACCGTGGAGTCACTATTTCCATGACAGACATTGGTTTTATTTTTTTGTCTATTAAACCTGTAAGCTTTAAGAGTATATTTTTAACACACACACACACACACACACACACACACACACACACCCATATAGACAACATTCCACTATTCTGAATAATACATCAATATAATCTATGATATAAACCGCAGGACTATCTGCAAGAACAAATAAAAAATAATCTTTCTGTTTTATTTCTCTTTTTTTTTTTTTTTTTTTTTTTTTTTTTTTTTATAGTTGCCTCTATTTATTTATTTATTTATTTTTTTTTTAATTATTATTATTTTTTTTTTTTTTTTTTCGCCAATATTTGTAATCAGAGTATTTTTTTTTAAAAATTTCTTAAAGATATTATGTTGTTTTTTATGTTCACTAGCGTTGTCTATATATTTTGCTTGAGAAATATTTATTAGTTTAGCAGGGTATAGTAATTGTATACTTTTTACTATTTATCACGTGAAACTGGGTACAGAGGACACTTGTCTAAACCAGACGTATGTATATGTAAAAACAAAACAAATATATAATATATCGAGTTACCGAAAATAGCACAATGTACCAAAACCAAGTTTTATTTAGTGCTGGAAAAAGTTAGTTTTTTTTTTTTTATAAATATTTTGCATAATTCTCTATCAAGATTATATATATTTACATATGTAACAGTGATTTAGAAAAATCATTATAATCCTCCATAATGCATAATAATTGTTGTATATAATTGTTTAATAATACAAAATTATAATTATTTGAAAGAGATTATAATTTTAGTTTAGAATATAGTTAATTTTTCTGTATGGCTATAAAATGTATATTTTATAAAGAATTATTTTTAATATACTTTTTCTTTCAGTTGTTGGTGTGTGAGTTCATGTGTGTGTGTGTGTGTGATTGTGTTTGTTTGCAGGAGTTTATGTGAGGTGATACAGTTATGGATATTATAAACAGAAACTTGTTTAAATACTAAAAAAAGAAATGAAACTTTTGTACACAAAATATTTTTATCTTATAGTTTATAATGGATTCAAACTTTTATTTTATTTTTGTTTATTATGATAATTAACAATATAATTTTGTTTTCTTAAAATAGCCTCATTTTTGATATTTTTTATTTTATTAAGAAATAAAATCAGTACCATATATGGTCTTTTTTTATGAAATTGTACCAACCCCAAAACAATAAAATAATAAAAACAGAATTTTAAATACCATTACGGAAAAGAGAGCCTGTTTGTAATTTGAATTGCAAACCATCCAAAATAATTTTGTATTTCCTTTCTTACGATTAGTTTATGCTATAATTTATAGAAACTTGTTTATTCTTTCAGTTAGGTTTTGATTCACTTTGTAATTAATTAACAGTGAATTCAGACTTGTCAAATGTTAAATTGTTATAAAGAAAAAGCAAAATCAGTAGTAGATATTGGCAAATTGTGGAATTAAGGAGAAGAAAAAAATGCACTTTTGATAGCTTGTTTACCTTCTTAAGTAAATATTGTTAAAATTGATAAAAATTAAGCACTTGGTACAAATGGGGCATAATTTGAGAGAAAATGAAGGTGTGTGTGTGTGTGTGTGTGTGTGTGTGTGTGTGTGTGTGTGTGTCTGAATGTACATGTATGAGTTAGTCTGTGTTTGCATATTGTGTGTATGTATCATGTGCGAAGATAAGTTATTGCTGGTGTGTATATGTCTGTCTATGTGAATGAGTACGTGACAAGTTTAAAACATGACTGTGTATATGTTTTTAAGTTTGCATATTACAGTAATAGC
This sequence comes from Chrysomallon squamiferum, assembly GCA_012295275.1. NCBI lineage: Eukaryota > Metazoa > Mollusca > Gastropoda > Neomphalida > Peltospiridae > Chrysomallon > Chrysomallon squamiferum. The sequence continues at coordinate 7,762,041 of CM022677.1, forward strand.
ATATATGGGATTGTGTATTTTATGACTATATGTATGAAAGTGGTGTATGTGTATGTTTTTGTTCATGCGCCTGTGTATGTATATAATCTGTCGGTGAAACTGTTTATGTGTGTAGCCTATCCAGTATATATGTGAGTGTGCGTGTGTGCGTGTGTGTGTGTGTGTGTTTGTTGTGTCTGTAATATTATGTATGTATGTATATATGATTATGCTAAAGGATTTAATTATAAAATTTAGTTTATAAAACTAAATATAACCAAGGTTAACAGCTGACATTAAATTACGATTTTTCAGAGAAGTTCTTTGAACGACTGAGTCATAACGCTGACTGGAGACCGATTAGTAGTGACGTCACACGTATATAAACCAGCTGAGCTACAGCAGTCGGGCCCTGTTGTGTCTTCTTATCTAAGAATCATACGTAACTAGTTTTGAAACTTTGGAAAAATGTATGTTGTGAAGACCCTTCTACTTTTAGCGTTCTGCAGATTATGTCTGGGCAACATTCACCCATTACCAGCCTTCGAGGTTCGAGATAAACACCGAATACATTTTCGATCAAACGCTTTGTCAAAGAAGGTAGTGTTTTTAACAGGCTACGAAATCATTAATTTTTACTTCTGTCTGAAGAAAACAAGCACGGTAAAAATATCCAGTTTACGATACTCCAATGGCAACGATGCTGAAAACATCACAGCAGTTTTAAACCAGAAGAAAATGGGATCCATTGTCACCATATCACCAGAAACAGCTGGAGATAACTGGAATGTTTTTCATTCCAGTACCGAGATGAAAGGATCAGTAATTCTGGAAAGAGGTTGGTATATTTTAAAGCTCCAGGTTCAAGGATCTGATGGAGTGGAACTGAACACAGTCAGTCTAGATATTGATGACAGCAGTCTCGCGCAGGACATGCTGCAGTGTAAACTTCACTGTACGAGTGATCTGCCCCATCTGAACTCTTCGTCTCGAATTAATGTCGACAAAAAAGCTAAACTTAGACAGAAAAGTTACCCATCTAAATGTGCGGAAGAGGACAACGTCAAAATACCAGTATACCTCGACAGCGTGAAACAGTACAAACTAATAGCTACTCTACCAGTGTATAAAGCTTTTGTAAACAGAAGATAACCAAATAATACTGACTGTGTTGCTTTGTCTCCTCTCTACTGGAGTTTTACCCACCTCTGTTTGAATAAAACAAATAACCATTTATTTTCAAATTCGGCGACTATGAAAGTGTATCCAGGACCTAGTACATCGAAAATAGCCGTAATTGAAATTTCATTCATGTTAAAGGGAAGATCAGAAGGTTACATAGATGCTGATATTGGGTCAGTCTTCAGTCTAAAAATCAAACCAGTGACCTCATTTGTAAAAATACAGGTTTCATACAGAGACAGAAACAAAAATTTAATTGCGCTCAAAGAAACTGGTTTACAACCCTGGAAAACTGACGTCGATTGGCAAATCCCAAACCTTTCTTGGATCGAACACAACGTAAATCTGATCAAAATTTCATTATCCGCACAGGATGTATTTTCCATTTGTATGGAAGAAATAAAATTGGAAAGAAAACCTATGAAACCTGAAAAATATTTTCCTATATACACCAGTAACGAATTCACTGTTTCAGGTGTTGATATAGACTTTTGGTGGAGACATCCGGAAACCATGAAAGTATATGTAAAAAATACTGACAAGCTTTATAGAAAAGTAGACTATTTTAAAATAATTCTTCCAGTTCCTTGGTCAGAGGGTCACAGTGAGACACTTGTTATCTATCAAGATGGAAACGTACGCCTGCTGCCCCTCCCTCCTGCAGGATTAGACTGGATTCCGTTTGGAACATCAGTTGTGGTTGGAACATGTGATGTTGACCTGATCAGACCTGCTGCTCCCATTGATCAAGTGGATATCGACGTCGATAAACGAGAGCTGAAGATTCTTTACAGAAATGGAGAAAAAGCAAAGCTGACGTTGATTTCGAAAGTGGACAGAACGGAACTCGTTGTTTCTGATCTCATATTTAAACAGTCCAGTAAGGGATTTCCATTTGCCACATTCCGATCAATGTACGTCGACGAGGGCAACACAGACAGCGACAGCATCATGGTGGACAGCTCCAGCGTGTTCGGTGTCATGGAGAACCTGAATGGTGTACATGGAAAAACGTTTACACTTTTCAGAAGATGCGAATCCAAACATCTGACTCTCAGTCCGGATATCCATCTGGAGTTATTGCGCACGCGCTACTCAGTATTGTTGTCAGGTAATCAGTCAGTGTTAAATAACATGACAGTTCACATGTAAAACCTGTTAGCGCTTATGTTTATAATTATATTAAGTTTCAGATTTCCAGTTCACAGTCTTATGTGTGAAACAATTTCTTTTCTGAAATAAAACAAGTTTATTTTTGCATTCAGCTGTCTTAGATTAAGCTTACATTTGGCATTAATTTGTACTAGATATAAGATTTTAGAAAAAGAGATTGCGTTGGGCATCAGCTAAAGTGAACGTAACAAAACATAGAAATGATAATAATAATGTTTCCATACTGAGTAATGATTTACTTTCACAGTGGTAACAAGTCTCCTAGCACATTCATGATTTGTTCACCGTTGGCAACAAGCTTCAAACATGGATGTTTTGGGATATTTATTAAAGATATCTAAACAAATGAAAACAATTATTAAAATTGGAAAGTTTCCCCAAAACAAAGATTCTTGTCTTTATAACACTGTTAAATAACACTAATTACCTTAGTCAAGTCATTGATCATTATCAGAATTGCTAAAGCAAGTTCATTTACACTCATAAACAGCTTTTTTTATGGTATCAGGTCAATTGCCCCCTGGACACTGCCCCTAAGGACAATTGCCCCCATTTTTCTTCAAATATACCTTTCATAGTTATTTTTAAGCAACATTCCAATAAATTAGTCAAAGCTACCTAGAGTCAGCT
>CM022677.1:7765204-7803642 GCA_012295275.1 Chrysomallon squamiferum
ACTGCATTTTTGTAACTATACGCATGTAATATTTCGCCAGTTTATTATCAGTCTTTCCATATTTCATCGTGTACCTGCCATTCTCTTTAAGTTATCCCTCTTCCATCGAACTATTAATAGATTATCATATTATACCTAGTATATTGTTTATTGTACTAATATTTTACAGACTTTTAAACTGTATGGTCAGGAACATTTTAATTATAGAACAACCAAGTGTTTATAGATTGCCTAAAACATGTTTTGACAAATCGCAATATCTCAATCATAGAAAAATCACGGAAATACAGCATCAGTTATGTCCTTTTTGTAGATGTCGTATGTCACTAGTGTCGAATTCAGAACAAAAAAAAAAAAAAAAAAATAAAAAAAAAAAAAAAAAAATAAAACAATTGAATCAAGAATGTTAAAGAAACCTAAAGCAAAAAATGTAATTTATTTTCATGAAGTAAAACAATCTTGGAGTAATTTTGTTTTCTCGCTAATAAATTATTAATTTTGAAGTTATAAATAACCATAATGGTAATCTAAGACTAATTATAATTTGCAATCAATGCTTTATTGCAACTAATGTTTGTACGTCAGACCTCTGTCAGATTATATTTATCAACTTTAGAGACGTAATGATTATTTATTTATTGTTTATTATTATTAGGATCATCATCATCATCATCAACTCACAAGAACAATATGTAATTTTTATGTTGTGTTCATGATAATATTACGTGTTGTTTGCAAAATGGAACCAATAGAATGTATGCGCAGGAAGTGTGCAACCTGCTGTGACCTTTGCACTCTGTGTTACATGAGTGGAAAACATGATCTTAGTCATCCTTTCGTTCTCCATCAAACACAGACATCTACACTGTAAGTCAGCAAAACTGAGATTACATGAATAAAACAACAAAGGAAAAAAACATATAAAAAGTAATAAAATTTAAAAACAAAAATTAAAAGGCCTTTTACTGTTAACAGTTTTGTACATTTATTTTAAATTGAATTTAAAACCAATTTATCTTCACAAATGATTTTAAAAAGGAATGTATTACTGCTTAAAAGTGCTTAGAGTGCCTATTGATTCAAGAAATTTGCTAAAACCAGAAACTGTACATGGAATTTGCCAGGTGCTGTGTTAAGAGAGGGTTACACTGGAAGTGGAGTAAATCAGGATGGTAAGTATTCTTTCAATAAAGAGTTCACAGTGAGGTCAGTACTCTGTTAAGATAGATTTATGGTAAAAAAAAGAGGATTTTTTTGGTTTTAAAATTTACAATTAGAAAAATTTACACCAAGGAGTTTAGTAATTTTATGCAAATCATAAAATATATTGTTTAAATCTTTGTTAGTTTATTATTTATCAATATAGTGTATTTAAATGTGTTCAGCCTTGATGTGTCATGGTGGGATATACACAAAGATAACAGCTGAAGCCTGTTATAATAATTGTGACAATAAGCATCACACTATTTTGTAATCATAAAGGAATTAATTATACTGATTTCATTTAAGTCCATATAACAAATATCTTTTCTGGCTATGAAAATGATTAAATGTGAAGTTTGAAAGAATCTGTTTGCATCTTTTCAAAGATTTTTCTTTATTTTGTTCAAATTTAGGTGAAGGAGCTGGTGATGTCATACATTTAGTAAAGTGGGGAAGAAATAGTTATAGAGGTGGTGTTTGAAGTTAAAATGCAAAAGCGGTTCAATGAATACCTACAGATGTGGAGGAGAAGGTTGTATGGATCTCATTCTGATTGCTGAAACAACGGATGTATTACTTTCCACAGCATCTTCCTGTGTTATGTGTGTTTCTTGAACTACCAGCAAATACATAACAACTATACTATCAAAAGTGATAAATTAACAAACTAATTAAAACCAACTTTTTTGATCTGCATAAACCTGTTATTCTTACTAAGTTTTGATCATTTTAGTTAATTTTAAAAGAAGCAGTAATGGACGTACCACAGAAGCTCCTAATAGTTTTTGACTTTTATTTTAATATCATTTTTTTTTTTACTTTGATTAAATTATCACAGATAATACTCTTAAACAACAACTATTAATAATGATGATGCATGTGATGAGATTATGATGAGGAGGATAATGATGAAGATAAATTATAAACTAAAGTACTTTGTGGGTTTAGATGTGAGAAGCCAGTCAGAATATCAGTTGAAACCTGGAGACAAGGTACAAATGGATATAGATGTCAAAGTGGTGAAGAATTTTTTTTTATCAGAAACTAAATGTGGCATGAAAAGATATCTGATTTATTTAACTTTAATTAATTATAACATAAATGTAATTTATTCATTACAATTAATACATAATGAAAAAAATATCTATCTATCTATCTATCTATCTATCTATCTGTCTATCTATATATATATATATATATATATGAAATTATGAAAGTACCTTTCTTCTGCACTCAAATTTGTTTTGTCATTCAAATAAACAATTTTCATAATGTCTGTCTGTTTCTGACTGAAGGATAACAGCAATACTTTTTTTGTTCTATTTTATTGATTCTATTTAGGGTTTATTTTTAATTTTATTTATTTATTTATTAATTTATTTATGTATTTGCCATTGCCAGGAACAGTCACTGAAATAAATGGCTCAAGAATAGAAAAAGTTCAGTATGAAGATGCACAGTCATGGTATTTCTTTAGATCAATGTTAACGAAGGTAATCTATTATTATTTACTTTAATTTAAAATGTTTTATTTTTATTTTTTATATATATAATTAAAGAAAAAATTTATATAGTCTTTATTTAATTTAATTTTGAAAGGTATCTCTTTCATGTTTTTAATTCATTTTAATTGACAAAGTATCTTCTATTTGTGGTCTTGTCTTTATGTTTAATTTAAATGTATCTATTTGTATACTTTTTTATTTATATTGTTTTATTTGTTTTCCTGTAAAAGAAATTCCATTTTATACGGTTCTATTTTATTTTTTCAGAAGTATTTATTTAAGAATCCATGCAGGTGAATGAGACTGTGGATGCAAACAGTCCATTACAACTGGCTTTGCTACACAGGTAGCAAGTGACGTTGTGAAAATTCTCTTATCATATAAAGCTGATCCAAATCTGGTTGATGAAGAAGGAGACACTGCTCTTCATTTTGCTGTCTCTCAGTAAGTTAAACTTTACATAACATCACTTCAGAGCAAGTTAAACTTTACATAACATCACTTCAGAGCAAGTTAAACTTTACATAACATCACTTCAGAGCAAGTTAAACTTTACACAACATCACTTCAGAACAAGTTAAACTTTACACAACATCACTTCAGAGCAAGTTAAACTTTACACAACATCACTTCAGAGCAAGTTAAACTTTACACAACATCACTTCAGAGCAAGTTAAACCTGTATTTGTACACAACATTTCATCTATCTGCTTTATAGTAAGATGAGTATTTAGTTAACATTATTTCACACTAAGTTAAAATTTCTTTCTTTTATATATTATCACTGAATCAAGCTGTTTCCTAGTAAATTAAATGTGTATCATTACTTAATATCATTTCATTTCATAATGCAATTTTTATTAAGATTTATCTGCATCTTTATATCATTTCACAATGCTGTTTTAGTAAATTATATCTATATCTTTATATAACATCATTTCATAATGCAGTTTTATTAAGATATATCTATATATTTATATAACATAATTTCTTTATTCTGCCTCATGGTCAGTTATATCTATATCTTTATTAATCATCTCTTTCTCGTGCTGTTTAACAGTAAGATAAAAGCTATATTTTATATAACATGTCACTTCATCATGTGGTTTCACAATATGTTAAATGTGTATCTTTAAATTATCACATAACTATTCTCTTTAAAGCTATAATTATACTTTTATATAACACAGATACAAAATTGTGTCATTTCATGATTATTATGTTTTTCAGAGGCCAAGATGAAATTGTGAAAACCCTAACTGATAAAGATGCTGACATGAACAAAAAGAATAAAAAAGGACTGACACCATGTCACTAAGCAGTGACTGCAGACAATGAAGAAATTGTGAAAATCCTCACTGACAAGGGTTGTGTTGTTAACACACAGGTTACATGTGTATTTATTTTTATATATATATATATATAGAGAGAGAGAGAGAGAGAGAGAGAGAGAGAGAGAGAGAGAGAGATTTTAAATAAAATGACACAATGTATGTACAAATAACAACTCAGAAAGCTACCTAAATTTAAAAAATGCCCTTTTCTAATTATTATTCCTGTTTGCAAATTTTGCTTTGATAAATTTATTCTTGTAGCTTTATAATGAAGTTTTAACTTCATATTGCATCTGCTAATTGTCAATTTATTCTGATTTATAAAATTATTTCTTAATCATATAATTTTACATATTTATTTTCAAAAGTTGTGCAAACATTGAGTTTGTTCTGACAAAGGGTTAATGATGAAGACATGCCACTCCATGCTATGAACAACTACCCATCTGTGAGATGTTGATGAAGGTGAAGAAATTAAATGTGACATTTTCAACAGTGATGGAATGTCTGCTTTTCATGTGGCTGTAATAAATAATAAGGAAAAGTATGTATAGCTTTCAGCTGTCAAGTCAGTCAGCTGCCTTAATAAGAATGTTTAGAAAGATTTTATTATTATTATTATTATTATTATTATTATTTTAAACATAGCGTTAAGGTGATCTCTATAACGTATCATCATGAAACAAATATTAAACAACTTAGCTAATTAGAATATTAATTGTTCCTGAAACAAACCCTTTATAGTCTGTTTATCACATATTGGCTGTACTTGAAGAACATTTTGAGTATGTGAACACTCTTTGCTTTTATTTTTATTATATCATTGTCTTTCATGTAATCCTAGGTTTATAACTTGTATACTGTAACCACAACCTGAAACCACATAAAGTTGTACAATGATTTCTTAGAAATACAATTGAAAACAAGAACATTCTTAAAATGACTAAGAACAGCACCAGCTCCTTCAGTGAGGCATCTTGTTTGTTGTGAGATGTGACATGTGAAGTGGATGATGGATCCTGGTGGTTGAGTCATGTTTGATGTCTGCAACTGAGTACATTGCCACTGACAATTATTCACTTTGATCTAGAGTTCATGCAGCTAATAGCTATTGATTTGTTTAATTTTGCTAGAATTAGAATTCTTATTTTTTATTATTATTGTATGTCTGTATATGTATGTATTTATATTATTATTATTATAATTTTTATTTACTTATTTATTTATTTATTTATCAATTTTTCAATCTCTTAACTGCATCTCCATCTTTCTGGTTATTTTTTTCTAAATTCTAATAATTCAAATTATTTTTTTTATTTTATTATTTATTTATTATTATTATTATTATTAATATTGTAATTATTCTTTTTCTTTTTACAAGCTAGTTATAATTCTTTTTATTATTATTTTTTTCTTCATGTTTCTTTTTATTCAGTAGGGAGCAGACTTTTTTTTAGTTTTTTAATAAAACAAGTCACCTAGTAATATCTCAGAGAATTAATATTTTTGTTACTAGTGTAGATGTTCTGTCTTCCTTATTCAAAACCTGTTTCCATTGATGATGTCGTATTTCTAGTGTTTGCTGAACAAACCCAAACAATAATGAAGTTGTAAACTTGTATTGTCAATATATTTTGTTTTCTGGAAATTATTATTATTACTGATTTTTTTAGAACCAGTATTATTCTGATAACTTGTTTGTTACTATTAGTGTCTTTTAAATAGTTATTGTATTTATATTGACAGACACTTTTTTCTCTTAATTTCAAGGTCTGCCCTGAGTTAATATATGTATATAATTTGTTTTTCTTTCTATTTTTTGTTTGTTTTTTCCACAGAACTGATATAGGTTTCATATCACTGAAAAAAACCAACAGCAGTTGGCACCAAAAACACCAGTATCACCATTAGACCTGAGACAAACTGACATCACCACACCAACCACTGAACACTCAAACTCAAACTGCGCCAAGAAACATCCAGACACACTAGAAAAGAAACCAGAAACACCACCATCCATTGCCAGAGGCATTTTGGTAAAAATAATGTCTAAGAAAGAAAGGGAACAGAACAAGTTTGATCATGTGATTCAACTGACTAATCTTTTTGTGAAACTGGAGTTTTTGTTGAAAGCAGCCAGACCAAGACTTAAACAGCCACAAGCTTTAACACCAACATATCCACTTAGTCACATTTTAAATCTTTGAAAAACATTCAGGTAAATATGTCTGTAAATATGTCTTAGTCTATCTGTCTGTTTCTCTTTCTGCCCACCTCCTTATTTATTTATTTGATTTCTATCTCTGCTTTTCTGTTTGTATTTCTTTCCTTGAAAATGTGCACATAAATATGTTTATCTTTCTTACTATGTCTCTACTTAATATGCTTATCTGTTTTTCTGCCTGTTTCTTTATGTATCATTTCTTATTTGTTCCTAATTATCATTTTTTTTAGTTTTCTTTCTTTTTTCTTCCTTTCTTTTCTTTATGTTTTTAATAATGATTTTCTAAGTTGTAATAGTTTTTGAAGTATAACAAAGAAAGAAAAGATTATATATAATCTTTCTGTAAGTTCTCTTTTGATAATTCTGAACATAAATAGCTTTAGCATCAGCAATTTAAGTAATTTTAAATTTATTTATAGTTTTAATTTATAAAAATGCTCTTAAAACAGTTTTAGTAGACAGTTGACCCCAGGCTTTCCGAGCTGTGTGTTTGGCAGTGTGTTCTAACACAACAGTGATCTTCCTTAGCCTGACCACCAACAAAACAGACACTGAGAGTGCTGTGAGTAATCTGAATTATAACTGTTATAAAATCTTTTATAATAATAATAATAAAACCAGTTTAAAGAATTCCATATTCATTACATAATGCTTACACCAATAACAAGAAATTATTTTTATATTTATATCTGTATAATTATGAGAAAAAAAATCTTATTTTCTCTTGTTGTTGTTGTTGTTGTTGTTCTTCTTCTTCTTCTTCTTATTATTATTATTGTTCTTGGTATTGTTATTATTATTATTAATATTATATTATATGTCACTGTTATTGTTATTATTATTAGTAGTAGTAGTAATTAGTATATGTAATTAATGTGTAATTGTCACTTAGCTATTGATAGTGCTACTTCTGCTACTACCACTGTTACTAGTATTATTCAGCTAACAAAAAACAGTTACTAACAGTGACTTTCATTACACTAAATCAATTACCAGTAATTATTATATATCTATTTACCACTGTGTGTGTTACTGCTATTTGTACTGTTGCTACAAATGTTACTACAAATGTTATTTTTACCACTATTATTACATCTACTACTACTACTACTAGTACTACTACTACTACTATGGTGTCTGCAGTTATTTACTACCTCTACATATTGTATCTACTGTACTGAATAACCTAAGCTAATTCTACCAAAGTTATCACTATTACTGTTACTGCTGCAATTACCACTATTTGTATTACTACTACTAGTATTGTTATTACAAACTATTACCACTGTTACTATTACTAGTACTGTTACTACTGATATTACAATTATTACCACTATTACTGCTACTAGTTAGTACTTTATAACTATTAGTATTGATACAACAACTATGAATTCTGCTGCTGCTGTTACTACTATTACTACTACTACAACTGCTGCTGCTACTACTGCTACTACTACTGTTACTGATACTAAAACTACTACAACTACTGCTGTGGCAACTACTCAACCACTGTTACAACTACTACCACTGCTAATGATACTATTACTACTGTTAAAACATTAATGTGTCTTCTTCTAACTAGATTTTAATAATAACAAATAAATAAGTGTAAACAATCTGTATTAATAGTTTTTACTACTAATACACACAACTTGAGTGTTTTGTTGCTAGCACTGTGTAATCAAAATATTGTTGGTAAACAGGAATATTTGGATGTATCAAGTAATTCTGTAGGAAATGATTACTTCTCTCACTGTGTCAGTCCAGCTCTTAAAACTCTCAGGTTTTCTTCTTATTATTCATGTCATTTTATTAACTTTTTCTTTATCTGCCCACTCTCTCTCTCTCTCTCTCTCTCTCTCTCTCTCTCTCTCTCTCTCTCTCTCTCTGTGTACTGATACTCTGTCTCTCTTACTGTCTTTCTCTTTCTCTGTCTCCTCTAAGAAACCTTAGCTTCAAGAATCTTAATTTATCATTATATATTTTTAACTTTCTTATTTATTTATTTATACTGGTTTTATTAATATAAATGTGTATTTCTCTATAATTTCAGAGCTATTTTCTGATAATGTATATTCTGCACATTGTGAATTATTATTATTATTATTATTATTATTATTATTATTATTATTATTGTTTTTATTTGTTTTTATTACCAGCTGGGATCACTTAATCTTGTATTCGGTTTTTTATCTGAATGATGCAAAAGTTAACAACCAAACTCTTATAGTTGATGGTAAATTTAGATTTGTAAAATATATTTACATTACTCTCTCTCTCTCTCTCTCTCTCTCTCTCTCTCTCTCTCTCTCTCTCTCTCTCTCTCTCTCTCTCTCTGTATGTATATATACATACACACACGTGTATTTCATTCTGTAACTAGCTGGATTTGATGTATCAGAATATGTTTCAACTTTTTTTTCTTCTTCTGCTGATAGTTAAGATACAGTTAGGTTTGTTAATACTGTTTTTCATTTTTTTCAGATATTCCAGATTCCAAGTTCTCTACAGGAATTAAGTCTGAACTCCAGTTGTTTAACCAACCAGCTGTTTGAGTTTCCATATAAAACTCCTTTCTTTGAAAGACGTGGACATTGGAAATTGTCCTGATCTTTCTGTATCTGTCATTGATGATTTAGTTAAACTTACTTCAGGTAACTGTTTTTTAAATTTTATAAATTTTTATAATATTTGAATAATTATTCTATATATAATCCTAATCTTTCTCTATCAGACAGACAATTTAGTTAAACCATATGCTAAGAATATTTAACTAAACTTTTTATTATGAAATAATTTTATGTAGATATTTTTAATGTATATAAATATTTTGTTTTGTTATATAGTTGTAATTATTATGTATTTGTTATTGAGTAGGTAATTATGTATAAACTGCTTGTTTCCTTTTTGCTTTTGTTCTCATGTTCTCTGTCTCTGAGTCTGTCTTTCAGTCTGTCTTTAAGCCTTTTATAATTAATTTTCTAATTTCAGCTTTACTTATATTTATATTCCTGAGAGTGAGTGAGTATGTGTGTATAAGCAATAGAGATAATTGCTCTGACAATAGTCTGTGTGTATGTGTGTGTGAATATCAGCAATAGTGCAAATTGCTATTCTGATCAGTTTGTGTGTGTATGTGTTGTATCAGCAACACTGATAACTGCTACTCTGACATTAGTGTGTGTGTTTGTGAGTGAGTGTGAGTGTACAAGCAATAATGATAACTGTTATTCTGTGTATGTGTGTGTGACTGTGTTTGTGAGTGTATCAGCAATAGTGATAACAGCTACTCTGATAATAGTATGTGTGTGTGTCTTTGAGTGTATCAGCAGTAGTGATAACTGCTTCTGTGATAATAGTGTGTGTGTCTGAGTATCAGCTACAGTGATAATTGCTACTTTGATAATTGTGTGGGTATCGGAAATAGTGATAACTACTACTATGATATCAGTATGTGTGTGTGTTTGTGTTTGAGTGTATCAGTGATAATTACTACTGTGATCATAGTATGTGTATGTCTGTATGTGTATGTGTATGTCAGGAATTTTGATAATTGTTACTCTGATAATAGTGTGTGTGTATCAGCAATAGTGATAATTGCTACTCTGATAATAGTGTGTGTGTGTGTGTGTGTGTGTCACTGTGTTTGTGAGTAGTGTTAACTGTTTCTGTGATAATAGTGTTTGTGACTAAATCAGCAGTAGTGATCACTGCTACTCTGATAATAGTGTGTCTGTATAAAAAGGAGTAATAATTAATAACTAGAGAATTCTATAAATAAAAGTCAGGACAAATATAATGTGTGTTTTTATAGGAGATGAGACTCAGTTGTACAGTGACAATGACTTTATTCTCATAAACTGTAGATTACACTTATTAACAAATGACAAATATACATTTTCAGGCTGGTCAAAAGCATCAGATGATGAATAATATGAATTCTCTGGTGGAATATATACAATACAATTAAAATGTTATGATCTGTGTGTAAAACCCTGCTTTCTGTGTCCAGCCACATAATACATTTACACTGTGATTCAATAATACTTATTTTAGTAGATAATTTTTTGTATATACAGCTACACCCCCAGATTTACAATGAGATAAAGAAACTGTTTTTATCATATACTTTATTATAAAGAATATTAATTAGTGATGGTTTCAAGTATCTCTGAGCTTACTTGCCAAATCTCACACGTTAATCTCTATTATTTTTAAAACTTAAGGGCTTACTTATTTATGATTTTTGTTTGGCGTATCTTTACAAACGAGAGAGTTTACTGACATTTGCTCAACACTGTTTTCACTTGGTAAGACTTGTCCTCCTCCATTTTTCCTATTGCACTGAGTGAACTGACTTGTCTCAGTCAGAGTTTGGTTTGTGTTGTGTGATCTCTGTTGTCTTGTTTCTGTTGACTGAGTTGTTATGTTTGTGTTGTGTGATCTCTGTTGTCTTGTTTCTGTTGGCTGAGTTGTTATGTTTGTGATATCTCTGTTGTCTTGTTTCTGTTGACTGAGTTGCTATGTTTGTGTTGCTGTGATCTCTGTTGTCTTGTTTGTGTTGACTGAGTTGTTATGTTTGTGTAGTGTGATCTCTGTTGTCTTGTTTCTGTTGGCTGAGTTGTTATGTTTGTGATATCTCTGTTGTCTTGTTTCTGTTGGCTGAGTTGTTATGTTTGTGTTGTGTGATCTCTGTTGTCTTGTTTCTGTTGACTGAGCTGTTATGTTTGTGTTGTGTGATCTCTGTTGTCTTGTTTCTGTTGACTGAGTTGTTATGTTTGTGATATCTCTGTTGTCTTGTTTCTGTTGACTGAGTTGTTATGTTTGTGATATCTCTGTTGTCTTGTTTCTGTTGATTGAGTTGTTATGTTTGTGTTGTGTGATCTCTGTTGTCCATACTGTGACTGCTGAGACTGTTGCACTGGTGTTGACTGATGAACTGGTGCAGATGAACATCCTTCTAATAGTGACTTCTTGACCAGCTTGGCTACTGCTTATTTTATCACATGTATGTGTAATGTTGTCTTTGTTTTATATACATTTTTAACATATACATAACGGATTCATTATTGTAACTATTTGCATAGCATAAGGTTGGTTTATTTATTCATTAGTGGCAAAAAATTTATTATATTAAAGTGGCAGGAAAGAAGGTTACAATTAAATAATTTAGTTAAAATAATTTATTATAAATGATGTACATGATTGTTTAAGGTTAATTAAAGATTGTAAGAATAATCTCAAATGTATTTTCATCATGCTAGTCTGTTAGTATTTCAAGTAGATTCAGTATTAGAAGACCATTTTCTTACTGTCTAATGAATAGCTATATAGGTTTAAAATGTTTGTGTACTTAATATTCCTGGCAGTCTTCTTAAACTGGACTAAAAGACTAAAACAGTGTAAATATCAAATTTTAGCAAGTTAATAGAATTATTCAAATATACTGATGTATTGCTGTTTTAATCAATTTACATCAAAGATAAAAAATAATATTAAACTGATTGAAATTAAGAATATAAAAATACTTAATAAATTTCTTTTATTATTAAAAATTATATGGAAAAAAAAGAAAAATGTGGACTAAAATTCTTCTTGCTAAGACAGTGAAATACAGTTAGAGCTGACAACAAAAATACTACTTGCACTTTATTTTATGTTTAGTTTATTAATGAATATTATATTTTGTTGTAGGATCCTAGACAACAGATTCAAGCTGCCCTAGCCAGCACTTCAGTTGAAAATGTTGTAAGACACATTTTCAGAAAATGTTCAATAGATTACCACAATGCTATTACATCACAGTCTTCCCTGTCCAGAGAAAGCCATCTTTGTAAATAAGCTAAAATGAATATGATATTAGCATAGCAGTGTTAATTTTCATTATCATCTAATTATTTAAATCAGGGTTTAAATATATTTAAAATTTTGTAATTACGAGTAATTATAATTTTTTATAAAAATTTAAAAAAAACCCCCACAAAAAACGTTTGCAAAAAACAACAAAACATTTCTTTTATCTTTTTTTATTATTATTTGAAATCAATAGCTTGCTGTGGGTAACCTTGTAAATATAATTGAAGAGTATGTAATTAAGGGTAATTTAATTTTTTTTATCAAAATAAAGAATAAGAAAAAGAAAATGATTTTGTTTTCTTTATATTAGTTAAATCAGGGGAAATCAAGGGTTTGCTGGGGTACTTAATGTAAATATAATTGAAGATTGTGTTATTAGGGTTAATTAGAATTTTTGTAAAAAATAAAATAAAAAAAGCATTTGTTTTTTTACTGTTATTTAAATCACAGGATTTTCAAGTGTTTGCTGGGGTAATCATTGTCTAAATATTTTTTTGAAATTATTTAATTAGGGGTAATCAAACTTTTTCTAAAGAAAAAATTAAACATTTATTTCTTTACATTATTTAAATCAGGGGAAAAATCAAGGGTTTGCTGGGGGTCTAAATTGCCGTTTTATTTCTCCTTATTTAACATTTCTTTTTATGTCAAATTTCAATCGTGAAGAACGTAACACTGGTTTAATCTAAATTCTGTGTAAATTAGTCTCCGCTTAACGATATCTCACTTAAGGAACGAAAGAATAAAAGCTAATAATAATGACGAAAAGACATTAGATTTATACTAATAAAAAAATGTATATAAATATATTTTTCTTTTGTATGTGTGTATATTTGTGTATTCAACACAAACACAAAGTACTTCTGTATGTATATGTGCACACACGTTATTAATTTTTGATTCTTTACATATTTAAATACATTATTAGTTATCATTTTTGAGTTTTCCATGAAATAAATATTTGGCAACAACACTTGTTATTCCATTTAAAATGTATTTTAACAAGTAAAATTTAGTAACTTTCATTCACTATTACTCATGATTTCGGTGAGTTACAATTTAAAAAATTCTTAGACCAAATTTATACATTTATTGCCTTCACAAAGTATACAAATCATTTCATTTTATTTTGTATTTTGTCCTGTTTTGTGTGAATGAATACCCCAGTATGCAGATAAAAAAATAAATTAAAAAAATACAATTTTTATTTGAATCAGAAATCAACCTGTTTTAGTATTACCAATTAATATTATTTATTTTTATTGTTATTATTATTATTATTATTGTCATTATTATTATTATTATTATTATTATTATTATTATTATGATTATTATTACTTCTATTATTATTATTATTATTATTATTATTAATTTATGAATATTATAAGCAACTGACCATGGATACTAATTTTCATAAGGGAAATAACTCTCTTTTGATAAAACTTTATTTATATTGTTAAAACTTGAAATAAAGTTTTAGAAAGCAAATACAATTTCCCACCCAAATTAAAACAAAAACACCCTGAAAAGAATTTTATATTTTTTTATTTACCAAGAATCAGTAATAATGAATTAAAAAATTAAATTCAACAGCAACATTGTAACAAATATAAAAATTATTTAATTAAAAATGCCTATAAAAAACATAATACTGATACTGTCAAATTACATGTGCATTATAAACAAATAACAAAACTAATGTAAAAAGAAAATATAATTTAACTATAGCTGTTACTTATTTTTTTTTTTTTTAGCTGTTTTAAATTATTACTAAAACTTATTTAATTACATTATTTAACTTGAGCTAGACATATGTTTTTTCTTTGTTTAAAGTCTGCTAAATAAATTGATTTGATGGTTTATTTGCTGAGTTTATTTTCTATTTTGTGGATATATATGCACTCACATACACACACATACGAGACACAAAACAAACACAGAAAATAACACATATACAAACATTACAATAATCACACAACAGAAAATAAACACACACAAATAGACACAGACACACATTCACTTAGGCAACATCGAAACATACACACAAACAGATATACCAACATACATACTGACATACATCCTCACACATACATTGCAGAACATAAATTTAATAAATAATAACTTATATTATCAAAAACACTTCTTATAATAACTGTCAATAACTGGCCAATGAAAACAACAAAGATAAAGATCAAACTGAAAAAACAAATCTAATAAATATATGATTTCCTTTATAAACTTTGGTCAATTTATTTTATCAGCACATAATTATCAGTATCAATGCGTGTAATTAACAGCATATTTTATCATGATATTCTGTGTATCAGAAAATATTGACTAGAGTATTAAAAAAGTCATACAAAGAGGATTGTAGAAATTGTTATTTTTCTATATCAGAACACTGGATAGAGGCAACAATCATCAGTTAAGTTGTTGAAATTATCATTCTTTGTAACAGCAAATGTTGTTTGAACAGTTTTAAAATCATTTTCTATCAGAAAATACAGAATGGCATAGAAAACTTAACCTCTATAATCAGGAAAAAACTTGATATATTATTAACAATACCACTTATCACCAGACAAGCAGAACAAAAGAAAATATGTCAGAAAATACTGAATATATTATTAATAATATTATTTATCCTCATACAAACTGGAAAAGGGAAAATACTTTTCTCACAGAATGTACCTGATAGAACTGTAACTGAAAACAGTTTTCTTTCATCAGATAAGCTACACAATCACTGTCACCAAATTCTACTTCAGTGTACACAGGCTGAGCTAAGCTGTAAGTGTGACGTTTCCATGACTCCTCTGTGTTCTGCAGAATTAGCTCAGGATGAGCTGAATCTTCAGCCTGTCTCACTTTCATCCTCTTCTCCACTTCTGAGAAAAACATTTCAATATTTAATATTAATGTAATTAGGTATTGGTTTGTATAGTTTATATTGTTAAAATTATCTTTGTTTGTCATCCAGTAGATGATATATTTTTCATTCTTAAACATTCATTCCTTTATTCGTATAGTCTGTAAAAAAACAATGACTATAACAAATCTCAGTTATATTTAAATATAAGCTTTCATTCCTGTCCATTTTACAAAAAGAATGGACAAACTTTTATAAGCAGATGTATATAATTACCAATACAGGACTTCTTTTTAAATTTTAAAATTGTTTTATCAATTACCATTAATTGTTCTTAAATTTTTTTTATATATAGTTTCCTTCCCACGAGCATCAAAGCAAAAACCAACTACTTTGTTAAATCAGATGTACAACAGACACACCTAGGTATCATAATTATGAATATACACATTCTGAACAGGGAAAGACAGTGAAAGAAAGAAAGAAAGTGAAAGAGAGAATTAGAGTGGCTAGGAGAAAATCAGGGATAGTGAGACAGAAATAAAAAAGACTGACATCATCACTATACCTGACTTTTGTCTCCAGTTCTGCACTTTTAACATCATCAACTTTTATGTTAATTCTTGACACTATCACTGGTTGTCCAAATATCTCAGCCTAGATAACAATAAACACATTTTTTTAATTATTCATAATAATCATTGTTAGTGTTAAAGAACAATGTTACAGTTGGGAGAAATATTAACAGAAAAAATTGCCAAAACAGATATTTACAGTTTATACGTTTACATATATATAGGTAGACATAGATAGATATATAGATAAACAAACAGACTAAGTTACATAAAGTCACAGACTTACAGACAGACAGAAAGTTAGACAAATAGACAAATCTAAAATAAAAGAATACAGAGGTACATAGATGAATTTATTAAGTAAAATTATTTAGAGACTGGCAGGTATTGGGTAGATAGATAGGTTGATGATGTAGACAATCAGACAGACAGACTGACAGGTTATTGTAGACGTACACTAGTAAATAGATATATAGTTAATAGACTAGGCAAATGTAACAATAACACACACACACACACACACACGTATATACACATGCACACAGAAATAGCGAGAGACTGACAGACTGGGAGAAGAAGGTAAACCAAATGACATTTATATATAATTAATCAAACACTGATGATTTAAATGGAATACCTCTCCTCTGTTGAAGCAATCTATAGCCTTGTCTACATATACACAATCAGACATCAGTATCCATGCTATTCCTCTGTTTGAACATGTAACTGGATATTGGAAAATTCAAGCAGTAGTAGTAGTTATAGTAGCAGTAGTAGTAGCAGTGGTAGTAGTAATTTTAGTAGCAGTAGCAGTAGTAGCAGTGGTAGTAGTAGTTTTAGTAGTAGCAGGAGAGGAGGAGTAGCAGGAGTAGCAGTTGTAACAGCAACATAAACAACAGTAGTAGTTGTAATAGTAGTAGTTGTAGTAGTAGTAGTAATAATAACGGTAATACATTATAATAAGACTAATAATGATAGTAATATTAATAATAATTGTAATAAGACAAATAAAATAATACATAAAATAATAATACTAATAATATTAAAAATAAAAATGTAAAAATAATAATCATAATAAGATATTATATTATATTAACAATAAAAAAGTACCATATTATAATAATACAAAATAAGATTAATAACAATAAAATTCACAGAAATCAAAAAGAAGAAAAGAATATATAACAATAATAGCTTGCATTTTAATTTATTAACAATCAAGAATTATTAAAAAAAAAAAAAAAACCAAGAACAAACAATAGAATTAATTTATTAAGACAGACATTTAATAAAAAAAAAATTAAAAATTAAAATTAAAAAAAAACTAGAAAAAAGTATTTTCACCTTCATAAGAACTACTTCCTCTACAGAGCAGTCTGCCTCCATGTCAAAGAGAGGTTCTGGTTTCTGAATACTTGCATTTCCAGACAGGTTGAATGCATACACAGCCCTTGCACGATGATCAGCTAGCTACAGTGAAAGTGTGATTTTAACAACTGTTTATATGTGAGAAGAAATATATTGTTCTTTACATTAAAAAGAAAGGAAAGTTTTAGAAATTAATGTAAAAGTTGATAAATATGTTAAGTATTGTAATAAGAAATGTTATTTCATGTTAATCATTTCTTATTTATTAATTTCTCTTGCTCCTCTCTCTTTCTCACACATTTTTTGTTAACTTTATTTCCTTGTTCTTTTATTTCTAAATACATACACAGATTGTATTGAAAACAAAATACATTCATATGTGCGTGTGCATGTGTGTGTGTATTTGTTATAATAAAATCAGTGTATGTATTTGTAAAGAAAATAAAGTTAATAAAAATAATAGGACTTTTTAAAACTATTTATCCAAAAATTACACATGCACACATATATATATATATATACTTGACACACACACACACACAAAAAAAAAAAAAAAAATTCCTTAACTGAATACAGCACATACATATACTTTGTTTATTACCTGAAGCCAGGTAGGTACTTCTCCATCTTTCTTGCCCCCAGTGATAGTCAACAGACAGAATACACTCCTTAGAGGCTAGAAATTTGATATATTTTCATCACTTTCTGTTCACTTCTATATTATTATAGAGAGAGAGAGAGAGAGAGAGAGA
This sequence comes from Chrysomallon squamiferum, assembly GCA_012295275.1. NCBI lineage: Eukaryota > Metazoa > Mollusca > Gastropoda > Neomphalida > Peltospiridae > Chrysomallon > Chrysomallon squamiferum. Next base: position 7,782,891 of record CM022677.1, read on the forward strand.
GAGAGAGAGAGAGAGAGAGAGAGAGAGAGAGAGAGAGAGACGTTTATTATTACAAAAATAATAATCATAAATCAAATATAGAAAACGCACATGCCTTAATAATTCATAAAATAGAAGAAGATAATTTAAATAAATGATACTTTCTTCTCTCTTTCTGCACACACACACACACACATCAGTAACTACATTTTTTGTTAACTTTATTTTCTTGTTCTTTTTTTATTTTATTATAACAGAGAGAGAGAGAGAGAATGTTTATTATTACAGATAGATACATAGAAAGATAGACAGATAGCTGTGAATTGTTATTACTGCACTACTACATACTATATAATCACTCACCATGACCTTTCAACATGGCTGCAGTGTCAGAAGTTGACCGTTTCCTTTATCTGTGAGAATGGCTGGACAGCACATCATATTACCCAGCATTCCTAGAGAGAGATAAATAAATAAATAAATGAGAAGACAAATTTCAATGAATAAGAACCATATAAATGTTAAAATAAAAAATAATTAAAACTGTTTACCAGGATGTCCTCCAATTGCTGTCAGTTAAATCAGGAAGCTGTCTCCAACTGAAGGGAGACAACTACAAGATGATTCAATTTTGCTCCCCTGAATTATTGACAGTGAGACCTTAAAATTAATTAAATTTATATAAATATTTAAAAAGAAAACAAAACAACAATAGCATTAACAATAATAAACCCTTTTATTTAGTATTCTGTTTTTTTTTCTTCTTATTTTTACAATTGGATTAGCTTAGGTTAGAGTTAGGGTTAGGATTAGTGTTAGGGTTAAGACTAGGGTAAGGGTTAGGTTTAGACTATTTATTTATTTATTTATTTATTACTTCTGCTGATGCTATTTCTACTACTGCTACAGTATAACTGCTATTATCACCACCACATTACATACTGCTGCTGATGTTTTTGGTACTAATTATTTTGTATTTAATTTTATAAAAATTTGCATTTGTTTTAGTGAAAAATATAAAAATAATTTATTATGTCAAGCTTACCTAATAAACTAATGAATTTCCACCAGTATTCAAGCTCTTGAACTCAGAGTTGTGTCCCTTGGTGGTATAAACAAAGACTAAGGGCTCCGTCAGTTTCAATCTTAAAATTAAGTAAAACAGGCCTGAGTATTTTGTACACAGCGTTTAAACATATAAACTGATAACCAAATATTTCTTAAAACACACACACACACACACACACACACACACTGTTATCTGAGTAGTAGCAATTATCACTGTTGCTGATACACACACATTCACTCACACACACACATGGTTCTATCCATCTTGTGGAAGTCATAAATAAATCACTAATCCCATTCATGGTACTCAAATAAGACAGTGGACTAGGCCACAGGGTTGAGTGTCGTCCCATCCTGTCAAATCCCATGTACCGGCCACAGAGGAATAACAAAACAAGTTGAATTTGTGTATTTGTTTATTTAACATTCAAGCACTATATTCAGAGATAGTATTATTCAAAGTTCAAGCACTATGTTCAGAGATAGTATTACTCAAAGTTCAAGCACTATATTCAGAGATAGTATTATTCAAAGTTCAAGCACTATGTTCAGAGATAGTATTACTCAAAGTTCAAGCACTTTATTCAGATAGTATTATTCAAAGTTCAAGCACTATGTTCAGAGTTAGTAGTATTCAAAGTTCAGGGATACTGTGTTCAGATACACTATGATCAACCGAGTTACTAAGTCAAATTTTCACAAGGTGTCCAACTGCATCGAGGTACTGGAGAAGTGTCTTGTCTCCAGCCTACAACTGTCTCTTGAGACGTCCTACACCTCCAAACTGTCTCTTGAGACGTCCTACACCTCCAAACTGTCTCTTGAGACGTCCTACAACACCAAACTGTCTCTTGAGACGTCCTACACCTCCAAACTGGATCTGAATTATTTTGTCCCACTCTGCCTTCTCGATTCCTTAGATGAGGTCTACAAATCTGTTGAGCCTTGAATGGAACCTGGCAACAACGCAAACATGAGAGGGATCCATGTACAATGTAAAACTGGTTCAACAAACCAGGTCAAGAGGAGAATGTCCTGTCCATGTAGATTGTCTCAGCTGTCTGTAGATCTCTGGCTGATCATCAGTTGAGAACTCCACCATCTTGTCAGCATCTCCATCCGAGAACAAGAGGAAGCATCTTGTGTTTGTGTCCAGGGTGCTTGTAGGTGCAGCTCTTCTCTGGAGGCTGGGAGGACGGGGATGTGGTTTTATGATAAGGATACAAGGCGCTGTTCACACCGTGGAAGATAGACAAGGCGAGAACGTCATTGTCATCTTGGCAATAACATAGAAAAAGTTAGCAAGTACATTTACAGAGACACACATAAACAGACAGACAGAAACAAACACACCAACTAACCCTAAATGTACCAATGACAGATGACAAATACACTGAAATGCCAAACACAGACACAAATAGAATGACAAAGAATGAATGAGAAAGAAAATACAAAGAAGAAAGAGAGAGTGTTAAGTAGAATGATGTTGATAATTATGGATAAAGAAGAAAGAAAAGAAAAATATACAGAAAAAATAAGATATAATAATATACAAATCTAAATTAACCATCAACAGTAAGTGTTTGGTTGTTAACTTTTGCATCATTCAGATGAAAAGCAGTCATCTTTGGATGATTGCAAACAGCAGACAAAATCTGTGTACACAATTTAGTGATACCAGCGGTTTATTCCCGATTCTGGCAGTGAGATTATAACACATCTTAATTGGACACGCCAGTTGTTCCATTTCTGGCATTTTATTTCTCACCCTTACTAATTGGTGTTCCGTCACCTTAATTGATGTACTTTTGTCCACAATTTGTAGGACAATCACTCAGACTCTACGCAAGAAATGTCACAGAAAACACTCCACTGCAAGCTGACAAGTAGGAAGCTGTGTCCCGGGTACACATGACGTGATCCAATCCCAGCTGGAAGAGCTTGTTCTTGTCTTCTTCAGTGCGGTGGGACTTCCTTGGTTTCTGTCCACCTTCCAGCTGCAGCAGATGGGCTTCCTTGTTGGTGTTCTCTGACTTGAACAGAAGAATCAGCTCATATATGTTCATGTGTGGTTTCACTCCTCTCTTAGCCAACCTACTGTTGTAACATTCACAGTTGTTGTTTGTCCTAGGGGTGTTGCTCCTGAAGTGGTTCCAAATGGTCAATGGAAAGTTGCCATTAATCCACGTATCCCTTCAGATGTGTAGATGGCATCAAATGACGAATCACATTGTGCACTGCGATTTCAAAATCCACGATCACAGTTTTAGGTTCAACAGAACAATTCTGGCACATACACATGGATTAGGTGACAATGAATCACATACAGCTGGTAAAAGATCTTCCGACAGATCTTGAATGTTTCATCCATTGATGTAGTCTCAGACTCGCAAAGTCTCCTAAAATCAGCACCAGTACCAAACACGATGATTCTACTCTCCACCTGCATGTCATCCACATGGACAAAATCAGAAGCCAACTCTGTCTTGGTCCACTCACCTTCCAGGTGTATATCCATGGCTGCCTTTGGAGTTTGCAGACTTTTTCGCTCTCTGTCAGTACAAGCAGGATTTGATGCCCTCAAACATACTCAGCTTGGAAGCTCTGTCCTGAGGTGTTGCGTCTCCATACTTGGTCAACAATTTCTTCCTCTCCTCTTCATGTATCTTTGGGAAACTGGTCAGCTCCTCCCATGCTTGCTTGGTCAGTAGGTGGACAGCAATTTCACTCTCATCCGAGGAATGGATGTGGTCTTTACCTCTCCCGACCACAGCCCCATCCAGTGTAGTAGTCACGGTGGCAAGGCACCTTGAATACAGACATCTCTATGACATTCTTGTTATTAATCCGCCGTGCATACCTATATCCAATGATCTTGTTAAAATTGGTAATATTTCCTGTCTCCAGATTTTACTGAGATACAACATTAATTTCATGTCTCCAAACATTAATTTTCTTACAGTCTCTATTCCGGCTCACCTCTGCTCTTCACTGCTCATTAAAGTTAATCTCATTAATCGCCCCCTCTGTTCTTCAGGCATTTTGTTAATCGCAGTTGTAGTAGTTTTAGTAGTAGTAACAGTTGTAGTAGCAGTTGTAGCAGAATTCATAGTTGTGCTAGTAGTGGTAACAATACTAGAAGTAGTAATAGTTTAAATATTAATAGAACTAGTAGTAGTAATAGTGGTAGAATTAGCTTAGGTTTTATAGTAGTAGTAAATACAACAAGAAGAGGTAGTAAATAAGTGGAGCCACCACAGTTGTAGCAGTAGTAATAGTAGTAGTAGTAGTAGAAGTAGTAGTAGTAGTAGTAGTAGTAGAAGTAGTAGTAGTAGTAGTAGCAGTAGTAGTAGCAGTAGTAGTAGTAGTAGCAGCAGTAGTAGTAGTAGTAGTACAAGTAATAGATGTAATAATGGTAGTAAAAATAACATAATTAACACATAGTATAAGTAACAACAGTAGAAATAGCAATATAGAAGGAGCAGAAGTAGCAATATTAATAACTAATTGATACTGCTGGAGAAATACATATACTACTAATAATAATAACAATAACAATATCAATAACAATAATAATATTAATAATAACACTAACACTAACAATAATTATATTAATAATAACACTAACACTAACAATAATAATAATACTGACAACAACAACAACAATAAGAAGAAGAAGAAGAAGAAGAAAACGAAGAAGATGAAGAAGAAGAGAAAATAAGAATTTATTTTTCACAGGTATACATATATAAATATAAAAATAATTTCTTTGTTGTTGGATATTATTATTATTATTATTATTAATATTATTATTATTATTATTATCATTACTATTATTATTATTATTATTATTATTACTACCACTACTATTATTATTATTACTACTACCACTACTATTATTATCGCTATTATTATTATTATTATTATAAAAGATTTTATAACAGTTATAATTAAGATTACTCACAGCACTCGCAGTGTCTGTTTTGTTGGTGGTGAGGCTAAGGAAGATCACTGTTGTTAGAACACATTGCCAAACACACAGCTCAGAAAGCCTGGATTCCAAGACTGTTTCCTGATAAGTTCTAAACCTAGTTAAAAAATAAGTAAATAAACAAAAATAAAGGTGTTAATAATTAATGAAAATATAGAATACTAAAATATTCACTAGGTTGTAATATTAAATAAAATAATAAAAAGATTAATAATATCCAATATTATGTAATTCAGTATGATTATATTTTAAATAAATAAAAAATAATAAGAAAATAAATAAATAAATGATACATACATCCATACATACATACAATGGATAGATACATAGAAGATAGATAGAAAGATTTATAAATAAATAAAAATAAATAAAACAAAAATAATCAACTGTCTACTAAAACTTGTTTTAAGAGCATTTTTATAAATTAAAACTATAAATAAATTTAGAATTATTTAAAAAACTGATTCTTAAGCTATTTATATTCAGAATTATCAAAAGAGAACTTAAAGAAAGATTATCTCTTTGTTATACTTCAAAAAATATTACAACTTTGACAATAATTGTTAAAAATCATAATGAAAAGAAACAGAGAAAAAAGAAACTTGCTAATTAGGTACAAATAAGAAATGATATAAAGACACAGACTGACATACAGAAGGACAAACAGATAAGTATATAGTAAGTAGAGACCCAGGTAAACAGAGAGATTCTCAGAAAGAAATACACACAGCCAAACATATAAGTATATAGTAAGTACAGACATAGGTATATATACAGATTATCAGAAAGAAATACAGATGAACAGATAAGTATATAGTAAGTACAGACATAGGTATATAGACAGATTCTCAGAAAGAAATACATACAGACAAACATATAAGTATATAGTAAGTACAGACATAGATATATAGACAGATTCTCAGAAAGAAATACACACAGCCAAACATATAAGTATATAGTAAGTACAGACATAGGTATATATATAGATTATCAGAAAGAAATACAGACAAACATATAAGTATATAGTAAGTACAGACTTAGGTATATAGACAGATTCTCAGAAAGAAATACATACAGACAAACAGATAAGTATATAGTAAGTACAGACATAGGTATATAGCCAGCTGCTCAGAAAGAAATACAGACAAACAGATAAGTATATAGTAAGTACAGACATAGGTATATAGACAGATTATCAGAAAGAAATACAGATGAACAGATAAGTATATAGTAAGTACAGACATAGGTATATAGACAGATTCTCAGAAAGAAATACATACAGACAAACAGATAAGTATATAGTAAGTACAGACATAGGTATATAGACAGCTGCTCAGAAAGAAATACAGACAAACATATAAGTATATAGTAAGTACAGACATAGGTATATAGACAGATTCTCAGAAAGAAATACAAACAGATAAGTATACAGTAAGTAGAGACATAGGTATATAGACAGATTCTCAGAAAGAAATAGACACAGACAAACATATAAGTATATAGTAAGTACAGACATAGGTATATAGACAGATTCTCAGAAAGAAATACAGACAAACAGATAAGTATACAGTAAGTAGAGACATAGGTATATAGACAGATTCTCAGAAAGACAAATATATTTATCTGAACATTTTCAAGGAAAGAAATACAGACATACATAAAGAAAAGCAGAGAGAGATAGAAATAAAATAAATAGGGAGACAGACAGAAAGAGAAATAGACAGATAGACTAATACATATTTACAGACATAATTACAGACTGAATATTTTTTAAAGGTTTTAAAATCTGACTAAGTGGTAAAGCTTGTGGCAATTTAAATCTTGGTCTGGCTGCTTTCAACAAAAAATCCAGTTTCACAATAAGATTAGTCAGTCAAGTCAAACTTTTTCTGCGTGAGTGGATCCATATCTTCCATGCTGTCACCCTTACAGAAAAAAGTTTTGAAACTAATTTATTTTCTTTTGTCAGAATTGTTTCAGCAGTTTGTTCACTTTCTTTCTTAGACATTATTTTTACTGAAAAACCTCTTGTAATGGGTGGTGATGTTTCTGGTTTCTTTTCTAGTGTGTCTGGATGTTTCTTGCCACAGGAGTTTGAGTTTTCAGAGGTTGGTGTGGTGATGTCAGTTTGTCTCAGTCTAATGGTGGTACTGGTGTTGTTGGTGCTGACTGCTGTTTCATTTTCAATGATGTGAAACCCATGTCAGTTCTGTGGAAATAACAAAAGAGAGAGAAAAAGAAAAAAATATATATATACATATAAAACAAACATGAAGCAGAAATATAATAATAACAAGAATTATAACTAAAATTGTAAAAAAAAAAAAAATAATAATAATAACAATAATAATAAAAATAAACAAATAATAAAATAAAATAATTTGAATTATTAGAATGTAGAAAAATAACTAGAAAGATGAAGATGCAGTTAAGAGATTGAGAATATTAATAATATAAATAAAAAAATAAAAATAAAAAAATAAATAAATTAGTAAATCAAAATTTAAATTAGAATTATAATAATAAAATAAATACATACACATAAATACAATAATAATAATATAAAAAAAAATAATTCTAATTCTTCAAATAAAATGAGCAGGATAATAAAATTTAAAAAATGTGACTTACATTTTTAACTGAAGTGCTGTCTAAGGCAGCTTGGATCCTACAACAAAATATAATATTCATTAATAAACTAAACATAAAATGTAGTGCAAGTAGCATTTTACATTATTGAAATTGTTGTAAATTCTGTAAATAAAATATTGAAATAAATTCAACGTATTTGTTTATTGTTTAATTATTCTATATAAGATAATGTGTAATGTGTGTGTGTTTGTGTGTTTTTTTATTCATTAAGTTATTACCCTTTCACATTCTAGAATCCATGTTTTGATGATCTTTTTGTAAAAGTTCTTTTCAACAAAAGGATCATCACCTTTTGGATGAGATGTTCTTCAGGCTGAAAGTTAAGTAGCAACAAAAGTTAATGTATTAGGAAAGGAAAGATGTGTAAAAGAATTAAATAAAATATTGATAACTAGGACAGTATATTTACATTGTAAAAAGATGCTTTACAGCAAAATATTAAATCAATTGGAATGGTAAAGTACAGCATATTTGTTGATTTAATAAACAGTTACTTCAAGCTGGTCACTAATGAAACTGCTAAAATAGACGAAATCTAAAATAAAGAAAAAATATTTTATTTAAGAACATATACAGCATGTTTTTTTACTAGATTTATTAAAAAAGGTAACTACCTACACAGATAATGAAAAAGAAACCCTGTTTCTGCAATATAAAGTGACACCCTTTTAAACAAGCAACTAAAAATATTTTTCTAATGTACGTCTTTGCACAGAAAAAAAAAAAAACATACCATAATGTTATACATATGGATAATCAGCTAGATTATTAAATAACCTTATACCAGTCTGTGTAGCAGATCCACATGTTGCAGATCAGGCACCATAAACATAAGCACTAAAAAAATTGTTTTGTATAAATGGAATAAAAAATATACATTATAACTTTAGAAATATGCTGTTTAATGGTTCAATAAACCTAATGTAATTCATTGGCCTTAAAGTTCCACCAAATCATTAACAACAGAATTTTAGAGAAATCATTAAATAAATATTTTATTATTTGAGTCATTCTTCACTTCTTAGACAGAGAAGTAATTTTATTCCTCAGATTATTTAGTGACAACAGCTTTACTCACAATCTAGAGATTGTTATTTATTGTCATCTTAGAATAGATGCATAAATGCCTCACAGGAAATAACATGCCCACCTGTTTGTACATAATTTGTTTAAAAGAAAATTACAGTATGAATATATTTGATTTAATTATTGCTAGTTACCTGGAAATAAAACATTTGTTTCACATGTTTCTTGAAGATTCCTGTGTCATCTGTACCTCAGTCTTTGCCTCCATTCTTCGGTGTGCAGGATTTGTGCCTGTTCTTATCTCTAATCTTATTCTAGTGCCTCTACCACATGTTTCACTACAACTACCCAGTCTCTGAAGTGACCATGCAGACCAGGAACCACCAACTGTAAGTGTGAAATTAAATAAATAAATTAATAAATAATAAACAAATAAATAAATAAATAAATAAATAAATAAATTAAAAATGACAATTAAATACTTTTTGATTGTGCTTGAAATCTAGTACTAAAATGATTTTCTTTTAGGTAGAAGTTGAATAACACATTAACTTGTCTGCACAGAGCTTAATGAGTTCTTTCAATTGTTCTGCCAGTACAGAATAGTCTGCTGCTGTCAATACATGAGTTGGTGAGGATCCAATTCCAAGATATATTAATGTCTTTAAGACAGGTTATTGATCAGATATGCAAAATTAAATATGAATTAATGTTATACTGCTCATGTTATAAGGCAGATAAAAATCATTTATATCTCAAAGTATTTGTTTAACAAATATAAATTGTTTGACAAGATAAATATATGTAATTATTTAAAATCATATTACAAAAATCATTTTTAAAATCTCTAATAATGCTTGCAGGAGGCACTGGATTGGAAAGTGGATGACAAACAAATAAAAAATAAAGAAAGAAAGAAATGCATAGCTTAATTTATGTGTTTGTTGCCAGTGTAAACATCTGGGATCAACATTTTCTTAAAAAATATAATTACCTACAAACTAGACAAAACTCTGACTCAGCAAAATAAAAAACAGTCTGTACATTACAAACAACAACAACAACAACAAAACAGAAAGCCAAATGAGTGAAAAAAAAAAAAAAAAACAAAAACAACAACCTATCTCACATTTTAAGTATATACCAAAATATATTACCAGGATACAAATACAAAATTTAAAAAACAATGTTTACAACAAGATGCATTCACAAACAAAGGCAAGCTGTTGATGTCAGTTTATGGATCAAAAAATAACAACCAAACTGGACCATGACTACAATTAAAACCAATAGCTACAACTACCAACTGAAATTGAAATGTGAGGTCACAGTATGGCCTCTGACAGACACACAACAAAATGTACACAGTGATATAACTCAAGTCATTAGCATGCAGCTACTGCAGTGTCCATCACCATAGAAACTCCAGCCAGTTCTGATACCTCGCAAAACATGTGAACTTTCAGGAACTACACGAAGAAAATTGTAAACAGAGCCCCATAAAAATAAATAATTTCAACAAAAGAACCTCCATTAACACAAAACATATCTCTCACATGATAAACACCTAACACAGGACTTTTCATTCTTGTTTGTCAAATTTAATACAAATGTTTGATTAAATAATTTCTAAAAACATAACTTAAAATAACAAAATCATACAGGTTAAACAAAAAATAAGAATAAATAGCATACAGAGGATCAAACAAAACAAAAAGCAATACAGCAGTACAAAACAATTATATAAATTAATTAATTAATAGACTAATTGACTCACCAGCTGATAGACTGGCTGACAGAACTTTAGAACATATTTTTAAAATTCCACATTTTCTTGACACAAGGAATTAAACTGGTTCTGGCTGGAGTGGGCTGTTTGGAATGTGAAATTTCTGTTAAAACAATAAATGAAAGTCTGTTGCAGGAAATGAACTCAGAAGATGTTGACCAAGACAGGTTATACCAGCTTCAGAAATTACAATTTTACACTTGTCTACCAATGTGTTATAACTTTTCCTTCTGCTTCCACAATGTGTAGGTGCTCAAATTCCTCTCCAAACACTCTCATTTTCTCTTCTGCTGGAAGACTGGCAGTTTGCTCTATCTTCTCACTGTTAGCACTGCCAGCAGAGATCTGTTTTGGGAAAATAAAAAGAACACCTATGTTCCACAGACTGATAAATGATGACCTAAAAAGGATTAAAAATAACTTCAGTGTGAATGACATCAAACTGAAGAAGACAGCTTTTTCTTAAAAATAGAAAACAAAACAAAATTTTAAATAACAAACAAAAGCATATGCAATATAAAATCAATTAATCTAAGAATTAATACAATATCCTTATAATTATATTTACTTATATGTTTCAGACCAGATTCCAATAAATATCACTTAATCTGACAGAAAAATTACACATCATTCAAATGAATTCTTACCCTGTGCAATAGCAGTCTGTTGATACTCCCTCCAAAGTGAAGATTTAGTCTCACATGCAGACAGTGTTTCAAATTACTCACTTTGAATCCTGCAACTGACTCAGACAAAATTAGTCATAATCTTGATGAAAATGCAGCAGAAATTGAACTATCCTTTCTCTGCCTTCACATGTAAAGGTATGTAAATTAATTTTCTTCTGCCAGATGTCTTTTCTCTCTTGAGTTACCATTCAGTCTGCAATACTTCAATAAAGCTGTGAGTTTGTTCTGACTAATGCTGTAAACAAACAATAAAAGATATAAGCAGACACCCCCTCCCACACACACACATTCAAATGTACTCTATAAAAATGAAGGAGAAAATACAAATTACCTGCTGCTTAAATAGAAAAAAAACTAATGAAAAAACCACACAAGTTCTCTCTGCTTTGTTCATCAGAGTGCTTTGTAGACCTGCCATATCCTTTTCAGATGCAAAACAAAAAAAATCTAAATTCTTATAATACTGATACAGTGATACAGTGGTAAATTATTTGCAATAACTGTCCTAATCTATATATATAAAAATCATTTTAATGAGTGTTGTTTATCAAGATAAAATATTACATTTTCATTTAACATTTAAAAATTTCTGATTTCCAAATTTAATTTATCTGTCTGTATACCAAATGTAATTCTCTAACATGAATAAATAATATTACTTCAGAAGAACTTAATTTTTTCTTCTTCTAAAGAATATCTATTACTGACATTTTCAACTTGAGACAAATGTCATACTTGTCTTTCAAGCTGATGATTATGCACGTTAGGTCAGTAAGTACAAGGAAGGCGTTCAATCTTTCTTTTTACTATTTATTCATTATTTATTTATTTATTTATTTATTTTTATTCCGGGTATGTAACCCTACCGGAATTGAAAAGGAAAAAACAATAGCAAATACACGGTTATAGAGTTATCTCCCATGATAACTTGTTTCCGTTAACCAACCGATAATTCTTTAACTTAAAGCTCTAAAAGTTCGCTAGATTTGTTGGTTGGCTTCAATTGAGCCAATGAAATGTCCAATTGAAAAGGAAAAGCAGTAGCAAACACTTTGTTACAGTGTTATCTCCTATGATAACTTGTTTCGTTAACCATCCGATAATCCTTTAATATACGGGTTGGAAATGTTCACTGTAGCATTAGTGTTTATAAATAGATATTTTATTTGAAATAAATATTAGCGATAAAAAATATTAATAGTGGCTCGTGTGTTATAACATATAGAAAAAACAGGTCACCCAAATAATATTTTTTGGGCAACATTCTCAATGGTTTTTACATTCCAGTCGCCTAAACAGAACTTTGGTCACATTTCGAGTCCTTCATAATTATGTCTCATATTAAGAAATCTGTTTGAAATATAAACTGTTATTTTAATACTGTTTAAATATTTCACTTAGAATATGTCACTAATTGCATCTCAGGAAAATGTCCACAGATCTTGGATTCAAAAAATATAGTCACTACTGAGCCACCACATATAACATCTACCGTAGCACACGACATAGATCATAGACCCACTGTAATAGTCCAGCATTAAATCCTCGTAAACATCTCCCCGATAATGAAATCAGTTTTGTAAACCGTAAGTGAGAATGTTGATCGAGTGATCACTTCTCTCCTTCCATTTACTTGTCGCCCTTGTATTGAGACAGAGCGGGATGTGAATGTGACAGCTGACGACAGACATCATCACAAGATGTAAATGCTGCTCCTGTAAGACGCTCATCTAGGTCACGAGCTAGTCAGCATCGTAATCCTTATAACCTACCCCTCTCTGCATTGTCGAGGATGGCGAAATTTCGAGAATAGAGAAATAATAGCCATTGGTTCCTATTCTATAAAGCTTAGATTATGTAATGTTTCAAAGTATTTAGTGTGGAGTAAAAGCTAGCAAGATATATTAACCTGACTACTTCTTATTGGGAGATTTCATTATCACGAAGTGTATGGTTATGTGATATGACCATATATGGTAACTGCTGAATTGCGTTTTGGGAGGTTCCATTAATCCCGTGCGGATAATTAGTGTATGAAAGCTTAGTGAGTACATCTCACGTAAGGGACATAACTCTAACCTAAGTTTCTGAGTACATCTCACGTAAGGGAAATAACTCTAAATCGATATATTGTTTTCTTCGCGGAGTAAACTTCTCCCACATCCGGGTGATACGTCACGGCTTATGATCTTTTTATATATACAAAAGTGATTTTTCCACAATCGTGGATCGAATCTCGGCGTTTCTGGATGTTCCATATATCCAGTACGGATAATTAGCGTACGTAAGCTTAGTGAGTACATCTCATGTAAGGGACATAACTCTAATCTATGTTTGTGAACACATATCACTAAAGGCAGATAACTCTAATCGATGTAATTTTTACTTTGCTCTGTGAGTACATCTCACGTAAGGGACATAACTCTAATCTATGTTTGTGAACACATATCAAAAGAGAATTGATAGTGATACAGGTATACAGACAGATAAGTTATTGGTAGAGAGAAGGAGACAAATGATAGAGATATAGATAAAGAGTCACGGAAAAATGACAGATAAAGGTAGAGAGAAAAAAGATGATAGAGATAAAGGTAGAGAGACAAGTGATAGAGATATAAGTAGAGACAAACAAATGATTGATAGTCTGATTCATGGGATAGACAGATGTAGTTAGACAAGAGACACGGGTACAGAGATACGGGTACAGCGAGGCATGCGATAGAGATAGAGAGTCAGAAACACGTATTAGTGATGTAGGTAAAGAGAAGGAGCCAAGTCATTGAGATATAGGTAGAAAGACAAATGATAGAGATAATGATTAGGCATTGATAGAGATATAAGTTGAGAGATGGAGACAAATGATAATGATAAATAGAGAGAAAAAGGCAAGTGATAGAGATAATGGTAGAGAGATGTACAAGTACTAGACATGCTGGTAGAGAATCAGAAGCAAGCAATAGCAATATCTGTAGACAGAGAGAAGTGATAGAGATATGGTTCAGAGACAGACGTTATCAAGGTACAGAACGAGATAAAGATAGAGATAGAGAGATAGATAGAGATAGAGAGATAGATAGATACGTAGAGGGACAGATGTGATAGAGGTAAAGATAGCAAGAAGCAGAGCCAAATGACAGAGAAGATAATAGGTAGGAAGGCTGAGTCATGGGACAGACATAGATAGAGAGACAGAGAGAAATAATCAAGATATAAATAAAGAGATATAGATAGAGAAAGTCACGGGATAGAGATATAGGCGTAGACAGAGACAGAGGCAAGTGATAGAGATATAGGTGGAGAGACAGAAAAAATAGAGAGAGTGATATAGACAAGTATTAGAGATATAGCGAAAGGGACAAGTGACAGAGATAGGTGGAGAGACACAGACAGGTAATTGACATTTAGGCAAAGAGTGATTTGGGATACAGATATGGTAGAGAGACATAGAAATGACACATTTATCAGAAGAGAGACATAGAAGTGATAAAGGCAGAGTGAGAAACAAATGATAGAGATATATTCACTATATAGATGAACTGATGATGAATGATGAAGAGACAGGTTGATAGATAGACAGACAGGAGGACAGATAGTGAAAAGCATGGTTACATGGATTGTAGATGTTATAATAAGGCCGACTGGTTAGACTAACATACAGAAAGACAGACTGAACAGGCAGACAAACATGCAGACAGCGAGAGAAAGATTAATGGACAGAATAACAGATTCGGACAGTTAGAGACACAGATTAGAGTGACAAATATGTTCAAATACAGAGCAGTCTAAAGAGAGATTGAAAGAGAGAAAGAGAGATGGATAGAAACAAACACATAGATAGCTAGATTGATTGATTATATGGACAAACAGCTGGACAAAGAGACTGAAGGTTTTAATATCTGTAAGTTTAACAGAGAGACTGATGAACAGACCCACAGTGTTGACAAATTTACAAATTTACAGAAAGAGAAGAATAGATGAATAGATGAACAGACAGACAGAGAGTCAGAAAGACAATTAGAATGCTGGATGAATTCAGAGATTGAAAGAAAGAAAAATAGAAAAATAGATATGGAAATTTATAGAAACCGGTATGGCAAGGAAATGATATGCTGCTGCATCAAATTATCAACCAGATGTGTTCAAACTGATTTAATGTTGTGATAATGAAACAAAAATTATCATACAGACATTTAAAATGCAACAAATGCTGAATAAAAGCAAAATAAAATTGTTGTAAAACACCTTAATCATACCTAAATTGTTATGTTTATTTTTACCTTATTTTCCTTATTTTCCTTTTCTACCTTTTTTCTTCTATTTTTTTCTTATTATTTTCTATTGACTATTTACACCTTACAAAAGGTAAATATTTGTTATTTTTTGTAAAGATTTATTACTGATATTAACGAGCAAAACTTAAAATAGTGAGAGGGAGACAGGAATACTGACTTGTTTCTATAGATTTATAACAGCCCATACTCTGGCTCTGTCTCTGTCTGTCTCTCTTAGAAAGCAAATAATATAATGTATTAATAATTTCTTTTTATTTCTTTCTTTATTTAGCAAGGAAAAGATACAACAACAACAACAACAACACTACTACTACTACTACTACTACTACTAATAATAATAATAATAATACAAAGAAGAAGAATTCGCGATATTTTTCGTCCGAACTGACTCATTTTTAAGAAGATAGTTCTGTAAACGTTCGATTTTACTCTGGTTCTAAATAAATTATTACGTTCTCTTGTTTAAGTATTAGTGCCATCGCAAATAAAGTAATAGTAATAATACAGACAAACTTAAATCACCATAGCTCTTTACAACAAAGCATTTCATAACATTCTGACCTTTCAAAATACGTCTATACTGCTCAGCTGTTGATGGAATGACTTCCTGTGAATCATTAATGAATACACCCAGTGTTTAGTTGCTGCAACATATTTTCTTAATTCGAAAATAAATGTTTTCACTTAAGGTCTGTCTTGTTAACAGATGCTTTACTCGAAACGATTTATCTTTTAAATATTATAAAAGCTTTGTATATTTTTGTTATTTGTTTTATAATTTTGTTTTTGAGCTAATACTGGGGAATGTATCTAGGTAGCCAGGGACTGGTTGACCTAGAGACTAACAACGTCAGACTAGATTTATTCTTTCATTGTGGAATGTCTTACCATCTCTGTTACTCAGCTTTTTATTAAAACTCTTCTATATCGGATATTTAAACACCTCAGTGGACTTTTCTCTTTATTTACGTTTGATTGCCACTGTTTATTTTTAATAGTTTGTAAAGTTTCTGTCTTGTTTATTAAATTGTTTACTGTGTTGGTAGATAAAGTATAAATTGTCTATTTCAGTCAATGTTTACTTACCCAAGCTGTTTTTATTTTTATATTTATTTGTTGTTGTTGTTGTTGTTTCATAGTTTTATGAGTATTTTAATATGTTTATTCTTTATACGAATTTTTTAAGCTTTAATGACAACAATAACAATAATAATAATAATAATAATAATAATAATAATAATAATAATAATAATAATAATAATTAAAATCTTTTCGTTAGTATGGCTAATAACACGTTACTGTACAGTATTTATTTACTTAATGTCTGCTAATATCACGTTACTGTGCAGTATTTATTTACTTAATAATGCTAATCAGAGTTTGCATACAAGATTAATAACTAGTGTCACTTAAAACTGACATTTAATTAGACTCCATATCGAGATTCTTCCTGAATTGTTTCTGTTCTTTCTTTCTGAAGGCTCATCCACATCCAAAAACTGTATATTTTTCATTTCTTCTTGAGGAGTGTTTTTTCCTCTGTATCTTACTTTATTCTGACATAATCAAATTATTAATGTAATTTCCATCATATAGATAGAAAGACAGACAGACAAATAGAAAAATAGATAGTTACATATAATCAAAGGATAACAGAAACAACATAAAAAAGTGTTTCATACACACACACATACACACACATACATACACGTACACACAAACACAAACACATAAACTCGGAGATAAAAACAAATGTACAACAAATAAGAAAAATAAATATAATAACATAAATAAAATAAACGAATAAAATGAAATAGAAATGAAAGATAAAATAATGAAACGTGTCATTTTATCCCTCCCCCCATCAGTTTAATAACCTGCATATTTTAAACTGATATATATTTAGAATTATATTCATCATAACTCTATTTTTATACCAGATATTTAGGTATTCATAACACTAGCAGATACTTTCAAGTATGTATCAGCAGTACATTATTTTAGTTTTGCTTTTATCAGCTGTGAATTCAGAACTGTTTACGTCCGTATCACATCTGTACAGCTCTGTACTAGCAGGAAGAGACTTGGCAATAGCATTAAGAAATTTCAGTCACTTTCATGAACAAGAAACTAAATTGGAAAAGTTGAAAACAATTTCTGATCAAATTAAACATCACTGTTCGATCGCACTAAAAGACCCAAATCGTTACATAGCCAACCCGATTGGTGCATTTTTATATATTAAACGTTTCACTTTGGATTGGGAACGAGATGTACAGCCTATTCTTCACGAAAGTATTACGTCCCAGACAGAATTAACCGAACTACAAGAAATTCGTGAACATCTTCCAAGTTACGAAGATTTAGAAGGGGTCGCTGCAGCTGTGTTTCGACTTCAAGACACGTACAAATTAAATGCGACAAGATTAGCAGATGGTTTTATATATGAACGATATATACAGAGATTATCAGCAGAAGACTGTTATCAATTAGGTCGCCTTGCTTACAAAATGAAAAAATACAACTATGTTCATATCTGGATGGAGACAAGTCTTGAGAAAGTAAGAACAGAAAAAATTCATGGCTATGAAATACACGGTAGAGAATTAGCGGGACAGATAGAGCACGTTTTAAATCTGACAAATGAACAGTTAATGTTAGCTCCTGAACTAGAACGTGCTCCGAACGGAAGGAAAAAGTATTCAAGGACAGAAAAGAGAAAAGAAAATGTCATAGTTAAAGAAAAAACAACTTTCGATGCTCTCTGTCGTGGTAAAGAATTTATAAAAGTACGACAGACACATCGTCTGAAATGTCGCTACCATTACAACAACAAAAATCCGCTTCTAATTCTTAAGCCTGCTAAAGAAGAGATTCTGCATTTCTCACCGAAAATTGTTCTCTATCATGATTTTATCAGTGATGCTGCAATTGAAGACATTAAAACAGTTTCTTTGCCACTTTTACAACCATCTGAAATCAATCACTGTGGAAAAAATATCAAATCTGAGAAAAGAATTAACAAACATACATGTCTAGGAAGAGGTTTCATAGAAGTAGACGCGAGAATTCAGAAACGAATTGAAGCAATCACAGGTCTTTCAATGAAAGCTTCAGAGCCACTTCAGGTGGCAAACTATGGAATAGGCGGACAGTTCACGGCTCATACTGACTATTTCAACATAGCATATTCTTCCGGTGAAAACAGAATTGCCACGTGGTTAAACTATATGAGTGATGTACAAGGAGGTGCAACAGTGTTTCCTTATCTTGCTGTAAGAATACAACCTAAAGCAGGTGCAGCTATATTTTGGTATAATTTATATCGGAATGGTTCACCTAACAAAATGACAATTCACGGAGCTTGTCCCGTTCTTATTGGCTCTAAATGGGTATCAACTTACTGGATTCTAGAAAAAGAGCAAGTATTTAAGCGACCATGTTCCACAAATCCAGAAGAATAAATGATGCAACTTTTAATGTGAGCAGATCCCAGAAAGAGATTTCTTGCTTATTGATTAATTTGTTGTTTGTAAATATTTTCCATAGGCATTTAAAATAATAAATAAATAATAAAATATATAGTAAAAGTATTTGTTATTGGATTTTATTGATTTCCTTTATTTTTATTTTTTTTTTATTATTATTTTTTTTTTCATCCCTTCTTTCTTTCTTGGTTAATTCCGCAGTATTTTTCAAAGATGCCTGTTTGTGTAAATAATTACTCTCGTTCAAAATATAATAATTACGTCCTCTTGTCTCTCGATTTTCTTTAAGGCCTTAGAATCATTGCAAATGCTACTCTTTGCCTTTAGACATAAAATACATCGACAAACCTATATAAACATGCTTGCTCATTGTAACATCTGTTACACTAGTTAATTCTTTGTTCTTGAGATGAAAATTAAACATCGTTTTAACTTGTAAAAGAGATATATTTTAAAGGATTGTTTAATTAATTAATTTATTTATTTACTAAAAATAATAATAAAAAAAACAACAACAAAATAATCAAATATGCTGTATGTGAATATTTATAATTTTTTTTTTTAAATAGTTATCTTTCATAGGTCCGTATGTTTAAAGTATTAAATTTACCAGTGTCTACTTATTTCAGCCAAACGTCGACAAGTCTCTTTTGATATGCACAGCAAATTTTTATTATCAGTAGTCAATAATGGGTTACACTGCTTGTAATAATTAAATCATATATATATATATATATATATTAGCTGTCCATTGTAGATGTAAATTGTCATTACGTATATGATGCGTTAAACAATGAGGTCAATCAAGAAGAACAACACACACACACACACACACACACACACACACACATATATACACATACACACAGAAAACAGCTTATTATTTATTAATTCACTGAGTTAAAATAGACTGTCTTATATTTTTGCTTGTTTTACTGAATTAAAATGTATAACAAATAAAATATATAAAATTCACCACATTGATTCGGTATTTTCCTAATTCATTTTTATTTTACAGAATTATCATAAATGTCAGTTCTCGCTGTACATTGCATAAATTATCCTCGAACATTTCAGATGGCCGGTTTGTTGTAAGTATACAAACTGTATTGGTTAAGTCATGAATATATGATTTTATTATTATTATTATTATTATTATTATTATTATTATTAATTATTAAAATCTGAATGGACTGACGATACAAACAAACTTTCGTACATTGATTATCTTAAAGTAGCAAACAAATTAAATCTTCTGCTGCTGTTATCGAAATCAGCTTTTGCAATTAATGTAAAACTTGGAGGACATGACTGAGGAGTTTGGAGAGGAATATGAAGAAAACGCAGTCGACAGAGACAACTGATAGACCATTAACATTTGTAATAATAAAACAAATATTTCAGTTTTATGTTATTAAATCGGCACTGTCTAAAACGGCACACCACGCTGGTCTCAATGAATCCGGTTTTCACAGTCGATTGTCTTTATTTTTATTGCTTGTATTTTATCTTAATAGACACGTTATGTTGTTTACTGTATATACATTGATATTCCTTGAACACACCTTTATACAGATAGATACGACGTTTCGTTATTAACGATTTTCTGTGATGTGCAATGACGTACACCGTCAACTCCACAAACAAAATATATATATATATATATATATATATATATATATATATATATAAAAATGTAGCTGAAGGGAGATTACTCTCATATAATTGCAAATAAATGTAGATTCTAAGAATCACGAAGAGTTGATTTCTTTGTATAT
>CM022677.1:7803842-7865288 GCA_012295275.1 Chrysomallon squamiferum
CATCTTCTGAGTTCATTTCCTGCAACAGACTTTCATTTATTGTTTTAACAGAAATTTCACATTCCAAACAGCCCACTCCAGCCAGAACCAGTTTAATTCCTTGTGTCAAGAAAATGTGGAATTTTAAAAATATGTTCTAAAGTTCTGTCAGCCAGTCTATCAGCTGGTGAGTCAATTAGTATATTAATTAATTAATTTATATAATTGTTTTGTACTGCTGTATTGCTTTTTGTTTTGTTTGATCCTCTGTATGCTATTTATTCTTATTTTTTGTTTAACCTGTATGATTTTGTTATTTTAAGTTATGGTTTTAGAAATTATTTAATCAAACATTTGTATTAAATTTGACAAACAAGAATGAAAAGTCCTGTGTTAGGTGTTTATCATGTGAGAGATATGTTTTGTGTTAATGGAGGTTCTTTTGTTGAAATTATTTATTTTTATGGGGCTCTGTTTACAATTTTCTTCGTGTAGTTCCTGAAAGTTCACGTGTTTTGCGAGGTATCAGAACTGGCTGGAGTTTCTATGGTGATGGACACTGCAGTAGCTGCATGCTAATGACTTGAGTTATATCACTGTGTACATTTTGTTGTGTGTCTGTCAGAGGCCATACTGTGACCTCACATCTTTCAGTTGGTAGTTGTAGCTATTGGTTTTAATTGTAGTCATGGTCCAGTAGGTGGCTTTACCCTCCATAAACTGACATCAACAGCTTGCCTTTGTTTGTGAATGCATCTTGTTGTAAACATTGTTTTTTAAATTTTGTATTTGTATCCTGGTAATATATTTTGGTATATACTTAAAATGTGAGATAGGTGTTGTTTTTTTTTTTTTTTTTTTCACTCATTTGGCTTTGGGTTGTTGTTGTTGTTGTTGTTGATGTGCAGACTGTTTTACTGTTTGCTGAGTCAGAGTTTCAGGATTAGTGTAGGTAATTCCTTGTAAGAAAATGTTGATCCCAGATGTTTACACTGGCACCAAAAGTCTTTGAGAGTTTTGTGTTGATCCCAAAATAAATTTTCCTTTTTTGTTATTAAATATTTTCTCTTCAGGGTTTTGTCTGTGTCAGTGTTTGTCAGTGATTTATATTGGTTTCTTATTTATCACCTTTTGATTCTGGTCAACTTTTTTCATTTTTTAAAATCAAATTTGGCCTTCTTGCCTGTTGTGTTTTGTAAATCCCAATTTTCATTTCTGAATCATCAGTTAGTGATTTTTATGTTACCCATATTGTTGCATTTTTAGAGGTGGGTTTATTGTTATTTTTCCTTGTTCTGAAAGTTTAATGTGTTTAGTTGTGTGTATAATTGGATGTTACACACACACCTTGCTTGCATTCAGAGAAATAATACATAAATCAGTTTGAACACATCTGGTTGATAATTTGATGCAGCAGCAGCAGCAGCAGATGTGTTCCTTGCCATATGTGAAAATTGTACATAAACTAATATAATATCAACTGTATGAACAGAAATAAGACAGTGTTTTCAGAATGCAGTTTGGTACTTTATTTATCTGTTTATTTATTTATTTATTTTATCCTGTCAACTTTCCTTGTTGTTGTGTAAAGTCAGGAAATAAAATAATTTATTGTGGCATTTGATAGGATATGAACTTTTAATATCAGATATATTATTTCTTTTTGTATTTTATTAATATATGTTTTAAACATGGTTTTAAATATATTATATTATTATTGTCGACCCTGTCAGAGACTGTTTCTTTCATTCAGTGCATCATATCTAGAATATTAGTTTCTGTGGTATGTGCTACCCTGTAGTAACTACATCTGTTCATCCAGTGTATGATGTGTAGTATATTAGAGACTGTGGTATGTGCTACCCTGTCAAAGAGTCTGTACAAGCCAGTGAATTGTGTCTAGTATTACAACCATTACCACTATTACTACTACTACTGTTACTAATACTAAAACTACTACTAGTGCTGTCAACTACTACAGCCAACAGAACCACTGTTACTACTAGTTCTATTGCTAGTGTTACTACAACTACTACTACAGCTGTTGATATTATTACTATTGTTAAAATAAAACATGATGATGTCTTCTACTAACTACATTTTAATAATAACAAATACATTATTTTCTGCTTATGTAGATTCTACATATTGTAAATTATTATTATTATTATTATTATTATTATTATTATTATTATTATTTGTTATTATTTTTTTTTATTACCAGCTGGGATCACTAAATTGTGTACTCAGTTTTTGTCTGCTGTTTTCAATCATCCAAAGACAACTGCTTTTCATCTGAATGATGCAAAAGTTAACAACCAAACACTTACTGTTGATGGTTAATTTAGATTTGTATATTATTATATCTCATTAATCTCTCTCTCTCTCTCTCTCTCTCTCTCTCTCTCTCTCTCTCTCTCTCTCTCTCTCTCTCTCTCTCTCTGTATATATATATATATATATATATATATATATATATATCTTACACAGGTGTATTTCAATTTCTAACTATTTAGATTTGACAAATTTCTCATTATTATATTTTTTCTTCATTTTGTTTTTCCTTTTTCTGCTGATAGTTAAAATACAGTTGCCAAGTTTCTTGATATTATTTTTCATTTACTTCAGATATTCCAGAATCCAAACCAGACACAAGTTTTCTTCAGGAATTAAGTCTGAACTCCAGTTGTTTATTAGGTATATGTATTAAATATGTAAAAACTGCTTGTTTACTTTTTGTCTTTGTTCTCATGATCTTGAAAACTCTCTCTCTCTATCTCTCTCTTTTTGACTCCTTCCACACACCTTCTCCTTGTATATTTTTTTTGTTTTCTATTTTTTCTTTATCCATAATTATCAACCTCATTCTACTTAACACTCTCTCTTTCTTTCTCATTCATTCTTTGTCATTCTATTTGTGTCTGTGTCTGGCATCTCAGTGTATTTGTCATCTGTTGTTGGTATATTTAGGGTTAGTTGGTGTTTGTTTCTGAGTTTCTGTCTGTCTGTGTATGTGTGTCTCTGTAAATGTACTTGCTAGCTTTTTCTATGTGTGTTTCAGTATGTGTTGTGGTATGTATATGAAAGATGAATGATTTTTTTTTTTTTTTTCACTTTTATCAAGATGAATCAAACCAAAGTTCTGTTGCAAGTCTGGTATTTGGCATTAATGAAGCTGATGGACTCACAAAGAAACTGTCCATAGAGAAATTTACAAACTTGAAGTATATCAATTTAAGAAAAGCAGAACTAAACTCTAGTACTTTTGGACAATTACCTTTGTTGATGTCACTGACTCAGCTAGCAACCATTAACTTAGATGGGTTGAGAACAGCTGGTACAGATGCTGTGAACGCCATTTGTGGTCAGTAGTAGCCATTTGATTCATTAAAAGTAACTGTTACCGATTTTAATTTTGTAAATGTTTTTAAATAATTATATCTGTCTATCTATCTATCTAGATAGATAGATAGATCTACATCTCTCTTACTCTATCTCTGAGTCTCTTTCTGCCTTTTATAATTATTTTTTGTAATTTTAGCTTTACATATATTTATATTCCTGAGATTGAGTGTGTGTGTGTGTGTGTGTGTGTGTGTGTGTGTGTGTGTGTCAGGAATAGTGATGTGTCAGTAATGTGTGTGTGTGTGTGTGTCAGGAATAGTGATAATTGCTACTCAGATAATAGTGTGTGTGTGTATCAGCAATAGTGATAATTGTCACTACTCAGATAGAAGAGTGTGTGTGTGTCAGCAATAGTCATAATTGTCACTACTCAGATAGTAGTGTGTGTGTGTGTGTGTGTGTCAGCAATAGTGATAATTGTCACTACTCAGATAGTAGAGTGTGTGTGTGTCAGCAATAGTCATAATTGTCACTACTCAGACAGTAGTGTGAGTGTGTGTGTGTGTGTGTGTGTGTGTGTGTGTGTGTCAGCAATAGTGATAATTGTCACTACTCGGACAGTAGTGTGTATGTGTGTTAAGAAATATTTGATTATCAGTTTATATGTTTAAATGTTTTGTACAAAATACTCAGGCCTGTTTTATTTAAATTTAAGATTGAATCTGCCCTTAGTCTTTGTCTATACCACTTGGAGGATATCCTGGTAAACAGTTATAGTTATTTTTTATTTTAACATTTATATGGTTCTTATTTATTGAAATTTGTCATCTCATTTATTTATTAATTTATTTATCTCCCTCTAGGAATGCTGGGTAATATGATGCATTGTCCAGCCATTCTCACAGATAAAGGAAGCGGTCAACTTCTTACTCTGCAGCCATGTTGAAAGGTCATGGTGAGTGATTATATAGTATGTAGTAGTGTAGTAATAACAGTTCACAGCTATATCTCTATCTGTAATTGTTGTATTCTGTGTATGAAATTTTTTTTTTCAAGTATAGTGTGTGCGTGTGTGTGTATGTGTGTGTGTGAATATATATACATGTAATTTTTGGATAAACAGTTTTAAAAAGTTATTATTATAACTACATTTATTTATATTAACTTTATTTTCTTTACAAATACATACACTGATTTTATTATATCAAATACACACACATACTTACAAATGTATTTTGTTTGAATAAAATCTATGTATGTATTTACAAATAAAAGAACAAGAAAATAGTTATTAATGTAGTTATTATCAGCCTCAAAACAATTGTTAATGAATAACGATACATTATTATGTGTATATGTGTGTGTGTGTTGTGCATATATGAATGTATGTATACATAATATAATGTTGATTAAAAATTATGCTGATAATTAGACATATTACATTTCTAAGTTGTCTTAGAAAGCTTCTTAAATAAGACCTAGAGTTCTCTCTTAAAACAAATAATATACTATTTGAAGTACTAGAAGAATTATTGTACTACTTTTTCACATTAAACTGATTATGATCATGATATATATACATATATATTGGCTTAAAACCGACTCCGTGTATGACTGTGCGTGAGTGTGTGTGTGTGTGAAAACATTGACGGTAGTTACAAATATCTGTGGGAATTATAGGCCTAACGCTCGGTTTGATCTTTTCTCAAGATAGATCTGAGACTAGTCGACATATTCATATTTCCCTCCGATCTTTCTACGTCACGGGAAATCTTTAATTGAAAATAGTTTCGACATTTTTACATTGAGGTCAATGGCTGAAAAGCGCAATAAACTCGTATTTTCACATTAGATTTATAAATAAATCTTTATGTAAATGTAAAACCAGGTTTTTGCTTTGAACTAGATCATAAGTTACAACCATTCATATTATATAAACTAAGAGGGAAGGGTGAGGGGACTTGAGCCTTGAGGAGGGGGCGGTAAAATGTCTTTAGCCTATGTCTTTAGCCTATGTTATAAGAGAAATAAACTTTAAATGTAGTGCCATTATGAATTGTTTGATGGGATTATTTGTTGTTTTAACGCATATATGCGATATCTTACACAGACTACACAGTTTAAAATGCAATGCAGATAAAACAAAGGAAAATGATTATTTATTTCCAATCTCTCTGAGTTGCCATACTTGTAAATTTTTATTTTATTTTAATTTATTCTTCTTTTTTTTTCAGACAATGTTTTCAGACCTATATAAAACCTTGGTAAATTCCTGGACAATAATTAGCAACTTATTGTAGTGTGAGTTCTAAGCTTTGTGATTTTATTTGGTGCATTAACATAAATTAAGAAGAACAAAGAAAAAATAGGGTGAAAACAAAAACAACAACACCGTTTATTTGAAAAAAGAACCATATCGATTTATAATTAGTACGTATATGTTAATAAAGGTTTATGTTCCTTTATTTATTTTATTTGTTTTAAATTTTTTTTTTTTTTTTTTTTTTTTTTAGTATAGTAGTTGCCGAAAAATGCGGGATGATTGCCGGTGTTTACGGATTTACGATTGGCTAATAATGAGAGAGTGAAAAAAAAAAAAAAAAAAACGTAAAATAATAAAAAATAAATATAATAAAAAAAAGAACAATATCGATTTATAATTAGTACGTATATTTGATAAAGGTTATTTTGTTCCTTTATTTATTTCATTTGATTTGAACTTTTTTTTTTTTTTTTTTTTTTTTTTCACTGTATTAGTTTCGGAAAAATGCGGGATGATTGCCGTTCTTTACGGATTTACTTTTGTATTTGACGTTTGAAGAATTTTATTCAGAATTGATGTAATCGCATTATCAACCAACAAAGAAGTTGCTTAAAACATTTCAGGAGACAGGTATTACTATTTATTATTATTGTTGTTAAAGTGTTTGGATTTTTTGGTTTTATTTAATTATGATTTAAAAGTCATACCACATGATGGCAGCCATCTTATTCGGGAACAATAATTATTTATTTATTTATTTATTATATATTTTTTTCAAATAACGACTCTCGATTATAAATAAAATTCACCAGTACTAATGTGAACAGCATAAACAACATCATATAAACAAGAAATCACGACTAATAAAACAATTTAAAAAAATATGCCAATTTTCTTTGACAGGTTGTTTTCTGCCAGGTTATTTATGATTTAGTATTTTTAAAGATTTATGTTAAAATTGCTGACTTGCTCTATATATTATTAAACATATTTAAATTATTTTTTAACCATATTAAAGGTTATAATAGGTTGGGCCCTAAATGCTTTCATATTATGAAAGCTAAATAACTGTATAACTCTGTTAACATTAAAAACTAATAAATTTGAATAAATATTTAAAAAAAATATGACCAGGTTATTTTGATATGCAGATACAGTAAAATATTAATAAAATTATTTGTTATAATAAATATTTAACACACACACACACACACACACACACACACACACACACATGCATAATTCATAACCATAAACACAAAAGATATTAATACACTGTACAATCTCCATGCACAAAACATTACTAAAATTATTGTTTTTTGAAGCAGGTGTCTTATGCAGATAATATGACTAATACTAAGACATCCAAAACTATTTACCTCTGTATCAATGGATAATGTACCTGGCTGACATTATTTGTTTCATCAAACATATATGTATTACAACATGTTAAATTCATTCAGTATAAACCTATGAATGTACAAGGTCTGAGTTCTGTCGAGTAGTGGCAAAGCCGACCTAAAAGCACACACAAAGAAATGAAGCATATTGACATTCAGAATGCCAGGCAGCACACTCCTCACATTCCACATTGACACAGGCAGTGGAAGAAAGTGATATGGACATTGACATTCATGTTCGGCAGGAAACTGCTGCAATTCCATATGGTGCTCCCCAAAACTGTGGCAGTGCTAAGTCAGTTTCAAATCTTGTGCTGCCAAGGCCTGCACCTTTGGTCAGTGTAACTGATTGGAAAGCTCACCTGGAGGCCTTTACGTTATCATTTACTCAGAATTCCCTGCCACTGAGCATGGTCCCCAAAATGATAAAATATGCTAAAGAAATTGCTAGAGGTAAAAAGGCAATGGATGCCCTATCATGCAAGTGTGAAGGACTTGGTACTTTGTCTCACAATAGCCTACTGAATGACTTTAAACAAAGTTTCTTTTCGATGAACATGGACAACAACAAAACAGTGCTCTCTACATTAGTTAGCTACTTCTCTGAGTCACAGCAAGAGGCTGTAGTCGAACACTTCGAGTCTGAAGACATGACAGTTGTGAATGCCCAGAAACTTCTGGATTTTGTCTTGAAAACTTTTGAGAGGTACCAAATTCCACTAACAAACCTAATATCCAATTTGTCAGATTCTACAAATTATATGAGAGGAAAACATGCCGGAATTGAAACCCTGTTGAGAGAAAAGGTTCCCGATCTGTGTGACATTGATGGTGATATCTGTCACCACATACACAACAGTGTTCAGAAATTCTGTGTTCATCTTGGGCATGTAGTTGAATGACTTGCACATGGATTTTAAGTGGAGCCCAGATATACGTGAGTCATTCCAAGAGGTATGCTTCATTCTTGGAATAAGCTACACAATGCTTGCCGAATAAGTTGCACATCAGTGGCTATGTGTATATGACAAAGAACTTGCCAATGCTGAATGCATTCCGACTTATCTATTTTGACTGAGTACCTACCAGTGGTGGTCTGAAACTTTCTTACACCCCAGTTATTGCAAAACTCCTTTCAAAAGTCTCCATGAAAGGATCTATTGCATCATAAACAATATGAAGCAGAAGAACCTGAAACAGGTTGGAAAAAGCCACAAGGAGAGGATTGTGACCAGGGTTCTCTATAAATATGAACAAACAATGTTGAACTTAAATTTATGCTCAGCCTTACTGCCCATGTTCAAATCTATGATCCTCGTGTTTGAACTAAAGCAGCCGATGATATATAGGTTACCTAATGAGATGGTTCACCTCTTCCATCACTTCTTAGCATGTTTCCTGAAGCACGAGGTCCTCAGAGATACTCATTTCAAACAGTTGAAGAGAATTGATGCAGAAGATGAGCCAAATCACCTCCCCATCCAGTCCATATTCATTGGATCAGCCACACAGTTCATTGTTGATGCAGTGAAGAAGAAACCTATCCAAAGAAAGGAGGCTGTTGAATTCATGGAAACAGAGAAGAATGCACTTACAGTCTCCTCTAAATACATGCAGCAGAAGCTCCCCTTGGAGAATGTATTGCTTCTGTGATCTAAAATGCAGGGACAATCCATGGCATGTGGTGCATTGAAAAAATTGAAGGACTTCATGTGTTACAAATAGAAGAGCATGACACTTATCTGTTGGAGGCATCTCATTTGCAAATAGATCAAGACCTACCACCAGCAGAAGTTGATGGAAAGCCTGTTCAGTTAGACCATTGGTGGGTTATAATGCTTGGGAGGTATCCCATATTGGCTAAAGTAGTCAAGGCATGTCTAAGCATTTTTACAGGACCCCATATTGAACAATCGTTCAGTCAGATGAATGACATTGTCAAAAAGAAGTCAAACCCTTTTAGAAATGGCCAGCTACTCTGCAATGCAGAGGGTCTGATATGATCTTTCTGCCAGGCATACCAGCTCCATCCAGGCATTCCATTGCGATGACATTCTCAGAACTCCTGCATGGTTTACACTAAAACTGCTGTTGCTAGGTACAAGAAAAAACAAGCTAAGCTGGAGATTGAACAAAAAGCCAAAAGGCTCAAGTTGAACCACAAGGCAAAACAAGTGAACAGAAGTGTAGGTGGTAAAACAACCTTGGTGCACAGAGCTGCTAAACAACTCAAAAACTGATTTAAAAAATAAAAAATCAACCCACCAGCGACATCTTAGTGGTTTCCTAAGTTTTATAAAAATATTTTCCTGATTTGTTTTGTTAGACTGTTCTCATCTATGCCAGTGCATCATGAAATGCAGAGACCCTGCATCAGCAACACACAAATCCAGGCCATTTTCCAGAGAAGAGATACAAGAGAGTAACGAAACATCATCCAAGCAACGGTCTGGTGTCAGGTAATGTCAGGCCTGTGTTAGAATGTTTTCAGAAACCTCTCAACAGTGGCAGGGTATGTTTTTGGATGGTTTGTGTGTGTGTGTGAGAGAGAGAGAGGGAGAAATATTGCATGAATGATAATATTGCCAAAAAATACCATTTATCATAAAAAAAAGATAATAAAGTATCATGTTCATGTTGGAATTACCAAAAGCTTTGATTACCATTGATGTTAAATATTTTATGTAGGTCATGGCAGTATTGTTCAGTTGCTGTCTAGAAAGGGAATTTACGTTTATGGAGAAGGATGAATCAGCTGTACAGACACTGCAGACTGCACAATTCCAAGTTGTAAGTTTTTATCTTAGTTTTATTTCTCAGCAAGTAAAATAAGTTTTATAGTAACATCTCTTTAGTGATTGTAAAATAATAGCATAATGATAATCATTTATTTTCTATTGTTTTGTTAATTATTTAAATTATTAATATTACCATCATTATCATTATAATGATTATACAAAATATATCAAAAATATCCCACACCTGTTTTTGTCTGAATAATCCTGTAACTGGTACCACTAAAATTTAAATTTTAATAATAACAGAAACATTAGTTATTTATTTATAACATTTATTATTTTTATTATTTTTTTTGTTTTTTTTTTTCAGAATGCTCATACAGCTCTGATTGATGTGGTGATGTTGGCTAGTGAAGTTGTTTCAGTAGAAGGTGCTGTCCAGCACTGAGGAACAAGTTTGTACTGCTGCCACTGGAAAAGAGAGAAACAAAACTGAACAGTGAATTTGAGTTTGTAACATACATTAGAATCTTGTATAATAACTGCATATTTTTTCTCTCTCTCTCTCTCTCTCTCTCTCTCTCTCTCTCTCTCTCTCTCTCTCTCTCTCTCAACACACACACACACACATCACACATACACAACACTTCCTTTCATATAAACCTCATTAAAAGAAGAAGATTATTTTAAAATATTTGACTTTCCTGTTACCAGATGGAACTGCCAGCCTTCGCACAGTGTCACTGTTCCTGTGAGGACAGACACACTAAAATACACTGGAGATGGATGTACTGTAGCTGTTGTCTATATTTATGTTGACCACAGTCTCTCAATTTTCATGGCTGGTTTAATAACACAATTTTTGTAAGTAAAATAATGAATCAGGTGGTAATTTTAAAATATATGAATCTTAATAACTAGCTAAACAACATAATTCATATAATATTAGGTCTGGTTTTCTTTTTTGGTTTTGAATATGACATGTATGTGCATCTTTTTTTCTCTCTCTCTCTCTCTCTCTCTCTCTCTCTCTCTCTCTCTCTCTCTCTCTCTCTCTCTGACAGGTGCATATATAACTACAAAGGTAAATAAATAAAAGACTGTTGTTTTTCAGAAACTGCTGTATACACAAGAACAGCTAATTCTGTGAGCCCGCCACAGGGTAGAAATGTCATCAAAGAATATGGCATAACAGGAACATCTATAGAGGTTGTTGTTATAGTAGTAGTATTAGTCATTGTCATTGTTGTAGTAATGTAGTTGTTACAGCAATAATAATACTACTTGTTGTGTATAATATAATTGACCTTGGTGATGTTTTAACTGATGATGTTGTCTCCATAACTTTGTAATAGTAATGTGTCTTGTGAGACTCATGGTGATTAAAATAAGCTGTTTGTACTCAAATTACAGGTTGTAGTGGTGGTGGTAGTAGTAGTAGTAGCAGTACTAATAGTAGTTGTTTTTAGAGAAATTCTTATGATAAACAAGAAGAGTAGTGTAACAGCAGTGATAGTAGTAGTAATAGTAGTCATAATTGTTGTTGTAGTAATTATAATAATATTAGTATAAAGAAATACAGGCATAGGACTAATAGTGAAGAGAGCAAAAAAATCACTTTTATTATTACAATAAATGTAGTAGTAGCAGTATTTTATTTTATTTATTTATTGCACCCACCAATCACACTCTGACCAGTGAGTTGTCCAGACTCTAGTCCAACATCAGCATCGACTCTGTTGTGTGAAAGTTCTGCTGATGAACAGCTCAATATTGGTGATCTGGACATTGAAGCCAACCACGTCAGACTACAACAATTCTTAAGTTGGAGAGTCTTACACCAGGTCACCAATCTCAACAGTCAAATATCAGGGAGAAAAAACTTGAAAAACTTGAACATGCTAAAACCAGCTCAAACAAAAACATTAAAACTTGACAGATGACTGTGACAGCTGTGTGTGACAGTGGCAAAGTCAAAAGCCTGGAAGTTGAGCAGCAGGTGACTTAGTTTACTTCCATTAGCATTGTTTTATTTCTTATTAGCTTAAATTTGTACTAGGAATAACCAAAACAGTTTTGTTTTTAACTCACAAAAATTACAAGAACTACATGGCTTAAGGAATGCTGTTGAGGTATGTGTGAAATCAGTTCATAAAGAAAAGCTATATTCATTTTGTTGAAGGTGTTTCTGAATGAAAAATTCTTCTTTAGCTTTAATTATGTGATTGAAATTCATCTTTATTTTAGACATATTTGTTATTTCTCTAACTAAAATATATTTAATTTTTAAATTTATTTTAAATATTTACTTTATTTTATATATTTATTTTTTTAAATAATGGGATTCAAAATTTCTATGCATGTATATCATAACATTTAAATTAATAGCAGATATAGATCTGACCTCCATTAAAGAATCTACTAGCAGAAGTAATTAGTTTAGATATTGGATTAAAAGCCTTTCTTTAATTTTTATTTACGAATTTGTTTTTCTTTTTTTCTCTATGAGATATACTCCTGTCACAGTTTTAGGCTCATCATAAATAATTATTAGTAGCCAGGAAGTCAATAAAACAGTGACCTGTTCTGAAGTAAGTGGTCTGGTTATGTTTTATAATAATAAATAATGTGTTTAAGTACGTATGTTCTGTTTGGGTGATTAGGATGTTAAAAAGATGATGGGTTAATTGCCCCAAAAATAGTATTTGGGCAACCTTTTTTTTTTCTTCTATATGTTTTAAAACAAGAGCCACTAATAATAATTTTATGGGAAATATTTATTTCACATAGTGTTATTTAAAATGGTAGAATTCTCTTTATTTTGTTCTCTGTAATGCACGCCTATAAAAATTATATTTTTAATCAAGGTTTTAACTCATTAATTGTTGTGTTTGTTGCAGGCAAAGCATTTACCTTTTTAAAAGTTATTTTTGCTTCATCTGAATGTTACCATCATATCCAGATAAATAAAGTCAGTATTAAAACATTGTTAAAAAATAATTCATTGATAATTTACAAATAATTTTCCATGACTGAAATTTTTCTTCCCAAAGATTTTATTGTGCAAATTAATCAAATGCTCCTAGCCTGGAATAGGTAAAAAAAATAGACATTTAACTAATGTACATTAAGATATAGAATGATAAATTTGATGCTTACTTTTTATTTATTATTATTTTTTAAAATTATTTTATTAGTTTTTCTTTCTGTATTTGTTTATTTAGACAAAAAAAATGGAACATACAAAATCCACAAAATTGCCGGATTTGAACAAATAGTAGGAAACTGAGTCATATATCAAACCAGATAGTTGTCTAAATACCACCAGCACAAACTTTGGATCCTTTGATGTCCAGCATTTCAGAGGATTTTCTTGACCAGCTTGTGTTAAAGACACAGGAAGACCTTTCAGGTAACTCAGATACAACACAGATCAGTAGATTTTATACTTAAAGATCTGAAGGTATAAAGGAATTTTTTGTGGTTTGAATTAATTATATCATAACATTTTAAAATTTAAATATTTGTAATTAATTGGAATTCTCTTGATCTTTTGGGATTAAAAGAGTATTATTCTGGATAAATTTATTGTTGTAGCCAGATTAATTAACTTACATTTTTAATCAAATCTAAAATTAGATGTATAGAATCAGTTCTAAGTGTTCCAAAAAAGTAATGCAGCTTGTAATCAAAATGACTGAATTCACATACCTAGTGAAGAGTGACATTAACAGTTTGTTATTAGAACTGAAAAGCTTTGGTATCTATTAGTAAACTAATAAATGACAGAACTTATCATTTACTTATTTAACTAAACTGACTGTCATTTTTATAGGCTGGTGACAATGAATTCTTTTCAATTTACAGGTGGAAACTGTCAAGTCCATGTCAGATTTTGTATTTCTTTTAAACACTTGGTCAAAGACAGAGTTTTTCAGATCTCACTCTCTCCCTTACAGTACAAGGCAGGTCAGTGCTGAAGATTCAGAGGAGAATTCACAATTTTATGGATTTCAGCTTTGAGAAATATTAGTGGTATTTGTATTATTATTATTATTACATTTTCATGTTATGTTTGTATTGCTTAACTTTAAAATATTTATTGATTTAATCAGTGCATTCTTCTTGTTTACTATTAGAAAATCTTTCATAAAGAAATATTTTCACATATTTTTATGAATTTAATTATAAAAAACATTTTTTTTTTTTAAATTGACCAGAATGTAAAATGTATAGTGATACTTTTTTATAGATATATATTTTTTGTTTAAATTATTTTTATTATTAAAATCTGTTACAATAAGAGACAGATGATGTTTATTTATTATTAAAATCTATTACAAGAATAGGGAGATATTTTAAACAGATGATGTTTATTTATAATAATATTCTTTCAAACAGTTTTACAGACAATTAAACACAATGTCAGTGGATGACTGGAAGGGAACAAAAATGACAATGACTAATGACACTGCAAAAGCTATGTGTGTTTCTACATTACAAATTATAGAAGAAATGAAAATATGTGGAGCAATGATATTTACAGATAGACAACAAGCAGGTTCCAGCTTAATGTTGTTTTCATAGACAATATTAGCAAGTTTAGAGCTACTATAAGTGATTTAAAGGAAAGGAGAGAAGATTGACAGAGATATGAGACTGACTGTCTGATGGGAGGTTAACAGGTAAAGAGATACACAGGAAGATACACAGAAAGAAAGAGAGAGATGTTGATAGACTGATAGACAGTTAGATCAGTAGAAGTTAACAAATGAATTGATAGATGTAGATGAATTTAGCCAGATAGTTAAACATGTCAGTGTCTATCTATCTATTCTGTGTTTTCTTCTTTCTGTCATGTGTGTTTGTGTGCCAGGCTGAGAGTGTAGACATACAGTAAAATACATAGGTTGTAATGTAGCTGTCTAGACATAGTTAGTTATGTATGTAGGTAGTTTGACAGGGAATTAGATATATGATTGATGGATGGTTATTGATCTGTGTGGATAGATAAACAAAAGATAAACAAGTAGGATATGTAGGTCAGTAGTTCAGTAGGTTGATATATATAGATATGCAGATATATGTAGATAGTTATCTAATAGATATCAGACACAGAGAGGGACAGATAAATAGGTCAGTAGTTCAGTAGGTTGATATGTAGATATATGTAGATAGTTATCTAATAGATATCAGACACAGAGAGGGACAGATAGGTAGGTAGGTCAGTAGTTCAGTAGGTTGATATGTAGATATATGTAGATAGTTATCTAATAGATATCAGACACAGAGAGGGACAGATAGGTAGGTAG
Source organism: Chrysomallon squamiferum (assembly GCA_012295275.1). NCBI lineage: Eukaryota > Metazoa > Mollusca > Gastropoda > Neomphalida > Peltospiridae > Chrysomallon > Chrysomallon squamiferum. Next base: position 7,818,880 of record CM022677.1, read on the forward strand.
GTCAGTAGTTCAGTAGGTTGATATGTAGATATATGTAGATAGTTATGTAGCAGACAGACAGATAGGTGTAGGCAGGTATGATGGTAATGTGGAGGACTATATATATATATATATATATATATATATATATATATATATATATATATATAGCTACAGGTGTAGGTATGTAAGCTGGAGCAGAGAATAGTATATAGAAGGAAAAGTCGCTTGTCTTTTTTGAAGAGTGAATATATTGAGTAAATATGTGTGCAAACATACAGAACTATAGGGAGGTTTGAAGGTATGTAGACAAGAAGATGTTTAAATGACTGATAGATGTTATTGATATATAAACTGTTAGGTAGGTTGATTATGTAGATAGAATGAGAAATTGTGTTCTTAGATATACATATAGAGATACATATAGATAGGTGACATAGAAAATGCATGTGTTGTGTGTGTGTGTGTGTGTGTGTGTGTGTGTGTGTGTGTGTGTGCCAGTGATTGATAAGGATTGCTAAATAAGGGAATTGTGAATGAGAGTTATAAATGGACAGTAACACAGAAAGATAGATATAAAACGTAGTTATAATAATTTAGGGAGATAGTCAGGAAGATGAATATCTGATTCAATGGATTGTTATTGATGGATAGAGAAATATATATAGGGAGGCATTTCCTTAGAGTTCAATGGATGGATAAATAGATAGGTGTAAGCATATATGATGGTAAAGTGGATATGATCATGTATATGTACATAGATAAATACACACAGAGGCAGACAGAAAACAGAAAGGATTGGATCTGTGTTTGAGTTAGTGATGAACTGATAACTTAAAGGTAGATATCCAGAGATAAATACAGATAGATTATATATATATAGATATATAGAAATAAATACAAATAGATTATAGATAGATAGATATACAGAGATAAATACAGATATATATTATACAGACAGATACACAGAGATAAATACAGATAGATTTATCTCTAAAAGATATAAATATATAGATGTATATATTTATAAAAGATAATGTAAATAACACACATAAATAAATACAGATAGATTACATAGACAGACATATTCAGCAAGATATTGAGGTTTGAAGTAGTATATAGTTAGATATTCAGAGAGCTGGACATATTATTGATAGATGGTTATTGAAAAATAGATGTATAAGCTAGAGAGATAAACTGATATGTAGGTATGTTACTAGTTTGGTAGATTGATTTGTAGACAGACTGACAGACATATAGATAGACGTGTGTTAAGAAATGGGTTTGTGTGTATATATATATAGATATATAGATGTATACACACACATACATAACGTGTATAGTAATGATAATTTATTTGTGTGTTTAAAGATGATTAGTATATATGTGTGTGTGTGTGTGTGTGTGTGTGTAAAAAAGGGTGGACAGAGAGGTAAATTGATAGACAGAAGAAAGCTAGGCATGAGTATATACTGCATCCTGTAAGAAAGACCGAGTCTGTTGCTTATGTATATGGGATAAATAGATAGATAAATAGATAAAAAGAATGTATTTAAATAATTAAATATGATATAAAAAGAATGTATTTAAATATTAAATGTGTGTGTGTGTGTGTGTGTATGTGTGTGTGTGTGTGTGTGTGTTGTGTGTGTGTGTGTGTGTGTGTGTGTGTGTGCAAAATAGACTGTGTTATTTGTAACCGAGAGGGTAAGATAGCTTGATGTAGAGATAGTTAGACGTATTGATCGCTTGAAAAATATATTGATAGGTTAGGAAACTGCTTTGGAAAGAAAAATCCATCTTTTGTGAATAATAATTGTTCCATATTAGTAGACACCTCATCTGCTTAAATTTTTCTCCCTATTCTTGTAACTGAAGCTGATTCCAGAATCTTGTATTTCCTGTAGATACAATAATAAAATGTAATAGAAATAATAATTATTTTTCCATATATATATATATAGATAGATAGATAGATAGATAGATACAGATATAGTTATAAACAGACAGACAGATACATAGATAGACAAATAGCCAGAGAAATTGATGATGAAATAAAACAAATATATAGATAGACAGGTAGATAGATAGAAATATGCAGGTAAGTAAGGATGAGTAATTTGGAGAGTGAGAGAGAAAGAAAGCCAGAGCGAGATATTTAATATGTCATAACTTATTCTTAAGTACATACACTTCTGTCTATGCTCTGTTGGCCTGTCTGTCTATCTGTATATAGAAAGAGCTTTCAAAGACACTATTCGAAATTAGAAAAAGTAGCAAAAGTATCCATCTGTTCATCTATCTTCAGTAACTATATCTGTATGTAGGTATTTCTATTTATCTATCATAATCTATCTATCTATCTATCTATCTAACCAAAATAATGTTATGTTAATGTACTAATTAGCCATTCCCTTTGGAAATGTTGCCACACATACACCACGGTGAGGTTTAGTACACGTAGGGGATGTTAGTAATGGTTAGTATTTGTTAAATGTTAGTATTTGGTTAATGATTAGTATTTTCTTAATGGTTAGTCTCTTTCTCTCTGTCTCTCTCTTTCTCTTACTCTCTATCTCTTTCTTTCTTTTCTCTTTCTCTCTCTGTCTATCTCTTTCTGTTTTCTTTCTTTCTATCTCTGTCTCTCTGTGCGACTCGGTATCTGTGTCTATCTCTCTCTGTCTGACTTGCTCTCTTTATCTCTCTTTCCCTCTATCACTGTCTCTCTCTTTTCTCTCTTTCTCTCTCTGTCTCTCTCTTCCACTCTCTGACTCTGTCTCTCTCAGTGTTTCTTTCTCGGTCTCTCTCTATATCTCTCTGTCTCTCTATATTTGTTTCTCTCTTTCTCCCTCTGTCTGTCACTCTCAGAATCTCTCTCTGTCTCTATCTGTCTCTGAATCTTTTTCTCTTTCTCTCTCTGACTCTCTGTATTTCTGTCTCTCTGTCTTTCTGTCTGACTCTCTCCCTGTCTCTATCTCTCTGTCTGCCTATGTCCCTGTCTCTTTTTCTCTCTGTCTCTTTTCTCCTTTGTCTCTTCTCTATCTCTGTCTCTCTCTCTCTGTCTTTCTCTCTCTCTCTCTCTCTCTCTCTCTCTCTTTCTCTCTCTCTCTCTCTGTCTTTCTTTCTTTTTTCTCTCTCTCTCTCTCTCTCTCTCTCTCTCTCTCTCTCTCTCTCTCTCTCTCTCTCTCTCTCTCTCTCTCAGTATAGTCACAGTGAATATAGATTCCTATTGTACTGTCTTTGGTTGATGAAAATATGGTAATGCTATATATTATTACACCTATGCAAGAGGAGTGGAACTCGTACGCAGTATGCTTTGTCGACTGACTGAATGTCTCACACATCGCGATAGTCACATTTCAAATTTCAAATTTCTTCTCTGACCCCAGTCATCCTTCAAGCTCTCTGGAGTCGTAAAACCCACTGAGATACTGAACTACCGGCTGTAATGTTTGACAAGTAATTCGCTATTCCCACATAACCATTCCCCGCAGGTAACAGTTTTAGCAATTGTAATTTCTTATTAGAGTTCCCTACTTTTTTTAAGAGCACATGCTTTTCACACCAATTCAGTTGTGAACTGAAATGTCACAATTATTATGTAAACTGTGTTTTATTGAAAATATTATATATTTATTATTGTGGTTGTTGTTGTTCTTCTTCTTTTTCTTTTCTTCTGTTTTTTTTTAGGAAATGTTTGTAATGTTGTTGTTTTTTTTAAAAATCATCAATTACTTAACTAATTCACTTTATCATTCTACCCTTTGATATGATGGGGAAATAGTATATATCCGAAAAAAAACCCCAAAACCCATGAGTCTCCAGTTTTCTATGGTTCCGACTGTAATCATAATAAAGCTTCTTACTGTACTGCTAGAACAACAACAACTAAATAAATAAATACATATATTAATTAATTAAACAAAATATAAAATACAAAATCAAACAGCATCACTTCGCCATCATAACACGACGCCAGAGGATAAAACAGAATTCTAAAATATTTATTCACTGTGTTTTCTTACGATCCGTGACATTCTCCCTAAAACAATAAAATAATAACTTGCAAGTACAGAGAATTTGATTGTTGTTGTTGTAAACTTTAAACTAATGAGACGGTTAAAACCGTAACTATATTTCTCAGCCTCTCGTAACAACAACAGCAACGATCATAGTAATAATAATGATAAATGAGTTGTCCGAGCTAAAAGTTCTGAATTGACACAGTTAACTAACGGTTTAATTTCTGCTGTATTAGAAATAGCTGAATAATTATTTGTTATAAAAAAATAACGTATGTTGTGAGTGAAATGAGAAAGATCTCGTCTCCTCATTCGGTACCGAATAAACAGTAAGGAACACTGTATAACACTGTATAACACTGTGTAACGCTGTATAATATTATATAACGCTGTATAACACAGTATAACGCTGTATAACACTGTATAACGCTGTATAACACTGTATAACGCTGTATAACGTTTGTAAGGTGGGGAAAGTTACTAACAATTAGTAATTGTTAACAGTGTAACAACTCGCTCTGAGTAGTTGGTCAAACTCAGACTAATTTATTTTTTTAACAATTCTGTGTGTGTGTGTGTGTCTGTGTGTGTGTGTGTGTGTGTGTGTGTTTATTTTTGTTTTATTTTAAAAAATCCATAACTTTCGAACAATTTGACTCACAATTTTAAATATTATGTTTCTGAAATCAGGATAAAAAGATCTACACTTATAGTTAACTGTAATCAACCTTTATTTCCTAAACTTAAAATCTCATATAAACTTTAAATATGTGTGTGAGTGTGTGTGAGTATTAATGTCGCCGTCGTTGCCGTTGTACCGGCGTTGTTCCTAACATTATTCCAGTACACTTCATTCTTCCTTTTGGTTTTTTATTCGTATTATTTTTGTTTTCTTTCCGTGTCCAATTTATACTAAAATATATTATTATTATCTGTGCTAATGCCGCCGTCGTTGCTGTCGTAAGGTTCTGATTATTATCTGCCCGAGACAGATACACCTTTACAACTTAGAGATTCCACGTGACAGTCAGTAATATAAAAATTACGCTTTATTAATCTTGATTCAGTAGTCTCAATAAACAAAAGACATGAACTGATACATGGAATGCGTTTCTATTAGTTTGCTGCGTACTTTTCAGTAAAAAATATTAATTCTCACCTTTTTCTTCTTACAGGTTTATTTTCATAACGACGATGTGTTAATATTAACGCCACACTCTGTTGAGACACTAATGAGATCTAATATAGATAGTGATGGCGGCGTTAAAACTGCAAGTGCTGTTTTCATAAGGCCGTGTGAAGGTAATCCTAGCTTTTCACTGAATCATGTTCTGGTGTTTATAAAATGTTACACTAGACGCGCTCTCTTTATTTCTCGATATATTTTTGACGTCACATATAAAACTACTGTTATTTAAACAAAATTACAACACTGAAGCTCCCTCTATATTTCTGAATGCTTACAGTGAAATCATTCTGAATACCATACTGAATATCATCTCATTCAAGAAGGATAGTTGAAAAATTCAGAAATAAAGAGGCCCTCCAGATTCCAATTCTCTGTTACTAACAAAATCAGGATTATTTTTTAGCTGCACCTGATAATTAAATATTGATTTTCTTTTTCTAGACAGGTGTGTATTTAAAAGCCGAGGTTACACTTGAAATATTAGCAAATAATTAATTGTATATGAAGTGTTAGATGTTATTAGCTTGATCCACAGAATATATTGTGTGGCATCCTGAAAGATAACAGTGGATTCTTTAATAGTCTTGTCATTCTGATTGAGGCACATCATGTGATCCAGAAAAAATGTCAATATTATTTCTTTCTTAATGACACATCCAAAATCTGCTCAAATTCGATGAGTTGAAGTCTGTCAAATTTAATTAATAAAAGTTAAAATTATCAAATTTGAATTGACGTTTTATTTACTTCCAGAAATAATTTTATGAATCTGAAATACATCAAACGTTTGAGGTTTATTAAACAATTTTTTTAGGTATATATTTGTTTTTCACAAGCATTGCTAAAATTAGAAATCATTTTTATTACTAATGAATTGTAACAACTGTAACAGAGCATTACATACAACGTCATTCAATGATGCGAACTCTTTCATAAAAAGAAAAAAAAGAAGATATTGTTATACTTGGCGATATACATTCTTGTGTATACAAAATATGATCGAAAATAAAAAAAAAAAAAGAGTTGGATTCAACGAAATTGTATCTGTTGCTAGCAGAAGAAATCGACTTGAAGCAAAACAAAATACGGTTAAAAGAAAAAGGTAAGTGACAATTTTACATAATCATACAACGAGCTCGCTATCTGTGACAGTAGCATTGTTATTATAATCTGTTTTAATAATAATACTAAACTAAACAAACCAATTTTTGTGGAGAAATTGTCAATGAAATAAATAAATAAATTTATAATGGTGTATGTAAAAGATAAATATTTTGTAATATGTGAAATGTATAGCAGCCATTCATCTTTATCAGCCTCAAAACAATTGTTAATGAATAACGATACATATGTGTGTGTATGTGTGTATATTATGCATGAACATAATATTATAAATATAGATAAATGAAACCATTATGCATACATAATATTATAAATATAGATAGATGTGTGTGTGTGTGTGTGTGTGTGTGTGTGTGATGTATGTGTGTGTGGGGGGTCGGGTAGTGTTTTTGTAAGAAACCTATTTTGACAGGTTGAACTTTTATTTATAGATAAAAAAAAGGTTGCTATGTAAACAGTTTTTTAAATGTTTTAAATATATTTATAAATGTATTGTTCTAGAAGTGTATTTGTGTACAATCCCGAATGTTTTTTAAAAAGTTTTATAGATGAATAAATGTTTAGTAAAAAACAGCGGAGAACTAGCGAATTGGATTTAAAGCTCTGTTATACATATGAAATAAATTAAAATGAAATTAGAAAATGATTATTTTTAAAAATAAAATAAAATTCCTAAGCCAGCGCGTTTTCTCATTCTAAATATATGCATAAATACATAAAAACAATCACATACATAAATAAGTGTGTGTGTGTGTGTGTGTGTGTGTGTGTGTGTGTGTGTGTGTGTTTCTCTATAGCCCATTTTGCCTTCATCATTTCCCATTCTTTTTCTAAGATTGATAATTACCGATATTACATTTCTAAGTTGTCTTGGAAAGCTTCTTAAATAACACCTAGAGTTGTCTCGTAAAACAAATAATATACTATTTGAAGTACTAGAAGAATTATTGTACTACTTTTTCACATCAGACTTGAGCCTTGAGGAGGGGGCGGTAAAACTGCTTTAGCCTCTGGGCGGCAAACACATTAAATCCAACCCTGAGTCATCTACACGGAACTCTCTTCTTTCTTACTTAAGGAACTCTTTTTCTTTCCTGTTTGTTTAAACTTAAATGTTAGTTTATTGGAGCGTGTGTGTGTGTGTGTGTGTGTGTGTGTGTGTGTGTGTGTTGTTTTATTATTTTATCTTGTTATTATTATTTATTTTTTTATCTTTCCTGTTTGTTATAAACATAAATGTTAGTTAGGTACTGGAGCGTGTGTGTGTGTGTGTGTGTGTGTGTTGTTTTTATTATTTTATTGCTTGTTATTATTATTTATTTATTTACCCTTGTTTAGAAGTTTTTATCTTTACAGACGCTAACACAATAGACATATACGGTAATAAAATATTTTATCATTGTTAACCTTCATTAGACATTTAACAACATAAATGTATTTGTCTTGACTCATTATTTCATCACAGTGTGTCACTTTTCACTTGATTCACATTAATCACAGTTTTAAAACACACACACACACACACACACACACACACACTAATTTTAATAATCAAAAGAAATGTTACCACAGTACAACTGAAATTTCACAAATATATTAAAACATATTTACTTTGATATGTTTTTATTTACCATTTCAGCACGCCAGGAAAAGACACCCGAAAAGGTGACTATACCCTTCAGTTGATTAGTTTCTACTTCGTTATTGATAACAGACGATAGAATTGGTTCAAACACACACACACACGCACACACGCACGCACACATACACACATTTTTGTTTTAAGAGAAATAAACTTTAAATGTAGTGTCATTATGAATTGTTTGATGGGATTATTTGATGTTTTAACGCATACACAGTTTTCATATATGCGATATCTTACCCAGACTACACAGTTTAAACTGCAATGTAGATGAAACAAAGAAAAATTATTATTTATTTCCAATCTCTCTGAGTTGTCATAGTCATACATTTTTATTTTTATTTATTTATTTTTTATTTTTTATTTATTTATTTTTTTTTTTTTTTCAGAAAATGTTTTTTTCTTGATAAATTCCTGGACCATAATTAGCAACTTATTGTAGTGTGAGTTCTAAGCTTTGTGATTTTATTTGGTGCATTAACATAAATTAAGAAGAAGAAAGAAAAAATAGGGTGAACAAAATAACAACACCGTTTATTTGAAAAAAGAACCATATCGATTTATAATTAGTACGTATATGTTACTAAAGGTTTATGTTCCTTTATTTATTTTATTTGTTTTGAACTTTTTTTGTTTTGTTTTTAGTATAGTTGCAGAAAAATGCGGGATGATTGCCGGTGTTTACGGATTTACTATTGGCTAAAAGACTAAAAAAAAAAAAAACCAAAACCCCCAAAACAATCTAACAATAATAATAATAAAAAAACATATCTATTTATAATTAGTACGTATATTTAATATTTATTATGTTCCTTTATTTATTTTATTTGATTTGAACTTTTTTTTTTTTTTTTTTTATTAGTTTCGGAAAAATGCGGGATGATTGCCGGTCTTTACGGATTTACTTTTGTATTTGACGTTTGAAGAATTTTATTCAGAATTGATGTAATCGCATTATCATCCAACAAAGAAGTTTCTTAAAACATTTCAGGAGACAGGTATTACTATTTATTATTATTGTTGTTAATGTGTTTGTATTGTTTTGGTTTTATTTGATTATAATTTAAAAGTCATGCCACATGATGGCAGCCATTTTATTCGGGAACAATATTTATTTATTTATTTATTACATTTTTTTTTTCTTTCAAATAACGACTCTCGAGTATTAATACAATTCCCCAGTGGTTGTACTAATGTGAACAGCATAAACAACGTCATATAAAAAAAGAAATCATGTTTAGTCTTTAATTTTGTTTTACCAATTACTAAATGATGGATCAGGCAATCGGGCAAATTTTGGGTGGTTAGCAATTAAATTTATTTTAAAAGAAAATAACAACAACTCACTGAGTATTTTAAATTTGTATTATTATTATTATTATTTATTTATTTATTTATTTATTTATTTTTAAATAGACTAATAAAACAATTACAAAAATATATTAATTTTCTTTGAGAGGTTGTTTTTTGTCAGGTTATTTATGATTTAGTATTTTTAAAGATTTATGTTAAATTGCAGACTTGCTCTATACCTTATTAAATATATTTAATGTGTTTTTTTTAACCACATTAAAGGTTATAATAGGTTGGGCCCTAAATGCTTTCATATTATTAAAGCTAAACAACTGTATAACTCTATGTTAACATTAAAAACTAATAAAGATGAATGAAAATTTAAGAAAAAATATGACCAGGTTATTTCATATGCAAACACAGTAAAATATTAATTTGTTATAATAAATATTTAACACACACACACACACACACACACACACACACACACAAATAATTTGTAACCATAATCACAAAAGATATTAATACACTGTACAACCTCCATGCCAAAACATTACTAAAATGATTCTTTTTTGAAGCAGGTGTCTTATATTTGTTATTTATCCATATCACTATTCTCATTTGTTAATACTTTGTGTATAGGTATAGCGTTCTGCATTTAATAACTAAACAATACAATAAAACAGATCATTACAATTTGTGTTGTTTTTATTGTTTTACTTAACTCATCAAACATTAGTGATATGAGAATCTGAATGATGAACTTGTTTCAGTTTACACTGTGAGTTGTCACTGTCATCAGTGTCTGAAGTATCAACTGTTTCACATCGAGCATCATCCAAGTCTTCTCTGAATCTGAAGTTGTAGTAGCAAAAAGTCCTCTATACAGATTAGTTCATTCCAGGTTATTTTTATCACATCTGAAAAGGGCACAGGTAAGTATGTGTCTTGTGAATCTGACAATGAGTCTACAATCAGGTTGTTGTCTATTGTACAAGATCCTGGTCATTTTCTTTGTTTTTTTATCATCTGCATACAGGGAAACAGCTATATTTATAAGTTTTTGTTCATATGAATCAGGGGTTTTCAAACTTTTTGACTTGCGGACCCCTTTATATTTCAGGCTTTACCTTAGGGACCCCCTTATAAACGCTTATGAAATTTATAATAAATATTTGCTTAAAATAACATATATAAAATCAAACTGCCCATAAAAAGTATTCGCTGTCCACGGACCCCCTGTCTTGTACTTGCGGACCCCCTGTGGTCCGCAGACCACAGTTTGAAAACCCCTGATATAAATGACCACAGCTTATAAGTGCAGGCAGGTTAATTCTAATCACCAGCAAATCATCCAGTGTAGTATTGGACATGTTCAACCTGGTATTTGTCAACTGCTGATTGAGAGTGCTTATGCACCTGTCAACACTTGCACTAGCAAGTGCAACTGACAAGATGATTTCAATGGCAAGAAGAATGTGTTGATACTCAGAATGATGATGACCGAGTATTTATTCACATGCCTTGTTTATTTTGGAAGTGAATGAATTTGTTTGTACAAATTTCTTTAAACCCTTCCATTCAGCAACAGCCATATCTAGAGCAAAGTTGCAGTAAGCTAGGCTTTCAGCAAAATGTTTAGATAACAGTTTAATTTGTTCCAAGCCATATTTTGGATCAGATATATCCCACTGAGTGTGAGCAGCTATATTCATTGCCTTGAAGATAGGGTGATTGAAAGAATCCATTTGTTTAATCAGCTGTGTTGAAATTGCTGGGATCAGATTTGTTCTTATATGTTTCACAGTCTCTCGTCCTTGGTGAACATGGTTCAGAACAAACTTTTATTTTATTTTTCAGCTTGTTGTTTTTGGTTATTACTCAACTGATTGCCTTGTTTGAATCTTACACTTGCTGCAAGGTTTCAGAGTGGGTCTGTAGAGATGCATAGATGCCATGTGTTCAGGTACCCCACCTTTGTAAAGTCACCATTTTCAGAAAATGCATCTTTGACAGTTCAGTTATGTGTGCAGAGCAATGAATTATTAGCAACCATTCCCTGCCTTCAGTTTTCATCTCAGTTAGAGCACCATTCAGTTTACCAACATTAACATTTACTCCATCTGCACAAGTACAAATAAGACATTTTGTGTACTTTTCACCAGTAATGTCATAATCATGGAAAGCATCATCTATAGCATGTTTGATACTCTCTGCAGTTACTCAAACCGAAATTGTTCATTTTTTGTCATTAAAGTAATAGTTCAACAGGCTGGCCCCTCACTACAATCTTCACATAAATTAATTTGTTTTCATCTCTAGTTTTGCGAGCTTCTGTGCCATCTTGTTCAACTGACGTAAATTTGTATGATCTCTTTGATATCATCTCTTATTGGGCGGTATAGTGAACAAAGTCCCTACATGAGTGGTAACTGTCCTTCCCACTTATAAACTGCACCCCATTCTTCTTCTGTAAGGCAATCAGGGACTGGTAGTCAGACATAGGTCTCTCCTGCATAACCAACATAATGCTGTATTGCAATGATTCTTATATTGTTCTTTACTGGGGTTTTTCAAATAATTTTCCAATGGAATTAGAGCATGCAACGTTACAATTTACTATCAGAAGCTGAATTTGTTTGAGATTCTGAACTGTTTTGTGAACATTTCTTTTTGCCCAGTCATGAAGGCTACCTGTTTTCACATGTCTTTGCACATTTGATTTTGTATGTAGCCTGCGACACCATCGATATAGGCAAGTAATCCATCAAGCGACTTACCAGTTAAATGTCTTAACATGGCTTCATTTCTTATTGCTGTTATGTTTTCAGTACAAACTATGCATTGTAGTTTTGATATTTTTTTGCTTTCATTTACTTCAGTCACCATGATGTTTATCGCCAAACGTTTCTGAAAGGAAATTAGCCGTTCATTGAAGGATTTTGTTGAGAACAGAGTTCCTGAGCAAGTGTTCTTAACTTATTTCAATGCCTGTGTCTGTGTGTGATGGTATTTTCAATATTTCTAGTTTGTTTTGTTCTTACAAACAAGTCTGGAAGAATTAAAAAAGAATATGCAAGCAAGGTAGAAATGCTTTATTTGTTTAAATGATCAAAAATTGTTCTCAGTTCCTTTTATTTTTTTTAAATTTACTAATTGTCAATTTTAATTTATTTATTTACATTTTGTTTTGTTTTGTTGTACTTCCTTCTTTTTTTATCTTCTTCTTAGTATATTACTACTACTCCTTTTTATTACTATTATGTTGAGTTTTTGTTATTATTGTTTTTTAATCTTTTTTATTATTCATTTTCTTTTACAGTGCTAGGGAGACAGCATCATTGGCTACCATATCACCGAGAGCACTGCACCCACCACCACAACCTCCACCAACAACCTAAGTGACAAAGCTAGCTCTCATTGTAGCCAAATATTCTAGATCCCTCCAGTGACAAGTCAAAATTGATGACAGCAGATTATGCTAATATTAAATGTCTGATGGATGTTTATGGATATATCAATCGGTTTACATTCAGCATGGACAGGAATAAGAAGGAAACAGCAGAGCACCATTGAAGTCTGTGTTCTTGTTAAAACAAGCTGATGCTGGTAAAAAGACTTCATCTGCTATGCTGCCAAACACTTGGCAATGGCTGTGCATGACAGTGACAAAGACACCAGCCAGAAAGTTGAGAGGCAGGTGATGTCTGAGCTTGCTGTTCTGAGAATGAAGCTGGATGAGAAGATAAAGAAAAGAGAGAGAAGAAAACAGAGGCTATAGCTGCAGCAGAACAACATGAGACTTGGGAAAGCAACATTCATGAGAGTGATGTCTCGCCACATTCATGATTCGAAGGACTGAGCTAGTCCTGTACCTGATTCAGACAACAGCATGTGGCCAGTGCATCATGAAATGTAGAGACCCCTGCATCAGCATCACACAAATCCAGGCCATTTTCCAGACAAGGGATACAAGAGACTAATGATAATGTGAATCAACAGTCTGGTGTCAAGTAATGTGTCAGAAAACAACAGTGGCAGGGTATGATTTGTTAGTTTATATATGTGTGTGTGTGTGTGTGTGTGTGTGTGTGTGTGAGAGAGAGAGAGAAATATTGCATGAATGATAATATTAAAAAAAATTGCATTTATCAGACAAATGCAGATTGGTAAAAAAAATAAAAATAAATGTTCATGTTGGAATTACCAAAAACTTTGTTTACCATTGATGTTAAATATTTTATGTGGGTCATTGCATTATTATTCAGTTGCTGCCTAGAAAGGGAATTTATGTTATGTAGAAGGATGAATCAGCTGTACAGAAACTGCAGACTGCACAATTCCAAGTTGTAAGTTTTTATCTTTTTTTTAATTTCTTAGTGAATAAAATAAGTTTTATAGTAACAACTCTTTACTGATTGTAAAATAGCATAATAACATTCATTTATTTGCTATTGTTTTGTTAATTATTTAAATTATTACCATTATCATCATTATCATTATAATGATTATACAAAGTATATCAAAAATATCCCACACCACTTTGTGTCTGAATAATCCAGTAACTGGTACCAGTAGAATATATATTTTAATAATATCATATATTATATTTTTTGACATATTTCATAATATATATATTTTAATAATATTTTAGTTATTTATTTATAAAACTTTATTTTTATTTTCAGAACGCACATACAGCTCTAATTGATGCGCTGATGTTGGCTAGTGAAGCTGTTTCAGTAGAAGATGCTGTACAGCATTGAGGATAAAGTTTGTACTGCTGCCCCTGGAAAAGAGAAAAAAGAGCTGAACAGTGAATTTGAGTTTGTTTTCTTATGTATTTCTCATTATTCTAAACTCTCTCTCTCTCTCTCTCTCTCTCTCTCTCTCTCTCTCTCTCTCTCTCTCTCTGTGTGTCTGTCTCTGTCAGGAGCATATGCAGAGGTGGTTATTGTAGTAGTAGTATTAGTCATTGCCATTGTTGTAGTAATGTAGTTGTTACAGCATTAGTACTTGTAATAAAAATACTACTTGTTGTAGTAATGTTGTAAAATTGGTGATGTTTTAGTTGATGATGCTGTCTCCATAGCTTTGTAATAGTAATGTATCTTGTGAGACTCTCATGGTGATTAAAAAAAACTGGTTGTAGTCAGATTTCTGGTTGTAACGGTGGTAGTACTAGTACAGTGCTAATAATAGTTATTAGAGAAATAGTTATATGATAAATGTAACAAGAAAAGTAGGTTAACAGAAGTGATAGTAGTCATAGTTATTTCAGTAGTAATTATATTAATATTAGTATACAGAAATAAAGAAATTTTATTTGTTTTATAATTTTTACTGTATTATATTTATTTATTTATTTACTCAAACTAGGCAGTGCACCCACCAATGTGACTCTGACTCAGAGTTGTTGAAAGTTCTGCAGATGAAGAGCTCAATTTTGGTGTCCTGGACATTGAAGCCGACCACGTCAGACTACAACAATTCTTAAGTTGGAGAGTCTTACACCAGGTCACCAATCTCAACAGTCAAATATCAGGAGAAAAAACTTGAACAACTTGAACAGACTAAAACCAGCCAAAGAAAGACAGTGTGCGTGACAGTGGCAAAGACAAAAGCCTGGAAGTTGAGCAGCAGGTGACTTAGTATACTTCCATTAGCTTTGTTTTATTTATTCTTAGCTTATATTTGTACTAGGAGTAATCAAAACAATTTCATTTTTAACTCACAAAAAATTGAACCAAGAACTACATGGCTTAAGGAATGCTGTTGAGGTATGTGTGAAATCAGTTCATAAAGAAAAACAGATCTATGTTAATTTTGTTGAAGGTGTTGCTGAATGAAAAATTCTTCTTTAGCTTTAATTATATGATTGAAATTCATCTTTATTTTAGACATATTTGTTATTTATATTTAATTTTTAATTTTATTTTTGATATTTATTTTATTTTAGACATATTTGTTATTTATATTTAATTTTTAATTTTATTTTTGATATTTATTTTATTTTATATATTTATTTTTTAAAATACTGTGTTTCAAAATTTCTCTGCATGTTTATCATAACATTTAAATTAATAGCAGATTATAGATCTGACCTTCATTCCATTGAAGAATCTAACTAGCAGAAGTAATTAGTTTAGATATGGGACTAAAAGCCTTTCTTTAATTTTTATTTATGAATTTGTTTTTGTTTTTTTCTATGAGATATATTCCTGTCACAGTTTTAGGCTCATCATAAATAATTATTAGTAGCCGGGATGCCTGCCAAAACAGTCTGCTAGATCATTGTAGAAGTTCAAGATGACAGAGGAAATAAAAGAGAGAAATGTACTCAGTGAATACAGATAAAACAAACTGTAACCTGGAAACCATTTTGAGTTTGTTAACTGTGGCTAATCCAGCTTTACTTCCAAAATTGCTAAATAAGTAATCTTGTGCAAGCTGAAAATAAATATTTCTGGTTTTGCAGGTGATTTTGAGAAAAAAAAAACTGAAGATGACAAATTATAGCCAGTCAGAGGAAGTCAATAAAACAGAAACCTATTCTGAAATAAGTGGTTTGGATATGTTTTACAATAATAAATAATGTGTTTAAGTACATATGTTCTGTTTTGGTGATTAACTCATTAATTGTTGTGTTTGTTGCAGGACAAAGCATTTACCTTTTTAAAAGTTATTTTTGCTTCTTCTTAATTTTACCATAATATCCAGATAAATAAAGTCAGTATTAAAGCATTGTTAAAGTATAATTCATTGATAATTTGTAATAATTTTCCATGACTGAAATTTTTCTTCCCAGAGATTTTATTGTGCAAATTAATCATATGCTTCTAGCCTGGAATAGGAAAAAATAGTCATTTAAATAATGTATGTTAAGAGTTAGAATGATAAATTTGATGCTTATTTTTTATTTATTATTATTATTATTTTTTTTTTTAATTAATTTTTCTTTCTATATTTGTTTATTTAGATGAATCTGGCTAAAAGAGGTGAATGTATAAAATCCACAAATTGCCTAATCTTGAACAAATAGTAGGAAACAATGACTCATACATGAAACCAGATAGTTGTTTAAATATAGCTATCATATCACCAGCACAAACTTTGATTCAACATTTCAGAGGATTTTCTTAACCAGCTTGGAAGACTTTTCAGGTCACTCAGATACAAGACAGATCAGTAGATTTTATATTTATGTGGTTAGCTTGAAATTTAAAATTTTTTTAATTTATGTTTATGCAGGGAGAGAGGATGGGATATTAATGGTTTTTTTCTTTATCAGCTAAAATAGCATTTTAAATAAATGATTTAAAAACATATAATAGCAATAACAACAACCACCACCACAATAACAACAACAATAATAATAACTAAAATAAAACAAAAACCTGTCAAAACCAGTACTTCATTTCCTGATTCTGTTTTATAAAAATTCTTCAATATTCCTGAAAAATGTCACTTCCAAATGCACAGACATCAAGTTGGTGGTAATTATGTTATAAATTGCCATTTCTAAGGAAGAAGCAGATGTAAATCCTTACAACTCTGTTTCCTGCCAGTCAAAACTTTATATGAAATGACACAGAGTTGATTAGTTTCTGTGATACTGTTGCAGTGTCTGCATTATTTTGTTCAGTTACTTTTTTTTTTAATCAGCTGGATCACTTCCTCGTTCAGGATTCAAATCTGTTAACTTTAATAAACATAGATTTGTAGGTGATAAAAGTTCAGTTCAGATCAAGATAACACTTCAGCATTTTAATCACTGCAGTTTTGTGTTAGAATAATATACATAAACTAGCTGATGAACTGAATGATATTCACAGATAATGTTTATTTTTTAAGAATTTATTCAGCTGTCATTTAATGTTATAAAACATATATATTTTTTTTTTCTTAAATATAACAAAAAGATCTGAAGGTATAAAGGACTTTTTTTTATGGTTTGAATTAATTATATCATCACATTTTAAAATGTTAAATATTTGTAATTAATTGGAATTCTCTTGATCTTTGGGATTAAAAGATTATTATTCTGGATAAATTTATTGTTGTAGCCAGATTATTAACTTATATTTTTAATCAAATCTAAAATTAGATGTATAGAATCAGTTCTAAGTGTTCCAAAAAAAGTAATGCAGCTTGTAATCAAAATGACTGAATTCACATACCCTGAAGAATGACATTAACATTTTGTTATTAGAACTGAAAAGCTTTGGTATCTATTAGTAAACTAATAAATGACAGAACTTATCAATTAGTTATTTAACTAAAATGCCTGTCATTTTTATAGGCTGGTGACAATGAATTCTTTTCAATTTACAGGTGGAAACTGTCAAGTCCATGTCAGATTTTGTATTTCTTTTTAAACACTTGGTCAAAGACAGAGTTTTTCAGATCTCACTCTCTCCCTTACAGTACAAGGCAGGTCAGTGCTGAAGATTCAGAGGAGAATTCACAATTTTATGGATTTCAGCTTTGAGAAATATTAGTGGTATTTGTATTATTATTATTATTACATTTTCATGTTATGTTTGTATTGCTTAACTTTAAAATATTTTGATTTAATCAATGCATTCTTCTTGTTTACTATTAGAAAATCTTTCATAAAGAAATATTTTCACATATTTTTATGAATTTAATTATAAAAAAACATTTTTCTTTTTCAATTGACCAGAATGTAAAATGTATAGTGATACTTTTTTATAGATATATATTTCTTGTTTAAATTATTTGTGATTTATTATTAAAATCTATTACAATAAGAGACAGATGATGTTTATTTATAATAATTTCTTTCTAACATTACAGACAATTAAACACAATCGAAAAATAATTATTATTCTATTAAATTTTATTATTGAATCTACAGGAAAGACAAGATTCTGGACTCAGCTTCAGTTACAAGAATAGGGAGAAGAATTTAAACAGATGAGGTATCTACTGATATGGAACAATTATTATTCACAAAAGATGGATTTTTCTTTCCAAAGCAGTTTCCAGAGAAAATGTTGACAGTACACATCAGTGTTGATTGATTATTCTCCAGTAGTTAACAGTGGATGATTCTTGGTTGTTATGGAAGGGAACAAAAAACTTCCACTGAAATGACTAATGACACTGCAAAAGCTATGTTTGTTTCTACATTACAAATTATAGAAGAAATGAAAATATGTGGAGCAATGATATTTACAGATAGACAACAAGCAGGTTCCAGCTTAATGTTGTTTTCATAGACAATATTAGCAAGTTTAGAGCAACTATAAGTGATTTAAAGGAAAGGAGAGAAGATTGACAGAGATATGAGACTGACTGTCTGATGGGAGGTTAACTGGTAAAGAGATAAACAGGAAGATACACAGAAAGAAAGAGAGAGATGTTGATAGACTGATAGACAGTTAGATCAGTAGAAGTTAACAAATGAATTCATAGATGTAGATGAATTTAGGCAGATAGTTAAACATGTCAGTGTCTATCTATCTATTCTGTGTTTTCTTCTTTCTGTCATGTGTGTTTGTGTGCCAGGCTGAGAGTGTAGACATACAGTAAAATACATAGGTTGTAATGTAGCTATCTAGACATAGTTAGTTATGTATGTAGGTAGTTTGACAGGGAATTAGATATATGATTGATGGATGGTTATTGATCTGTCATAATGTGGATAGATAAACAAATAGGTATGTAGGTCAGTACTTCAGTAGGTTGATATGTAGATATATGTAGATAGTTATCTAACAGACATCAGACACAGAGAGGGACAGATAGGTAGGTAGGTCAGTAGTTCAGTAGGTTGATATGTAGATATATGTAGATAGTTAACTAATAGATATCAGAGACAGAGAGGGACAGGTAGGTCAGTAGTTAAGTAGGTTGATATGCAGATATATGTAGATAGTTAACTAATAGATATCAGACACAGAGAGGGACAGATAGGTAGGTAGGTCAGTAGTTCAGTAGGTTGATATGAGATATATATAGTTATCATGATAGACAGATAGGCAGGTATAGGCAGGTATGATGGTAATGTGGAAGAATATATATATATATATATAGCTACAGGTGTAGGTATGTAAGCTGGAGCAGAGAATAGTATATAGAAGGAAAAGTCGCTTGTCTTTTTTGAAGAGTGAATATATTGAGTAAATATGTGTGCAAACATACAGAACTATAGGGAGGTTTGAAGGTATGTAGACAAGAAGATGTTTAAATGACTGATAGATGTTATTGATATATAAACTGTTAGGTAGGTTGATTATGTAGATAGAATGAGAAATTGTGTACTTAGATACACATATAGAGATACATATAGATAGGTGACATAGAAAGTGCCTCTGTGTATAGTGTGTGTGTGTGTGTGTGTGTGTGTGTGTGTGTGTGTGTGTGTGTGTGCCAGTGATTGATAAGAATCGCTAAATAAGGGAATTGTGAATGAGAGTTATAAATGGACAGTAACACAGAAAAATAGATATAAAACGTAGTTATAATAATTTAGGGAGATAGTCAGGAAGATAAATAGCTGATTCAAGGGATTGTTATTGATGGATAGAGAAATATATATAGGGAGGCATTTCCTTAGAGTTCGATGGATGGATAAATAGATAGGTGTAAGCATATATGATGGTAAAGTGGATATGATCATGTATATGTACATAGATAAATACACACAGAGGCAGACAGAAAACAGAAAGGATTGGATCTGTGTTTGAATTAGTGATGAACTGATAACTTAAATGTAGATATCCAGAGATAAATACAGATAGATTATATATATATGTATATATATAGATATATATACAGATAGATTATATTATATATATATATATAAATAGAAATATACAGATAGATTATATTTATAGATATATAGAAATAAATACAAATAGATTATGTAGATAGATATACAGAGATAAATACAGATAGATTATATAGACAGATATACAGAGATAAATACAAAGATATATATAGATAGATAGATATAAAGATATAAATACAGAAAGATAAAAGAGATAAATACAGAAAGATGTAACTATTTATCTCTGTATAAATACACACACAGAAATAAATACAGATAGATTACATAGACAGACATTCAGCAAGATAGCGAGGTTTGAAGTAGTATATAGTTAGATATTCAGGGAGCTGGACATATTATTGATAGATGGTTATTGAAAAATAGATGTATAAGCTAGAGAGATAAACTGATATGTAGGTATGTTACTAGTTTGGTAGATTGATTTGTAGACAGACTGACAGACATATAGATAGACGTGTGTTAAGAAATGGGTATGTGTGTGTATATATATATATATATATATAGATGTATACACACACATACATAACGTGTATAGTAATGATAATTTATTTGTGTGTTTAAAGATGATTAGTATATATATGTGTGCGTGTGTAAAAAAGGGTGGATAGAGAGGTAAATTGATAGACAGAAGAAAGCTAGATAGATGCAAGGAGGCATGAGTATATACTGCATCCTGTAAGAAAGACCAAGTCTGTTGCTTATGTATATGGGATAAATAGATAGATAAATAAATATATTTATAGATAGATAAATAAATTTAAATATAGACAGATAAATAGATAAAAATAATGTATTTAAATAATTAAATATATAAATAATAAAAAATAGATTTTTGTGTAGACTGTGCTATTTGTAAATGAGAGGAATAATGATTTGTGTGTGTATGTGTGTGTTTGAAAAATTTGATAGGTTAGGAAACTGCTTTGGAAAGAAAAATCCATCTTTTGTGAATAATAATTGTTCCATATCAGTAGACACCTCATCTGTTTAAATTTTTCTCCCTATTCTTGTAACTGAAGCTGATTCCAGAATCTTGTCTTTCCTGTAGATACAATAATAAAATGTAATAGAATAATAACAATTTTTCCATATATATATATATATATATATATATATATATATATAGATAGATAGATAGATATAGATAGATATAGATATAGTTATAAACAGACAGACAGAGGATAGATAGGTAAATGGATATAGTGATGAATGAATGGTTAGCTAGACAGGTAATAAGATTAAGCTACACCACAGGTTGATCAACAAACAGACAGATACATAGATAGACAAATAGCCAGAGAAATAAAACAAATATATAGATAGACAGATAGATAGATAGAAATATGCAGGTAAGTAAGGATGAGTAATTTGGAGAGTGAGAGAGAAAGAAAGCCAGAGCGAGATATTTAATATGTCATAACTTATTCTTAAGTACATACACTTCTGTCTATGCTCTGTTGGCCTGTCTGTCTATCCGTATATAGAAAGAGCTTTCAAAGTAATGACACTGCATTCGAAATTAGAAAAAGTAGCAATACCCTATGTATCCATCTGTTCATCTATCTTCAGTAACTATATCTGTATGTAGGTATTTCTATTTATCTATCATAATCTATCTATCTGTCTGTCTATCTAACCAAAATAATGTTATTATATTAATGTACTAATTAGCCATTCCCTTTGGAAATGTTGCCACACATACACCACGGTGAGGTTTAGTACACGTAGGGGATATTAGTAATGGTTAGTATTTGTTAAATGTTAGTATTTGGTTAATGATTAGTATTTTCTTAATGGTTAGTCTCTTTCTCTCTGTCTCTCTCTTTCTCTAACTCTCTATCTCTTTCTCTTTTCTCTCTTTCTCTCTCTGTCTATCTCTGTCTCTCTCTTCCACTCTCTGACTGTCTCTCTCAGTCTTTCTTTCTCGGTCTCTCTCTATATCTCTCTGTCTCTCGCTGAATCTCTCTTTCTCCCTCTGTCTCTGTCTCTCTCAGAATATCTCTTTCTCTCTCTGTCTCTGTTCTGAATCTCTCTTTCTCTCTGCTATATCACTATCTCTCTATCTCTCTCTGTCTCCCTATGTCCCTGTCTCTTTTTCTGTCTCTTTCTCCCTCTGTCTCAGTCCCTATCTGTCTCTCTCACTGTCTTTCTCTCTTTATCTCTGACTGTCTATGTGTCTCTGACTCACTTTTTCTGTCTGTCTTTCTGACACTATCTGTGTCTGTCTCTCTTTCTCTCTCTGTCTATCTGTCTGTCTCTGTCTGTATCTCTCTCCATGTGTTGTTCTCTGTCTCTGTCTTTTTCTCTCTTACTCTCTCTGTAACTCGCTTTCTTCTCTCCACACAAACTTACCAATTCTGCCTAAAGCAAAATTAACCAACAGCAAAAGCAACAGCTATAACACCAATATTAGCAATAATAACAATAACAAAAATAGTAATAATTATGTACCACAGTAAAATAAATAACAGTGTTAGCAATAATATCAACAACAAAAATAAAAACAAACAAAAATGAAAGAAAGATGACACACACACACAAACACACTTAATTACACTTATAAACACCTGAATTGATGTTACATTCCGCGCTCTAGAAATCATTATATCTGTGAAATTTAAATGTGTCAGTATGAAATGGCAGAAAAACAGTATTTATATGTAATTGAAATGTTTATGCTACATTTTACAGTGAAATGAAATTTTCGTGAAAACGTACAATCTTAGTCGTAGTGAAACCCAAATCTCTCTCTAATTATAATAAATAATATATACAAATTTTCACGTATCAAAATGGAATGTCGTAATAAATTTAAATACTTATTTTTATTCTGAATAGTATGAATGAATAAATATTAAGTTTTTAGTAAAGAAACATTTTAAATATATGAAATAAACTAAGAATGCACAAACATAGATACTACTACTAGTACTACTACTGCTAATAATAATAATAATAATAATAATTAGTCAATTTCATAGACAAAGTAGTCTAAGGGAAATAACTGTTGAATATAACGATGATAATGGTTAACAACATTAACAACAACAAAACAAATTTTGAAAAAGGAAATAAAAAAAAATAATGATGTATTTTGTAATTTAGATTTCTGTTTCATTTAATTCATTTAGTTAAGTGCTAAAGACATGATATGAAATTAAATTTTAAGAATATATATTAAATTATTAAATAATTGTTTGTTAATTTTGATAATAATATTAAACGAAAAATAACAAATAGTGGCATAATGAATCAATAATACATTTTTTATTACATTAAATATTTTCATAAACTTTGATGAATCTGCTATTCACATATTTCCACAAATTGATTTCATATCAAGTAATTCTGATAAACCCTTTTATAATATAAGAAAGGGGAGATAACGTCATCCAAGAAAGTATTCGTTTTCATATTAAAGGGAAATAACTCTATTTGTGAATATATTCGCTGGTAACTATTATTAAGAAATATATTATTGTTTATTATATTTAATATAACAAATATTCATTTGTTTCTCCTTTTAAATCGGACAAAAGCATAATGTAGAAAACAATTCTTGTATTTTTAAGTTCTCACTATCCTTAGCATATTTCAAGTTCAGAGTTGTATCAAAATATAAATTTTCTTTTTGAAAATTTTAGATTTCAACAAATTAGATATTTTCAACATTGAATTATTATTATTAATATAAAAAAGATGTTATTTACCTTTTAGATATTGATATATTAATATAACAAAAAAAAAAGAATATCCTATAAATATTTCCATCTGAGCTATAATTTTAATGTAAAAAGCATTCATTATTTAAAACGCTTATCAAATGATTAAGCAGTGTCCACTAATTAAATTCAATTAAATTATTGGATTCCATTGGTTGAAAATATACCTGAACATTAATCACAAGCGAATATATTGATATATAGAGTTATGTCCCCTTTGTTACATTTTCCTCCTTGATTATAGTTATCTCCCTATATTCAGGTCAAAACGAACATATTCTTATATAGTTATCTCCCTTTAACATGAAAACGAATAACCTCTCGGATAGTTATGTCCCCTTTGTTACATTTTTCTCCTTGATTATTCAGGTTAAAACGAACATATTCCTATATAGATTTATCTCCCTTTAATATGAAAACGAATAACCTCTCGGATAGAGGTATCTCCCCTTTGTTACATTTTTCTCCTTGATTATTCAGGTTAAAACGAACATATTCCTATATAGATTTATCTCCCTTTAACATGAAAACGAATAACCTCTCGGATAGAGGTATCTCCCCTTTGTTACATTTTTCTCCTTGATTATTCAGGTTAAAACGAACATATTCCTATATAGAGTTATCTTCCTTTAACATGAAAACGAATATCCTCTCGGATAGAGTTATGTCCCCCTTTGTTACATTTTTCTCCTTGATTATTCAGGTTAAAACGAACATATTCCTATATAGAGTTATCTCCCTTTAACATTAAAATGAAAAACGAATATTTTTCTCCTTGATATCTCCTTGATTATTTAAAAAGACATGTTCCCCTTTGTTACATTTTAGAGTTCCTTGATTATGGTTAAAACGAACATATTCTATATATAGAGTTATGTCCCCTTTGTTACATTTTTCTCCTTGATTATTCAAGTTAAAACGAACATATTCCTATATACAGTTATGTCCCCTTTGTTATTTTTTTTGATTTTCATTTTGACAGTTTATTTATTGATTATTCAGGTTAAAACGAACATATTCCTATATAGAGTTATGTCCCCTTTGTTACATTTTTCTCCTTGATTATTCAGGTTAAAACGAACATATTCCTATATACAGTTATGTCCCCTTTGTTACATTTTTCTCTTGATTATTCAGGTTAAAACGAACATATTCCTATATACAGTTATGTCCCCTTTGTTACATTTTTCTCCTTGATTATTCAGGTTAAAACGAACATATTCCTACATAGATTTTTCTCCCTTTAACATGAAAACGAATAACCTCTCGGATAGAGTTATGTCCCCTTTGTTACATTTTTCTCCTTGATTATTCAGGTTAAAACGAACATGTTCCTATATAGTTATCTGATAAACCCTTTTATAATATAAGAAAGGGGAGATAACGTCATCCAAGAAAGTATTCGTTTTCATATTAAAGGGAAATAACTCTATTTGTGAATATATTCGCTGGTAACTATTATTAAGACATTTTTTATTCAATATAGAAGATTGTAACAGCAGAACAATAATAAAAAAAAAGTAGTTTAAGAAATAAAAACGCATGGCCCCCTACCGCCTGCCCTAGTACCCCACCCTCACAGCTTGTGAAGGTACTGAACCAAGTTCAAACTTTAATGTTTCTTGCAAGCATGTTCATATGTGTGAGATGGTGGGATTGAATCTCGGCGTTTTTGGAGACATCAGCAGTACTTTCCGATTCCAGATTCATCTACGAAATATTGTGGAAACATCACTTTATATATAACATGGGTCATACCCCGTGATGTGTCACCAGAGGTGGGAGGAGTTTACTCGGCGAAGTAAAGGCTATATTGATTAAAGTTTATATGTGCTCACAAACATAGATTAGAGTTAGGTCCCTTACATGAGATGTACTCAGTAAACAAATTAAAAATTATATCGATTAGACTTATCTACCTTTAGTGAAATGTGTTCACATAGATTAGAGTTATGTCCCTTATGTGAGATGTACTCACTAAGCAAAGTGAAAATTGTATCGATTACAGTTATCTCCCTTACGTGACATGTACTCACTAAATAAAGTAAAAATTATATCGATTAGAGTTATCTCCCTTTAGTGATATGTGCTCGCAACTTTAGCCTTACGTGAGATGTACTCACTAAGCTTACGTACGCTAATTATCCATATGGGATAAATGGAATCTCGAAAAATGCCGGGGACTAGGGCAGGGGGCGGATAGATAAAAATAGAACACTTTCCCCTAGCAGATAGCCCGTGCTTCCGGGGTAGGGCGGGAGGGCATGTGTTCCACTCACCTTTTCTGTCCGGGACCCTAAGCTCACCCGTTTTTATCCTATCCACCCCCCTGCCCTAGTCACCCACACACCGACTGTCTGTCCTGCATATGGATGGAGCTACTGATAAACACGGGCTGAAGTTTGTACAAGCACTAGGGGCTTTTAAGATTAAACTGGTAATTAAATATTAAAAAAAGTAATATTGTTTTAGTTTACTGACTCAGCCAAACTTTCGCCAAGTCCAGCAGCAACTCAAACTTCCCACTAAAATTCACAAAGAAACCAAACGCCAAAGAGGACAACCTAACAATCAACGAACATTCCACAGACTCAGAACACGTTACACAATCAACTCTTCAACATCAGCGAATTAAAACAAGCCCTAAAAAACAAGAAAAGTCCAGCCACAGGGCCAGATAAAATAAGCTACACAATACTACAACACCTACCACATGAAACACAACTCATCGCACTCGATCTCTACAACACAATATGGACCACAGGTAAGATTCCCACAAACTGGAAACACGCCGAATGTTTCAGCTTGCCCAAACCACACAAAGATCACTCACTACCCAATAGCTACAGGCTAATCATGCTGACGTCACACATATGCAAAACACTGGAAACGAGGATCAACACACACCTGAACCAGCATCTAAACAACAATTTAATCAGCAAATATCAAAGCGGCTTCACAAGAAACACAACACAAACAACCAGATCACACGCCTGCAAACATCAATCAACCAATCTTTTGGGAAATCAAAAAAAGTAATCGCAGTAATCCTAGACATTGAAAAAGCATTCGACAAGGTATGGAGGGAAGGACTCCTCGTCAGATTAATCAACAACAACATCAAAGGCAACATGTTCAACTTCATTAAAGACTTCATCAACAACAGCTCCATAGCAGTCAAAGTAAATGGTCACACCTCAGAGAAAAGGACAATTGAAAACGGCATCCCACAAGGATCTGTGATTTCGCCCACACTCTTCAACATCTACATCAACGACATTGTCACAGCATTCAACAAACAAGACAACGCCAAAAATCCACCAATCGAACCAATAAACACAGCACTCTTTGCAGACAACTGCGCCTTTTGGCATGCAGGCAGAAACAAATACGAAACTACCTAAACAACATAAACGACTGGGTGTTGAAATGGGGCACAAAGATTTCTCTTTCCAAAACGACATGCCTCCTTTTCAACAAAAAAACAGATAACAACAAAATCACACTAAATATCAACAACAACGTCATAACACAAACCAAAACATTCAAATTTCTAGTGTGATGTTCGACAGCCAACTCAACTTTGGATGCCACATACACAACATAATTGCATCCTGCAAAAAAACACTCAATCTTCTAAAGCTAATTTCCTAAACAAGTTAGTGAGCAAATGAGTTAACACTAATTTTGATATACAAAGCATGTATTCTCTCCAGGCTCGACTGCAGAGCCACGGCTTACTCGAATGCTTCTGAACACTCTTTAAAAAAAACTAGACGTAATTCAATCCAGCACCCTCAGAGTGTTCGGCCACCTGCCAAACACAACACCACCCGACAGCCTCCTGTCAGAATACAGCATCCAACCACTAAAATACAGAATAAAGCTGCAGCTACTGAAATACAACCTGAAAATACACACACTCAACACAGACCACCCCGTCAAGGATCTGGTCCCCGACCAACAAAGAATAGGGCAACCCTTTAAATCGCATAGTCTACTACTATCGAATTTCCATAGTAAAGCCAGCTAAATCAAAAAGGAAACAGGAATAGGGGAAATACCACTGATGGCATACCACAAAGAAACAAAACCAGCAATAAACACACCTTTCCTAATCAAGACAGAAACAGACAGAACAGAGTTCCCACCCTTCAAAAAAGCCATGTACAAACAACCACTACAAACAACAAACGGATCAATTTGAATAGCCAATTAAATTAATCATTAAAAACAAAATTATATGTAGTATATGTACTTACTTTTAGACCATACTAACCCGGTTATCGGATTTAAAAAAAATAAAAAAAATGTACATAATAAATGTAAATAAGTTAACAATGTTCATGTTCTTATTTTTCACAACAGCTTGCTCTGATCAGCACGTTAATTTTTTTCAAGGTTCAAGATTCAAGGTAATTAAATTACGTGCTTGACAACAGCTAGCTCTGATTAGCACGTTAATTTTTTTCAATTTTAATTTTCTTATGTCCTGCAATCGTAACGAGAATCCCTTTCTCTTTCCTTTCACAAAAACTCTTTTTCTGCAACAGACACGCCCTGTCAGAGAGCGTGCTTCACAACCGCTTGCTCTGATTAGCACGTTCAATTTTTCCAGTTTCCAGGAATTAAAATTAGTTAAACATATGTTTTACGATTGTATAATGTATTATTATCAAGTCACCTGTATATAATAATTAAATAATTAACGTGAACCTTAACTGGTGTTGTGTTCATTTCTCTAGTCGATAGACTGCTGTCAGTTTAGTTTAGATTCCTTGTTGGTGGCCATTAAAGCCCTTGTTAACCTAGACTGAGCTTTAATAAAACATCCAAGATGTTTAAAGGTTTGAGCCCCATGACACCTTGTTTCAGTATTCTTTATTAATTATTATTTTGTTTATCATTTTAATTAGTATTATTGGAGTTGTTGTCGTCTTTATCGTTAATGTCGTTATGGCAGATATTATTTCTGTCGTCATTATAAACAAAAAAACAATTATCAGTAGACAATAGACAGATTAGACACACACACACACACACACACAGAGAAACACACACATAGAAAAGAAAGAGTTTGGTATATTTGTTTGCCTTAGAGTATAGTTGTACATATAAGTTGATATCAGTGATATATGATGTTTAGGTATGTAGATGATAGCTAGGGATGGATATGCTTAAATGAGCTTATGTAAGAAAATGTTTGTACACGCGTTATATTAACCTCGCTTTTAACATCTTTTCGTTTATTGGTCATTTTAATTACTCAGTTCAGTTTTGTCTTTGTTTTCTATCCATCTACCTGTCTGTTTGTCTATCTCTCTCAGATTGTACAGATAAATAATAACTTCAGTAAATTTGTTAAAAACACTGCAGAAAACAATGATAATAAAGCAGCGATGATAGTTCATCTCATCAGGAGAGGTTCTGTATATGCTGAAAATCCTGAAAGATCTTCGAGATTAATATTCATAAATTTATTTATATTTTTGTTTTCATTTTTATTTTTTTTTTTTTTTTTTTTTTTTTGTAAATTAAGTTAATTTGCGTTTTATCTCATAGAAAACTTAGCTTGTCCCTGTAAACTGCAACTGAAATGTCTTGTTTTACAGTGATGAACAAAAATGTTCTTGTTCAAGTAAATGTAACTCAGTTTTCACCATCCTTCTCACGTTTTCAATTTTAACGCTATGTCTTATTTCTCTCCAGATTATTCCTAGTTGAACATTAATTGTTTAATTATGAATTTAATTTTAACAGTGGATAATAGAATATTACTTGCTTAACTAAAAAAATAATACCTCTATTTTTCAATACACTGTGTGTGTAATACATAATATTACCGCTACGCCTCTGTTAACAACATAAAACATGTATTGTAGTATGGAGTATTTACTGAAACACGAAACTTTGACGTACAGTGAAGTTTTCATAACGACGTGTAAAATTACTCTTACGTAGCTTTTCAGTGAAACGTGGTCTGTTAATAAAATGTCACATTAGTATGGAAGCGTTCTCGACATTTTGGATTTCACATATAATTCTACTGTTGTTTATAAGAACACGCTAACCCGAGATCCCAATCTACATTTCTGAATGTATCCAGGGTTTTCACAGTAAAATCATACAGTTACAATAAAGTACCATTTCTATAATTCCAGACAAAGCGTTGGATGTATTTTAGAAATATACTTTTTCTAAGCAGGAGAAAGATGAAGGTGATTTTCATTAATTACAGCACAGCTTGTGTTTTGTATTAGTTTTCTGGTAATTAATATTTTACTATATTTTAATAAATGTGGTGAGTGTTTTGTGAAGAAACTTTTGGGTGAAACTTATGAAGACAAGTCGGGCTGTGCAGACGTGTAGCTGACTGTCTGGATAACACGTGTTTCAGTAAAAATTTCAGTAAGTATTTACTAAAACACGAAACTTTGACGTACAGTGCAGTTTTCTAGACATAATTTGTGATGCTGGACAGAGTTTAAATTCTTTAAACAAGTAAGATTTCACTTTTATATGAATAAACTGAGGTTCAACCAAAAATAGAATGTTAATAATCTATGTCTGAAATAATCATTAAGAAAGAGTAAGATTTACTTGACAGTAAAGACATTGCTATGTTTTAATAGGATGAATCAATTTCGTCTAGCTGACAAAAAAAACATCCTCGTATCTCATAAAACACTAGGCCAGGAGGCCAGGCATGTATTCTATGATGTAACTTAAAATTATAATATTAACTATCACGTTATTTTCACTCAGTATCAATTTATAATATAAACGTCGCTGGTTTTATGTATTAACGTGAATTACGTCGCCTTTTTTCACACAGAAAACTTCGCGTGTCCCTGTGAATTTTAATTTTAATGTCGTTAGCTATAGAAAATCAAATTTTGTGATTCAAGTAAACTGTACCTTCTCACGTGTTCAGTATTAACAGTCATTTATTTCTGAATTTACAAATCGATTGCTCAATGCCGCTATAAAATGAAAAGGTCACATCCAGATTAATGTGGTATTTGATTAACAACAGAACAGATTACACTAAAAAGTTCTGCATGATGCTGAAAACTGAGTTTTTACTTTATAAGAATCAATTCATTTTGTTTATAAGTTGATAATAAATTATGTTCAGGTAGATTTATGATGAGCGCTGTTTTCACAGTTAATTTGAAATTGAACCAATATATTTACTGCTATTAAAAGTATCAAAATTACTCTGTAAAAACCGATAAATTTCCTCTGGCTGTATCCAAGATTATTATATATATATATATATATATATATATATATATAATCAATATTTGTTATGATGCAAAACAGAAGTAAACTTAATAAAATATCAATGTTAACAGTGGTGCTGTTACTAAGATAGAACGTAATTTTCACTCAATTTATTCGTTTAAGCTGCACAGCTGCACTAAATAAAAACGTAAATTCTGTCAAGCAGTCTTAAATATTAAAAAAAAAAAAATGCGCATCCAAACTAAATATGATATTATACATATAAATTAAATGATTAACCGGTAAAATATTGGTTATTGTATTTAAAAACCTTTATTTGAAAATCTCCTCTGTATTTCTCAAAAAAGATGAAAAAAAAATATATATATATATATTCGTATAAACTTTGCCACGTATTAGAAAGAAAAAAAAAAAAAAAAATAATAATAATAATAAACATCCAAAAAATAGAGAAAAGAAACATTAAGCTTAACCAGCAGCGCTGTTTATACGGCAAAATATATTCATTTTAAAATCGTCCCCTTTTCCTGTAATTTTTGTTGTTCTTTATTTTTTTATACATTTATTCAAGATCTGTTTTAGATAAGGTAGACTGTGCCGTAAGCAGAAATTCATTAAAGAAATGTTTCTCATTTTCTTCTCTCCAGAAAAACAAACATCTTGAGAAAGAAATTTATTCTTTTGTCACAAAGGGCATATGTCATTCCATTAATAGTAAATTTATGCTAAATAAAGTAATCATCTTATAAAATAACATAAATGTTAGTTTTGTCAACTTTCATTTTGTTTCTCAAATATTAATTAAATCTGTAAATTTGATAAAAATAAGACAATCAATATTTTTCTCTCCCATGTACAGGCTATATTATTACATTAAAGAAACTTAACAGCAAACATTAGTAAAATAATTAATTATTAAACGTTTTAGACAAAAGACTGAAGGAACCACTGAAGGAACCAGCTGCTCACTTAGAAATGACGTTTCGTTTGCAGCGTCTTGCCTCTAGATACAATAACAACGGCAGGAACAACGCCGTTACGACGGCAAATATCGCGATATTAACACAAATAGTAATGCGGACACTAAGCAGCAAAAGAATAAGGAGAATACACCGAGAACGTTGATAACAACGTTGTTACGTTGGTAATGAGGGCGACATTAATAGAAAATAAAATAATATATTTTAATAGGTGATGTGCCCGCCCAGAAAGTATGAAGAAGAATTAATATAAAAGCCCTAAAGAATAATGAGAAATACTCGATGAAAGCTAGCAACGATATTTAATAGAAATAGTAACAATGTTTTTTAAGAAAGCATGAATAATAGTTAATAAAAAGCAAAAGAAAAAGGAGAAGTACACCTAGAACGTAGGGAACAACGTTACAACGGTAATGACGGCGACATTAATAGAGATAATAATAATATATTTTAACATATGATGGGTGCGGTCAGAAAATAAGAATAACAGCGAATAAAAGACGAAAAGGAGTAAACCAATAACGTTAGGAACAACACCGGTACGATGGCAACGACGGCGACATTAATAGAAATTAATATATTTTAATAGGTGGTGAAAGTATGAGGAGTAATTATAATATCAGTGATCGAATAAAATAAACGTTATCAGCATAATCTATAATTATCAATATAATTTCTCTTTTTATATCACTTCTATAATCTAGTTATGTTAATAAGACAAAAGACGTTAGTCTGGAAACAGCTGTTTTTTTTTTTTTTTTTTTTTTTTAAATATTCGGTTAATATTACTGCTTCACCTTTTTTTGTAATTTAGAGTGTAGTATTAGATCTGCATAACTGTGAAAAGGAATGTTATCGAAGAAATCCTAAATATCTAAATATCTAAAATATCATGTAAACTACAAAACTCTTTTTTCATTACGCCGTGTAAAAATCCTCACTGTAATAGTATTCCTAACAGAATATTCGTTATTACATTAAAATCAGCTACTAACAGTAATTTGTAGAGAACTACAGTCAAATATCACGTTAATATATTTGTATCTTCTAGGCGTTACCATGCAGGAAGATATAATTTATAGTGCAGATAATAGAATTAGAATTACATAACTGTAAGATTGTTAATTTAAAAAGGACACTATAGCAGAAATACTAAATATTTTTCAGTATATTTTACATGGCGGTGGAGCGCTGGTATTATTGTCATAAGTTATCTGCAGAAAATTATTCATCTTATTAAAATATCACGTTAATGCTGTTTAGAATTAAGTATTTCCTTTCTCAGACCCCGTAACTTTTTCCTTTGCAATCTCTACCAGTGTAATTAAAGGCACATTAACAGTGGAGTGCAGCGGGCGGGGGGGGACGAAGGTCTGTGGCCCTGGGCATCCAAATGGGGAGAACATCCAATCAGAGAAAAGAGGTTGATAAAATTGTGTGATTTGTATTTAAATCAATAAAGCGTTTATTTTATTTTGTTTTTAATATTCAAAATATCTTTCTTTCTCAAAATATTTATCGGTACTAGGCCTTGATTCCTTGTGGCATACCACCAAGGAGTTGACCCCGGGCATCACCAGACCTCTGCATGCCACTGCACATTAATCTGTATTTCTAGATATTTCTTAAAATAATCCTTCTCTTTATATGTTTATTGCCTTATAAAATATAACATCACTTCCCACGAACACTATCTATTTTAATATTATGATTGCAAAAGACGGGAATTCTTAATAAAAATATCACGTACTTTTTGGCTCAGATGCTTGTAACACAAAGATAACTGCCGTTATCTCAAGTTATGGCTGAAAATTTGGTCAGAATGTGATAAAGTAAGCTAATATTTTTTTCTTTATCTGAATATCAGTTTTATCTTATAAACGGCTGTAATGGTAGCAGAACACTTTTTAAAAATAAATATGTTAGAAATACAGGAGAAATTAATGTAGTTTTCTGTTAGTTAAACGACAATCTTACAGTGATATCAAGAAATAAGAGGTTAATGTTTTAATGAGATTTAACAGTATTAAAGAGTATAAAATGAAAAACGTTTTTATTTTGTCTTTGCCTCCGAAATTAGTCTTTTTTCTTTTAGATGACTTGAAACTAATATTGTAATCGAGACTCATTTCCGACTCGCACGTCACTTCGCGTCTGCTAGAAAACATTTTAATCTTCGTTTACAATTGAATTCGCTGATAAGAAATATTCACTTATTAATAATGTTAATGACATCAAGGGTAGGCATCATAAACAGAAACAAAAGAAAAAAAAAGAATAAAGAAAAACGATTGTGAATGCTCACGATTCGGAACTAAGGACCTCTAAGATTATAGTGTTTTTATCATATCTCATTTTCTAAAACAACAGAAATTTAAAGTCAACAAACTTTTTTTTAATTTTATTTTAATAATTAATTAATTAATTTATTATTATTATTATTCCAGAAAATTTAAAATAAATAAATAAATAAATAAATAAATAAGAATGCAATATGGAAAGTAATACTGAACAATCTATGCATTTTTCATTATTAACAATGGAAAATATTTAAATATTGATTTTCCAAACCAGTTTCATTCACAATAAAAAATAAAAACTTATTTTAAAAAATATATGGTGTAATAAGAGTATAATAATTTTATATCAACAGTGAAAAAGTAAATTGAGTAAAATGTACATTCTTCACAGTCCATAATTAATGGGACACTTACTAAGAGAAAAAATATTTTTAATGTGTTATTACTTTCTCCTTATTTAAGTTTTTGGAAATCTCAATTTTAACTTTATAAAAAGCAACGTCCATAGTGAAAAGTGAAGTAAAATGTTATTTTTGGGGGGTGTTTTTCTGTTAAAAAGGAAGAAGTGAGAACACCTGAAATTAATAAATGTGTCATTATCTACATGACAGACTGATATTGAAAAGAAGAGGTGTACAGTTTAAATCAACTTTTATTGTAAACAAGAAGCTCAGTAGATATGAAGAAAGATGGATGGGTTTCCAGGTAAGTGCTCTAATAAATTTATTTTAAAAATGTCTATAAACACTGACAGATGAACAGATAGATGGAAAGGTGGATGATGGATTAATACATAGATGTAGATTATACAGACTGCATGAGAAACAGTTAGACGGTAAAAATGGAATAATCAGATTTTGAAAGTGTGAAAGAAAATATATAAAGTTACGTAGATACAGTTTGTTTGTAGATGGGCAAACAGAAAGACAGGATGTAATGTAGGTATGTAGACATAGTTAGATATGTAGGTAGTTAGGGAGTTGGGTAGATGATTGGTGGATGGTTATGTGTTGCAACATGCATGAACGGACAAGATAAAAGAAAACTAGATAAGATAGAAGAAGCAGATAGGTAGGTAGATAGATAGGTTTGTGTATAGATAGATAACTCAGCAGGGTGATGGATAGATCCAAAGAGAGATAGAGATTGATGGATAGGAAGATGGGTAACTACATGTATATGGAAGTGCAGGTACATGTGTTAGATGTGCTAGAACGTATGTGAATGAGAGTGTGCTTGTGTTATAAATGGACAGACATACAGAAACAGGTTGTAAGGTAGTTATGCTTGGAGGTAGCAGCAGATATGGACAGATGATTTACTGATGGTTATTGAAAGGAGGAGTTAATGTATATATCTTCATATGCATGTTTGTATGTATGTGTGTGTGTGTCTGTACATATCTATATATACATACATATATATATATATAGAGAGAGAGAGAGAGAGAGAGAGAGAGAGAGAGAGAGAGAGAGAGAGAGAGAGAGAGAGAGAGAGAGAGAGAGAGAGAGAGAGAGTATGGATGCATGGAAAAGAATTTAGAGGAATATTTGGATTTATTAATTGAATATTTTTATATTATTAGACTGATTACTGGGGTTCAGATCTTTTGAAAAAGAATTAAAATAGGGCTGGATTAAGACAGCAAATGTTATAATTGGACACATTGAAGACAAATTGTCATGAACTGATTTGATGTATCAATTTAAAATACAGAAATGGGTAAGAAAATATTAGTTTTATTTTTACATTCAACCCACAGTGATAGACATATAGTATCATTAAGTATGTTTTTCCTAGGAATAGTCTTGTCTTTAAAACTCCGCTTATTGTATTGTTAGATAAGTACATTTTTTCTTATTTTAATTAATAGAAAAAAAGTATATTTCAAAAATTAGCTGGTTGATATAGAGCTGTTAATATCTGATAATAATACTTTTATGAATGTTATTTAAGAATGAAAAACCTGCTTAGGTTCAATACTTGTATATGTGTCAGTAATTATTAGAAAGTCTAATTAAATCATTTATCAGAAATGGTCAGTGAAAATATTTGAATAAGAAGAATAAAATTTCATTTTTGATTGAAAGGTCTGCATTTAAAAATATTTTGCAGTAAAAACATATAAGCTGATTGATGAAACAGAGAAACCAAAAATATTAATATATTTTCAGTGGTGACTAAAAGTTACACTGTTTATGAAAAGGTTACACAGAAATAGTTATTAACATTTTTGAATTTATTATATTTATTTATAGAATTTTAAGTAGTTTTGCACTAAATGTTGTGGTCTTTTTTATTTTATGGTTGTTACAGAATGTAATCCTTAAAATTGATATTCTTTTTCTGTGTCTGTCCATTTTTTGTTTTCCTAAATCATTTATTTTTCAACACTTAAATAACATACAGCTTACATTTTCAGACACTCAATAAAATTATCAACCTTGATCGAGGAAGACACTGATCACTGTGATGGTCAAGGTGATAATGGCAGAGTTTACCCATAATAAACATTACAATGCCAAATACTTTGACAAGGTAGCTAAACTTTTATTTCTTTGCTTTCTTTTCTCAACTTATTTGTCATTTTCGTCATGGTGATATGCAGCTGCTTGAACTTAAATGATAAGATTTAGGTAGTGAATTTATATTTCATTGTTCCACAGTACATGTAACAGGCAGAGGTCCTTCCCTTCTTGTGACCACATTGCTGTATGAAACTTATCAGTGAACTCAGTAAAACGTCCAGCTGCATTTGCAATGAATAACCTTTTTTTAAATTATTTTAAATACATTTCTTAGTAATTCTTTGTGTTTTTCCAAAATATTTAAATTGCCACCTGACTTATTGGATTTATTATCCTTTTATTTTTGTTTCAGAATGGATGACAATAAACCTGCTGAATATGCAGAAAATGGTAGCAGTGAAAAGGTAAGTAAAGATTTAATTATGTTTTGCTATCAAGTTTTCACACATGATCATAGTAAAATAAAATTAATAGATAAGAATGATGATTATTTATTTTAAGTACATGATCATTAGCCAGTAATTGTTAAGAAGTATGTTTTTGTAAGTTTGGTTAACAATAGGCATTTTTCCTTCTCAATTTTTACTAAAGTAAAAACATTAATTGTTGTGCATTTCATTTATTTATTTACTATTGGTCTTAATAAAAATCAAAATGAGCTTTTTAATCAGTTAAATAAAACACTTTTTAGATTTATCAAGTATAACAAACATACCTTCACTTTCTGTGTT
Organism: Chrysomallon squamiferum; assembly: GCA_012295275.1. Lineage (NCBI taxonomy): Eukaryota > Metazoa > Mollusca > Gastropoda > Neomphalida > Peltospiridae > Chrysomallon > Chrysomallon squamiferum. The sequence continues at coordinate 7,856,455 of CM022677.1, forward strand.
CACACGTTACTATTACTGACAATATTAACTAGCAAAACATATATTTATTTATTTTCACTCTCCTATTTTCTTATCAACACTACAGCAGTTTAAAGATGGTGAATTTAAGGATTAATAGAGAAAATGTTTAAAAAACAAATATCTTTTCTTAAGGTTATGTTCAGCTTTGATTTGTGTATAATCATTTTAAATATGTAATGTACTACAGGAAATTAGTAAAACAGAGAGAAAACTATATATTTATATTATATATCAACATCAGTAACAAAATTAGAATTATATTTTAAAAGCTTGGTTGATCACATAATTTTATACAGGAATGTAATTTCATATTTTGTTTTATTTTCTTTCTTTCCTAAAGGCTAAAGGGTTATGCAACAGCTGCATCATTTGGAAAAGCTCTGGAGATGTCAAGGCAATACACAGAAGGTGAACTATCTTTTCATATTATTACCTGTCAGTTCTTAGTAATGAGCATCTAAGAAAACATAGTAACAGTAATTATTATGATAATAGTGGTGGTGATTATGCTAATGCTAATATAATAATAATAATAATAATAATAATAATATTATTATTATTATTATTATTATTATTATTTTTATTATTATTATTAAGACAAATTTTTGTGTTAAGACAAAACTGTATTTTTATATCATATAGTTTATTAATACTCAATGTTGATCCTAACAATTAAGGAAATCTATAATGTTTTTATAAAAAAGTTACCAATTCTTGCACTTTTTGTCATAATAAACCTTAACAGTTTTTAAGTAAAGTTATAAAGTTATGCACAAACATAGCAAAACTTAATAATCTTTTTAAAACAGATGTCATCATCACATCAATTTTATTACGGTATAATAAAATATGAAATGTTTTTAAAAATTCCAGCAGAATATAGAATTTTAATAATATCAAGGATATAACTTCAAAGTATAAGCTCAAGGACAGTTGTTTGACTTAATTTTTTTATTAAGAAATTAATAATTAAAATTTAATTAGGAAATAAATATTCCTTTTTCATACTGGTAATAATTTTATAATAATATATCAAAGAAAATGTAATCGTTTGTTTGTTTAATTCCATGTTATATCTTATGGGAAGTTGTTTTATATTTATATAATTAGATAAATATATCATTGAAAATATATTTCAGGTTAGCTATTTTGAATTATATATATTTTTTTTTTTCATAGAATTCATAGAATGATACTTAGATACCAATAAATTAATATTATTTTTCAGGCCATATAATAAATTTGTGTTTTGTTGTTTGTTTGTTTGTAAAGTTGAAATTTATTTTCATTGTAATTAAAATATAAATAATTTGTACAGTCACATTTCTGTATTCATCTGTATTCTATCCCAATTTTAGGATCATATATTATAATAATAGCTGGGATACCTGCCAAAACAGTCTGTTAGATCATTATAGAAGTTGAAGATTAAAGATGAAATAAAAATGAATACAGATAAAACAAACTGTAAGCTGGAAACAATTTTGAGTTAGTTAATTGTGGCTAATCCAGCTTTACTTCCAAAATTGCTAAAATGTAATCTTGTTTTGCAAATTTAATTGTGCAAGCTGAAAATAAATCTTTTCTGGTTTTGCAGGTGATTATGAGAGAAAACCCTGAAGATGACAAATTCATCTGATACTGATACTAGACAGACAGAGGAAGTCAGTAAAACAGAAAACTGTTCTGAAGTTAGTGGTATCAGTATGTTTTATAATAATAAATAATAGTAATGTGTTTAAGTACATATGAATGCAGGGCTTGTAATGGCTTAACTCATTAATTATAAGGTTTGCTCAGGCAAAGGATTTAGTCGTTTTTAAAGTTACTTTTGCTGCTTATCCAGATAAATAAAGTCAGCATTACAACATTGTTAAAGTGTAATTCATTGATAATTTATAATAATTTTCCATGGCTGAGATATTTCTTCCCAAAGATTTTATTGTGAAATTAATAATATGCTTCTAGCCTGGAATAGGTAAACATTAGTTATTTAAGATTTAGAATAATAAGCTTGATGCTTATTTTTTTTATTTATTGTTATTGTTATTTTTATTTTATTAATTTTTATTTCTATATTTGTTTATTTAGATAAATCTGGCTAAAAAAAGGGGAATGTACAAAATCCACAAAATTGCCTGATCGTGAAATAATAGTAAGAAACAGAGACTAATACATAAAACAAAATAGTTGTATAAATATAGCTATCATACCATCAGCACAAACTTTGGCTCCAGCATTTCCAAGGATTTTCTTGACCAGCTTGGAAGACTTTTGAGGTAACTCTGTATGAAGTGTGAGAAGTATGCCCTGTGTATGATTTTTCAGAGAATGAGAGATAATTATATAAATAAATAAATATATAGATAGATAGATAGATAGATATAGTTATAAACAGACAGACAGAGGATAGATAGGTAAATGGACATAGTGATGAATGAATGGTTAGCTAGACAGGTAATAAGATTAAGCTACACCACAGGTTGATCAACAAACAGACAGATACATAGATAGACAAATAGCCAGAGAAACTAATGATGAAATAAAACAAATATATTTCAAATTAATTCGAAATTAGGAAAAGTAGCAATACCCTATGTATCCATCTGTTCATCTATCTTCAGTAACTATCTCTGTATGTAGGTATTTCTATTTATCTATCATAATCTGTCTATCTGTCTATCTATCTAACCAATTAAATGTTATTATATTAATGTACTAATTAGCCATTCCCTTTGGAAATGTTGCCACCCCTACACCACGGTGAGGTTCAGTACACGTAGGGGATGTTAGTAATGGTTAGTATTTGGTTAATGGTTAGTTTTTTGTTAATGGTTAGTCTCTTTCTGTCTGTCTGTCTCTCTCTCTCTCTCTCTCTCTCTGTGACTCTCTTTCTCTCTATCACTGTTTCTCTTTTCTCTCTTTCTCTATCTCTGTCTCTCTTGTCTCTCTATCTGTTTCTGTCTCTCTCTCTTTCTTTCTTGGTCTCTCTCTATATCTCTGTCTCTGTTTCTGTCTTTCTCCCTCTGTCTCTGTCTCTCTCTGAATCTCACTTTTTCTCTCTGGTGTATCGCTTTCTCTCTATGACTCTCTCAGTATTTCTGTCTCTCTCTCTGTCTGTCTGACTCTCTCCCTGTCTCTATCTCTCTGTATTGCTATGTCCCTGTCTCTTTTTCTCTGTCTCTTTCTCCCTCTGTCTCTCTCTGTCCCTCTTCCTCTTTCTGTCTCTCTGACTCTCTTTCTCTTTTTCTCTCTGACTCACTCTTTCTCTCTGTCTGTCTCTCTGTCTCTCTTCCTCTCTCTGTGTCTCTGTCTCTCTTTCTCTGTCTGTCTGTCTTTGTATCTCTCTGTGTGTCTCTCTCTCTTTTTCTCTCTCTATCTCTCTCTAACTCGCTTTCTTCTCTCCACACAAAATTAACAATTCTACCTAAAGCAACATTAACCAACAGCAAAAGCAACAGCTATAACACCACTATTAGCAATAACAACAATAATAAAAATAGTAATAATTATGTACTACAATAACAATAATAACAATGTTAGCAATAATATCAACAACAAAAATAAAAACAAACAAAATTGAAAGATAGATGAAACGCACACACACACAAGCTTAATTAAACTGAATTGATGTTACATACCACGCTCTAGAAATCATTATATTTGTGAAATTTAAATAACGTGTCAGTATGAAAAGGCTGAAAAACAGTATTTACATGTATTTGAAATTTTTATACTACATTTTTACATTGAAATGAAATTTTCATGAAAACGTACAATCTTAGTTGTAGTGAAACCCAAATCTCTCTTTCTCTAATCATGATAAATAACATATACAAATTTTCATGTATCAAAACGGAATTTCGTAATAAATTTAAATTCTTATTTTTATTCTGAATAGTATGAATGAATAAATATTAAGTTTTTTAGTAAAGAAACATTTTAATTATATGAAATAAACTAAGAATGCACAAATAGAGATACTACTACTACTAATAATAATAATACTAATTAGTTAATTTCATAGACAAAGTAGTCTAAGGGAAATAACTCTGTTGTCCATTAATAATAGGAATGAATATAACAATAATGATAACAGCATTAACAAAAACAAAACAAATTTTGAAAAAGGAAAATAAAATAATGGTATATTTTCTAATTTAGATTTGTTTCATTTAATTCATTTAGTTAAGTTCTAAAGAAATGCTGTTTAATTATTCAGCAAAGTTAAGAAAAAATAATTCTAATAAAAAAATTATTCACAGAATAGAAGATTGTAACAGCAGAACAATAAAAAAAATAGTTTAAGAAATAAAACTCATTCCCCCTGCCCTCCTGCCCTAGTCCCTCTCACGCCGGCTGTCCACCCCGCCCTCAGACAGCTTGTGAAGGTACAGGGGGGTGCAGACAGCCAGCATACAGGGGACTAGGGCAGGGGCGGATAGATAAAAATTGTTGAGAACACTTTCCCCTGGCAGACAGCCCATGCTTCCGGGGTAGGGCGGGTGGGCATGTGTTCAACTCACCTTTTCTGTCTGGGACCCTAAACTCACCCGTTTTTATCCTACCCACCCCCCCTGCCCTAGTCACCCACACACCGACTGTCTGTCCTGCATATGGATGGAGCTACTGATAAACACAGGCTGAAGTTTGTACAAGCACTAGGGGCTTTTAAGATTAAACTGGTAATTAAATATTAAAAAAAGTAATATTGTTTTTGTTTACTGCCTGAAAATATAGAAACTTATCTAGTGATCATATATTGCAATTACTGATAGTGACTTCAGGATCTATCTGATCTATCTATCTATCTATCTATCTGTATATATACACATACATACACATACACACATGCATGCATGCACTCACACACTGTGTGATAGAGGTAAGCTGCTGAAAATGGACTGAATATTGATGAGGATAAAAAAATATATATGAATCCATGGTTTGTGTTTACATTGGTGTGTGTGTTGCTGTACACATTTGCATACAAAAACACACATACACATACAAACACATAAATTAAGTTATGCATTTCTTTCTTTTTTATTTGTTTGTCATCCACTTTCCAATCCAGTGCCTCCTGCAAGCATTATTAGAGATTTTAAAGTTTAACTTTGTAATATGATTTTAAATAATTACATATATTTATATTGTCAAACAATTTATATTTGTTAAACAGTTTACACAAATACTTTGAGGTATAAATAATTTTTAATGATCTGTGTAACATTAATTCATAGATAATTTTGCATATCTGATCAATAACCTGTCTTAAAGATATTAATATATCTTGGAATTAGATCCTCACCAGCTCATGTATTGACAGCAGCAGACTATTCTGTACTGGCAGAACAACTGAAACACTCACTAAGCTTTGTGCAGGCAAGTTAATCTGACATTCAACTTCTACATAAACGAAAATCATCTCAGTACTAGATTTCAAGCGCAATTAAAAACTGTTTAATTCTCATTTTTAATATATTTATTTATATACTAATTTATTTATTCTTTAATTTCATGCTTATAGTTGATGGTGCCTGATCTGCATGGTCACTTCAGAGACTGGGTAGTTGTAGTGAAATGTGGTAGAGACACTAGAATAAGATTTGAGATACAAACATGCACAGATACGAAGAGAAATTTTCAAGAAGCATGTGAAACAAATGTCTTATGTCCAGGTAAGAAGCAATAATTATATTGATACTGTAATTTTCTTTTAAACAGATTATGTACAGACAGATGGGCATCTTGTTTCCTGTGAGGTCTTTATGCATCTATTGTATTCTAAGATGACAATAAATAACAATCTCTAGATTGTGAGTAAAGGTGTTGTCACTAAATAATGTGAGGAATAAAATTACTTCTCTGCCTACAAAAGTGAAAAATGACTCAAATAATAAAATATTTATTTCACTAAAAAAGAAATATAGCTGTTTCAGTTGTTAATGGTTTGGTGAAACTTTAAGGCTAATGAATTACTTTAGGTTTGTTGATAATCACAATAGTAAAGCATTAACCAGCACGTTTTACAAAATCGAAGTGTTATTTACTTGATTTTCTTTTAACGTTACATTAAAAAATTTGCTATAACTTTTCTTTGATTAAGATATTAATATATCTTGGAATATCTTGTACAGTCTGAACATATATTTGTTATTTAATTAAGACAATAAAATATTTGGGTTCTTCTCAAAAGAAATCTCTATAACTGTTATTATGTTTGTAAGTTATTCATATATGAGTAAAAATGATTTATATTTTGTTTTGTAGCCTGGGGTTCATGGTCAGCATTCAGTGCAGTTACAGCATGCTCAGTAACCTGACAAAAGAGAGAAAAAGAATTTGTGAGAATGATGTACAAGGTGGTAATGGGTGTGGAGCCAAATCACCTCAAACTGAAACAAAAACTGAATCGTGTTCAGCATAAAATCCCCATCCAGCATGGGGAGCATGGAGTTTGTCTGTTCTGCAACATGTGGAGCTGCTACTTAGACTAGAAAATGGACAACACGCTGATATCTCTGAGACAGTAGCTTCAGAGACAAACCTGTACAAGCAATGACATCTCTGAGACAGTAGCTACAGAGACAAACCTGTACAAGCAATGACATCTCTGAGACAATAGCTACAGAGACAAACCTGTACAAGCAATGACATCTCTGAGACAGTAGCTACAGAGACAAACCTGTACAAGCAATGACATCTCTGAGACAGTAGCTACAGAGACAAACCTGTACAAGCAATGACATCTCTGAGACAGTAGCAGACAAACCTGTACAAGCAATGACAGAGACAAACCTGTACAGTAGCTACAAGCAATGACATCTCTGAGACAGTAGCTACAGAGACAAACCTGTACAAGCAATGACATCTCTGAGTCAGTAACTACAGAGACAAACCTGTAGAGACAAAGCAATGACATCTCTGAGACAGACAAACCTACAGAGACAGCTACAGAGACAAACCTGTACAAGCAATGACATCTCTGAGACAGTAGCTACAGAGACAAACCTGTACAAGCAATGACATCTCTGAGACAGTAGCTACAGAGACAAACCTGTACAAGCAATGACATCTCTGAGACAGTAGCTACAGAGACAAACCTGTACAAGCAATGACATCTCTGAGACAGTAGCTACAGAGACAAACCTGTCCAAGCAATGACATCTCTGAGACAGTAACTACAGAGACAAACCTGTCCAAGCAATGACATCTCTGAGACAGTAGCTACAGAGACAAACCTGTCCAAGCAATGACATCTCTGAGACAGTAGCTACAGAGACAAACCTGTCCAAGCAATGACATCTCTGAGACAGTAGCTACAGAGACAAACCTGTCCAAGCAATGACATCTCTGAGACAGTAGCTACAGAGACAAACCTGTACAAGCAATGACATCTCTGAGACAGTAGCTACAGAGACAAACCTGTACAAGCAATGACATCTCTGAGACAGTAGCTACAGAGACAAACCTGTACAAGCAATGACATCTCTGAGACAGTAGCTACAGAGACAAACCTGTACAAGCAATGACATCTCTGAGACAGTAACTACAGCTACAGAGACAAACCTGTACAAGCAATGACATCTCTGAGACAGTAGCTACAGAGACAAACCTGTACAAGCAATGACATCTCTGAGACAGTAGCTACAGAGACAAACCTGTACAAGCAATGACATCTCTGAGACAGTAGCTACAGAGACAAACCTGTACAAGCAATGACATCTCTGAGACAGTAGCTACAGAGACAAACCTGTACAAGCAATGACATCTCTGAGACAGTAACTACAGAGACAAACCTGTACAAGCAATGACATCTCTGAGACAGTAACTACAGAGACAAACCTGTACAAGCAATGACATCTCTGAGACAGTAACTACAGAGACAAACCTGTACAAGCAATGACATCTCTGAGACAGACATAGCTACAGAGACAAACCTGACAAACCAAGCAATGACATCTCTGAGACAGTAATTACAGAGACAAACCTGTACAAGCAATGACATCTCTGAGACAGTAATTACAGAGACAAACCTGTACAAGCAATGACATCTCTGAGACAGTAACTACAGAGACAAACCTGTACAAGCAATGACATCTCTGAGACAGTAACTACAGAGACAAACCTGTACAAGCAGTGACATCTCTGAGACAGTAACTACAGAGACAAACCTGTACAAGCAGTGACATCTCTGAGACAGTAACTACAGAGACAAACCTGTACAAGCAATGACATCTCTGAGACAGTAGCTACAGAGACAAACCTGTACAAGCAATGACATCTCTGAGTCAGTAACTACAGAGACAGACAATGTTTACCTGTTTATACTGTAATTTTATTAGTAAGATATTTTCTAAACTTATTATGTTACTAAAAACATTTATTTCAAATATTAAAATAGCTGTTTTATTAATGCATATTAAGAAACTGGATATAAATTATTATCATGCATATATTTTTGATTAGAAATCAGAATCAGAAATTGAAATAGATATTTTATTAAAACAAAAAAACAATAATAAGTAACAATTTATTTTTGTTGATTTACATACAGATTACTATGTGCTGAGAATCCAGAGGAAAAAACATTCATGGCTGAAAAAATCTCTCTCTCTCTCTCTCTCTGTGAGTCTGTCTATCTGTGTATCAATCTTCTTTGTGTGTGTGTGTGTGTAGGTGCAGAAGTCATATATGATATTTGTTAAGATCTATACTAACATTGCATCCACTGAATTATGTTTTGTCTCATCCACAGACAGGTTCAGTTAAATTCTTCACTAAGCATGTGGAAAGGTGCGTTGTGAAGC
>CM022677.1:7865488-7936290 GCA_012295275.1 Chrysomallon squamiferum
CTTGAAATGTTTTTATTTTATTTTTTGTATTCTTAAATACTTTGGAGTACATGTTTGTAATTTAGTTTTGTAAAATGTTCGTCGTCTGCTTTTTGAAACGTTTCAAGAGCAGATAATCGAAAAATGATTATTAAACAATACGATGTAGAATCTTGTCCAAGACTCGAGAGTAATTTTAATTTTTTTGAGAATTTAGCTGAATTTTTATTGATCAATCAACAGAGTAATCAGTTATATTTTTCATTTTTCATTTAAATTATTATGTAATTATATTTAGTAGATATGTAAAAGAGACGGACAGGAGGTCTCGGTGGCCTTGAACAATGTAGACCTTCCGTTGTAATAAACATAGATTACTGGTGACAAATGAAAACAGCTACTGAAATCTCTATGTCTATAGCCCAGTTTGCATTCATTATTTCCCATTCTTTTCTAAGGTTGATTTAAAATAATTCGGATAATTACAGATCTATTACATTGCTAAGTTGTCTTGAAGCTTCTTTAAATAACAGCTAGAGTTGTGTAAACAAATAATAGAATAATTATTGTAATACGTTTTCACATTAAACCGATTTTACGTACAGATATTATGATCATGGTGTTTAAAAATAAATCTTGCTTAAAATTGATTCTGTATATATGACTATGCGTGAGCGTGTGCGTGCAAAACATTGACGGTAGTTACAAATATTTATGGGAATTATAGGCCTAACGTTGGGATTGATCTTTTCTCAAAATATGTCTAGTCGACATGTTTATATTTCCCGCCGATCTTTCTACGTCACTGGAAATCTTTAGTTGAAAATTATTTCGTCAGTGGCTAAGAAACGCAATCATTTTGGAAGAAAACGATAGCTTAGTTTAATGGTTTTCATTAAAAGAATTTCATTGTTTTACAAGCAACGAAAAATTAGGAAGTATTCAACACAATACAAATGAAAGTGAGACTAATTCCTACTAACTCTCGTTAAAATGTAGGTACATGTGTGTGAACGTGGATTTATTTATTTTTGGTAGTCTTCCAGTTTACATGTACCCTTTTTTCGCAGAGTTTCTACGTGTTTCTGTTTTACTGCTTTTCTGAATTAAACTAATCAAATCTAACAATTTTCTCAACATTAATATAAACAGTCGAAATCAATCTAGTCAGCCACACGGAACTCTTTGTTTTCTTAAGTACATATCTTTTTCAATTTCCTGTCTGTTGTATTTATAACAAAAATAAATGTTAGCTTGTATTTATAACAAAAATAAGTGTGTGTGTGTGTGTGTGTGTGTTTATTTTATTGTTGTTTTTATTTATTTATTTTTTTATTTTAATTTAAAGCTAGCGAATTAAAATGACAATAGAAAAATTGCTTGATCTGCATCCTGATAAAGATGAGACAAAAATCTTTTTTTTTTTTTTATTTATTTTAAATTTCTTTCAAATTTTGAAATGCCGTCAGTGTTTGGCAACAATGGACAAGAAAAACAAAGAGGAATAAAAAGAAGCCCACAAACATAAATTAGAATAGTGACATAGCTTATGCCAGGATGTAATTTGATATTCAATCTTATCTACAAAGACATATTATTGTCATCTACATCCATTGGTATGAATTATAAAAGGTTTTATTTATTTATTTATTTATTTATTTTAAACTTTTCTACCTAGTGTTACTACACTTGAAAAAGTTTTATTATGTTCTTTTCTTCATTTGTGCACGATGCATACGGTTGTCACAGTTTTAAACACACACGCACACACACACACACACATACACACACACACTAATATTAATAATCAAAAGAAATGTTACCACAGTACAGTCGAAATTTCACAAATATATTAAAACATTTACTTTCATATGTTTTTATTTAACATTTCAGCACGCCAGGAAAAAGACACACGAAAAGATGAATATATCCTTCATTTGATTAGTTTCTACTTTGTTACTGATAATAGTTGATAGAATGGGGTTCAAACATTGATCCGCACACACACATTTTTGTTTTAAGAGAACATATCGATTTATAATTTGTATGTATATTTTGATAAAGGTTATTGTGTTCCTTTATTTATTTTATTTTTTATTTTTATTTTTATTTTTGTTATTGTTATTGTAGCTGCAGAAACATTCGGGATGATTGCCGGTGTTTAGGGATTTACTGTTTTATTTGATGTTCGAAGAATCTTATACAGAATTGCCACATGATGGCAGCCATCTTATTCGAGAACAATAATTATATGTCAGAACTTTTGTAGATAATCAGATATAAATCTTGAAACTAGAAGCCTTCAGCTGTTATTCATTATTACAAAAATATAGTAAATTACATAGTTTTATACTTTGATTTAAAAGTAACAATGGATTCTCTGAACAGCATCGTGACTGAGAGAACAAGCAGGAATCATCTCCTTTATTGAAGACGAAACAACATTTATTTTCCTAAAATCTTGATATTTCCACATTGGTTGATTGATGTATAAGATACAACGTGAACTAAACCTGGACAACTGAAATCTGTCATGTTGACTTATGTCTTCAACACAGTGAGATCTCCTAAAAACAGAAAAAAAAAGAAAACATTCTATTATGAAATTAAGTGGAGGCATTGTAACAGTTTATGCATCATGCTTAAAAAGTACTGTAGGGCTTTAGAAAGCATCATTTTGATATAAAACATGTGTATACTGGTTTGAAACTGTATGAGATATTCAGTCTTCTGTTTGCCAAATGACTGAAATGGATCTCTGATTTTCCACAGATTACGAAGGAAAAATACCTGCAAATTTTATTCAGATAATAATAAACATCAATCATATTTTGTTGTCATTTTAACATACATACCGGTCTAAAAAAGAAAATAAATATTTAATTATCAATACAATCTCAGGTGCAGCTAAAATTAATCCTGTTTTTCTTAGCAACAGAGAACTGCTAAGTTGTCTGGAGGGCCTCTTTATTTCTCAATTTAAAAACTGTCGTTCTTGAATGAGATGATATTCATTTAGTTATATGACACATTTTACGGAAAATTACAGGTATGATTTCACTGTAAACATTCAGAAATATAGATGGAACTTCCGTGTTATAATGTTTTTATAAATAACAGTAACTTTATATGTGACGTGAAACATTTATCGAGAAATAAAGAGGGCGCATCTAGTGTGACATTTTATAAACACCAGAAACATGTTTCACTGAAAAACACACACAGCAGAACTTTGTGCAACTAACTTCAGATACCGCTTCGAAGTGTCCGTTTTATTAACGTAACGTGATATTTTACTTTGCTAATTCTAAATCGTATAATAGAAAGGTGTAAATTTACTGTACGTGGAACTTTAGTAGTATATACACTACAGGAAATATTGATAACCACAGTTAATCTATTTGTTATTACGACAGTTATAAATGATAATTCTACATGGCGTTATGAAAATAAGCGGTTTAATTACCTGTAAAAAGAAAACAAAAAGAGAATTAATTATGAGCAGTGATATTTATAGTTAAGTGTGTTGAGAACTGTTAATCTCATATTTATATCAGGTTATACTGAAAAATATCAGAGTTAATTTCTTGGAATCACGATAGCTGAGAACAAGCAAGGTTAAATTTAATTTGTTCATTACATTCATTAAAAGGTTACATCAGCGCAAGTTGTACAGTGTAATATACTTTACATTGCTAATTATACCTGAAGTTCTCTTATTACATTAGATATTAATATAACCGCTCCACCAGTAATAATCAATATAACAATGAAGCAGACACCGTAGTTGTCAAAGTCCTCTCTTTGTCAATAGCTAAATAACAACAACAACAACAACAGTAATAACACCTTAATATATTTATTTTTAATTTGTTTTAATTTTTCTGTAAAAAATATGTTTAACGCTATTCTCCTAGTTTCATTAGAACTGTTCTGAGAGCGGATATAAAAATTCCTACGAACTTTTTACTAGGCCGCATAAAGTTATCAGATAAATCAGATTGTTTCTGTCGAGATAAAAACTAAATACTTCTTTTGTAAAACAGTATATAATAATAATAATAATAATAATAATAATAATAATAATAATAATAATAATAATAAATTGATTTATTTATAATATAATTACATGAGAAATCGTGAACTTTTCATAAAGCCACATTTAACTAAAGAATATCGCTGTTTACACTGATAATGTTACTCATCGATAACAAAATAAGACGCAAGTTTTATAACGTCTGTATTATTTATGAGAAATTAAAATTACATTAATTAGAGATTATCAGTTATATTATTGAATAAACATGGAATTTCATTCTAGATTAACTTACTTTTCTTAGTGTTTAAAAAAAATCTGATATATTCTTAATTACATAATTTGATAAATTTAAATTTTAGATTAATCATGTAATTTCATGTAGGGAGAGATGTAAATTGTGTAATGTTATGTTACTGCGGTCATAAAACAAAGTATCACATTGTGACACTGAAAGGTGCACAGTTAATTTTCAGTAATATCAATACAATAATAAATACAGTATTCATCTAGCATTTCACGCGTTTCTGTATAGTCTTATTATTCGTAAAGAAACTTATTATTAATGTTAACACACCCTAATGTTTCAGTATATAAGAAGGACATTAATTTGGGGGGAAATCATATTAATATTAAAGTTGAAAGAAGATATTTATATTTCGATGCGAAGCGGAGATATTAAGTTTCTATCTTACGTTAACTTTACAAAATTATTCAACATATGGAATTATCAAAATACAACGATAATGTCGTTTATAATAAAATATTTCCTTTTTCTGAGGCCTAGAATTGTTTTTGATCAGAGGACTGGTGAGTTCATAACAAACGTTAAACAATTTCGCTTGATCTCAGTTTTGTCGTAAAAACGGCCATAATGTTAGCTGAAGCCGTTTTTCAGGTTTCTGAATAAAGGCCAAACACTAATTCTAAATGAAAGGGTTCATTTTAATATTATCACCGAAAAATGTATATACGCAATCTGTATTGTGTTGTATGTGTGTGTGTGTCCATATGCATCTGACTGTATAAAAACGTAAAATTATCCTATTTAAATTTATTTTGTGAATATGAATGTGTAAGAAAAATGCCTTTTGTAAACTGCGAATGTGAAAAAAAGGACTCAATATTTTTATTGAAATGTACGCAAACTAATAAAAACATTTTCCTTATATCAATTCAGGTGTTTTGTTTTATGAGTTACAGTCAGCGATCAAGTGAGTTAAGACAATTTACATTATCCTCACTTGAAGAAATCACAGTTGTTTTCACACGAGTGTTTACAATAATCATGTTCTGTGAAAAAGGATATATTTTCAGAGATAGGTTTGATGCTGAAGTGTGCACTTGTTTAACCAACACAGCATGTTTTTCTGAGACTACCGAGTTCAATATTAATAAACTGTAATGAAAATTATAAACAACATTCACACATTTCTTCATTGGAATATTTAGATTCCTGTTACAGAAATGTTTTCAAAGTTTTTGGTAGAGATGTTTATTGCAATCGTAACAGTTCATTCAAATTTATCTTAAAAATGCTTTAATAATGAAAAAAAGGCAACAACAGAAAATGAAAACAATTATATTTATTTTAATAAATATCAACATTAGTAATTATAACATCTAAACAACAAGTGTAAGTTAAATAGATATTTCTCTGTACAGAAGACAGCAGGTACAGATCTAGGGTGTGGTGTGTTAACATATTTGTGTGATGAGAAAATACCCCAAATGTTCTTTTACACCTCTACCATATAAACACTTTTTTTTCTCTCTTTCTCTCACACACTGCCTGAAATAAAAAATAAACAGTTACCAAGTAAAATTTCTCAAACAGATAGTCATAGAATTTTATAGTATTTTAAAAGAATGAGAAAGAGAGAGACAATGAGAAGCCGGCAAGAAAGATATAATGAGGGGGAGAAAAAATAATAAGGAAGATGATCAAAATAAAATAAAATAGGAGTGAAATATTGAACACACACACACTCACACACACGCACACACACACACACACACACGTGTATACAAACATGGATTTGCACACATTTTTTACCATGCTCTTATTAGCTTCACAAAGTGTACTTACCATTCCAGTTTTATTTTGTAATTTGACCTTTTTTGTTTTAAACAAAACCCCAACGTGTAGATACAAAAAAATACAAAAATATATATATATTTACAAACTTTCTTTACTTGAATCAGAAATAAATCTGTTTTAGTTTTACCAATTAATATTATTTATTTATTTATTCATTTGTTTGTTAGTTTGTTATAATCAGTGTAATTCATTATTATTATTATGAGCAACTGCTCATGGATAATAACATTTCCAAACATAAGGGAAATAACTCTCTTTAGATAAAACTTCTGGCAAATTAATTTTAAATTGTTAAAACATATGAAATAATGAAAGAAAGCAAATTCATTTCCCACCCAAATTAAAAACAAAATCAATAATAATAAACACCCTGAACACAATCTCATACCGGTTTTATATTTACCAAGAACAAGTAAAAAAATCAAATTCAACAGCAAAATTGTAAAAAATATAAAAATTAATTAATTAAAAATGGCTACAAAAAACATTATGCTGATACTGTCAAATTACATGTGCATTATAAACAAATAACAAAAATAATGTAAAAAGAAACTATAATTTAACTACATTTGTCACTTATTTATTATTATTTTTATTTACCTGTTTTAAATTATTACATTGGATACTTAATTACTTTATTTAAAAGGAGCTAGTATCAAAAATTAATCTAGACATCTGTGGCTGTTATTTTTAAAGTCTGCTGAATAAATTGATTTGATGTTTTATTTGCTGAGTTTATTTTCTATTTTGTGCATACATATGCAGGCCTGCACTCACATACACACACATCCAAGACACAAAACAAACACAGAAAATAACACACATACAAACATTACAATACTCACACAACAGAAAACACACACACACACACACACATATATATACTTAAGCAAAACCCACACATACACACAAACAGACATAGCAATATATATAAACACATACACCAAAACAAACAAACAAATTCAGGCACACATATATGCAGTGACATACCAACATACATACTGACTTACATCCCCACACATACAGTGCAGAACATAAATTTAATAAATAATAACTGATATTATCAAAAAAACTTCTTATAAAAAACACTTCAATGAAATCAAAGATCTGAGTTCTGCAGAATTAGCTCATGAAGAGCTGAATCTTCAGCCTGTCTCACTTTCATCCTCTTCTCCACTTCTTGTCTGAGAAAAACATTTCAGTATTTAATATTAATGTAATTAGGTATTGGTTTGTATAGTTTGTATTGTTGTATATTTACCTTTGTCACCCAGTAGCTGATATATTTTTCATGCTGGGGTGTCCTTAAACATTCATTAATTCATTTGTATAGTTTGTAAAAACAATGGCTATCAAAAATCTCACAGTTATTTAAAGATAAGCATTAATTCCTGCCCATTTCACAAAAAGAACTGACATAATTTTATAAGCAGATGATACCAATATATATAATTACAAATAAAAATATTCTTTTTAAATTTTAAAATTTGTTTGATGAATTACTATTAATTGTTTTTACATTTTTTTTTTATATGCGTTCCGTCAATCAAAGTGAAAACCAACTACTTTGTTAAATCAGATGTACAGCAGACACACTGGGTATCATAATTATGCATATACATTTTATGAACAGGGAAAGAAAGTGAAAGGAACAAAGAAAGTGAAAGAGAAAATCAGAGATGCAAGGAGAGAATTAGAGATAATGAGAGAGAAATAAAAAGACTATGACATCATCACTATACCTGACTTCTGTCTCCAGTTCTGTACTTTTAACATCATCAGCTGTCATCTTAATTCTTGACACTATGAATGGCTGTCCAAATATCTCATAAACATAATAATCATTGTTAGTATTAAAGAACAAGGTTGCAGTTGTGATAAATATTTACAGCACAAACTTACAGCAAAACAGATAGATATTTACAGATTATATGATTAGACATACATACAGATAGCCACATAGGTACATATATAGACAGACAAACAGACTAATTTACATTAGACAGATAGACAAATATAAAACAAAAGAATACATAGATACATAGATATACTTATTTAGAAAGTAAAAGTATTTAGAGACTGGTAGACATTGGGTAGATAGGTAGGTTGATGATGTAGACAACCAGACATACAGACAGACAGATTATTGTAGACTTACACTGGTAAATAAATAGTTAATAACTAGGCAGATGTAACACACACACTACATTAATAACTATTTTCTCATTCTTTTATTTATACATAGATTGTATTCAAACAAAATACTTTTGTAAGTATGTGTGTGTATTTGTTATAATAAAATAAAGTTAATAAAAATAATGTAGTTATACTAATACCTTTTTAAAACTATTTATCCAAATTTTACACATGCACATACATGTGTGTTTGTGTATATATATATATATATATATATATATATAGATATATATAAACAAAACATTTCATACACAGAATACAGAACATACATATACTTTGTGTATTACCTGAAGCCAGGTAGGTACTTCTCCATCTTCTCCCCAGTAAAGTGTTCCATTCATCAACAGACAGAATACAGTCCTTAGAGTCTAGAAATTTAAAATACTTTCATCACTTTCTGTTCTCTTCTATATTATTATAAGAGAGAGAGAGAGAGAGAGAGAGAGAGAGAGAGAGAGAGAGAGAGAGAGAGAGAGAGAGAGAGAGAGAGAGAGAGAGAGAGAGGATATGGAGATGAACATACTGAATTATCAAGTGGGAAAGACAAGATATAAATATTCATAAATAAAGAGAATGTGATGTTTATTAATACAGATAGATACATAGAAAGATAGACAGATAGCTGTGAACTGTTATTACTACACTATTACATACTATATAATAACTCACAATGACCTTTCAACATGGCTGCAGTGTCAGAAGTTGACTGTTTCCTTTATCTGCGAGAATGGCTAGACAGCACATCATATTACCCAGCATTCCTAGAGGGAGATAAACAAACAAATAAATGATATGACAAATTTCAATAAATAAGAACCATATAAATGTTAAAATAAAAAATAACTATAACTGTTTACCAGGATGTCCTCCAAGTGCTGTCAGTTTAATCAGAAAGATAATGAGTTTCCACCAGTATTCAGGCTCTTTAACTCAGAGTTGTGTCCCTTGGTGGTACAGACAAAGACTAAGTGCACCGTCAGTTTCAATCTTAAATTTAAATAAAACAGGCCTGAGTATTCTGTACAAAACATTTAAACATATAAACTGATAACCAAATACACATACTATTATCTTAATAGTAGCAATTATAACTATTGCTGATACACACATGCACTCACTCATACACACACACATGGTTCTATCCCATCTTGTGGAAGTCATAAATAAATCACTAATCCCATTCACTGTACTCAAATAAGACAGTGGACTAGGCCACAGGGTTGAGTGTCGTCCCATCCTGTCAAATCCCATGTACCGGCCACAGAGGAGTAACAAAACAAGTTGAATTTGCTTATTTGTGTATTTAATATTCAAGCACTATATTCAGAGATAGTATTATTCAAAGTTCAAGCACTATATTCAGAGATAGTATTATTCAAAGTTCAAGCACTATATTCAGAGATAGTATTATCCAAAGTTCAAGCACTATATTCAGAGATAGTATTATTCAAAGTTCAAGCATTAAATTCAGGGATACCTTGTTCAGATACACTATGATCAACTCAGTTACAACTGCACAATGTAAAACTGGTTCCACAAACCAGGCCCAAGAGGAGAATGTCCCGTCCATGTAGATTGTCTCAGCTGTCTGTAGATCTCTTAGCTGATCATCAGTTGAGAACTCCAACATTTTGTCAGCATCTCCATCTGAGAACAAGAGGAAGCATCTTGTGTTTGTGTCCAGGGTGCTTCTCTGGAGGCTGGGAGGATGGGGATGGGGGTTTTATGATGATGGTACAAGGTGCTCTTCACATTGTGGAAGGTAGGCAAGGCAGGAACGTTGTTGTCATCGTGGTGGACAATCTCATCATTGTAGATCTGTTGTGTGATTTCATCTCTCGCCTGCTTGTGCATGTGCTCATGAAATGAATGGCAGTCTGGTTATCAGGTGGGTGATTAAAAAACATAAAACAAGACATGGGGTGGGTCAGGTTGTTATTTCTGTATTAATTATGACAAAATCGGACGACACCACACACACAAACACACTATTAGCTGAGCAGCAATTATCACTACTGCTGATACACACACTCACTCACTTACTCACTCACACACACAATCACACATTAGCTGAGTAGCAATTATCACTACTGGTGATACACACACACTATAAAGGATTTCTTGTAAATTTCTCTGGGGCCAGTATGCCAGACTTGCAACAGAACTTTGATTTGATTCATCTTGATAAAAATGAAAAAAAATGAAAAAAACAACATTCATCTTTCATATACATACCACAACACATACTGAAACACACATAGAAAAAGCTAGCAAGTACATTTACAGAGACACACATACACAGACAGACAGAAACTCAGAAACAAACACCAACTAACCCTAAATACCAACAACAGATGACAAATACACTGAGATGCCAAACACAGACACAAATAGAATGACAAAGAATGAATGAGAAAGAAAATACAGAGAAGAAAGAGAGAGTGTTAAGTAGAATGAGGTTGATAGTTATGGATAAAGAAAAATATAGACAGAGAAAGTATGTGTAGGAGTAGAGAGAGAGAGAGAGAGAGAGAGAGAGAGAGAGAGAGAGAGAGAGAGAGAGAGAGAGAGAGAGAATTTTCAAGAGCATGAGAACAAAGACAAAAAGTAAACAAGCAGTTTTTATATATTTAATACACATACCTAATAAACAACTGGCGTTCAGACTTAATTCCTGCAGAGAACTTGTGTCTGATTTGGATTCTGGAAACTTGGCAACTGTACTTTAACTATCAGCAGAAAAAAGTAAAAACAAAAAGAAGAAAACATATAATAATGAGAAATTTGTCAAATCTAAATAGTTAGAAAATGAAATACACATGTGTGTGTGTGTATGTGTAAGATATATAAATATATATAAGAGAGAGAGAGATATTAATAAGATATAATAATATACAAATCTAAATTAACCATCAACAGTAAGTGTTTGGTTGTTAACTTTTCCATCATTCAGATGAAAAGCAGTCATCTTTGGATGATTGAAAACAGCAGACAAAAACTGAGTACTCAGTTTAGTGATTCCAGCGGTTTATTCCTGATTCTGGCAGTGAGATTATAACACATCTTAACTGGACACGCTGGTTGTTCCATTTCTGGGTTTTATTTCTCACTCTTACTAATTGGTGTTCCATCACCTTAATTGATGTACTTTTGTCCACAATTTGTAGGACAATCAGTCAGACTCTACACAAGAAATGTCCCAGAAAGCCACTGCGAGCTGACAAGTAGGAAGCCGTGTCCCAGGTACACATATTATTGATCCAAGCTGGAAGAGCTTGTTCTTGTCTTCTTCAGTGTGGCAGGACTTCCTTGGTTTCTGTCCACCTTCCAGCTGCAGCAGATGGACTTCCTTGTTGGCATTCTCTGACTTGAACAGGAGAATCAGCTCATATATGTTCATGTGTGGTTTCACGCCTCTCTTGGCCAACCTGCTGTTGTAACCTTCACAGTTGTTGTTTGTCCTAGGGGTGTTGCTCCTGAAGTGGTTCCAAATGGTCAATGGAAAGTTGCCATTAATCCACGTATCTCGAAAGTACTCGTTGAACTGAAAGCAAGCTGGCAGATCTGGTTTGTGGGTCACTACAAGGTTGTATCCATCCACAACACGAGGAACTGGAAGGAACGCTAGTCCAACAAACATACGGAACCACCTGCGTACATCCTCACTGGATATGTAAGCAGGGCAGAGGCCCAATCCTTGAAGAATCCGAGACAGGGCTTGGCCGAAGTGGAATAAGCATCCCTTCAGATGTGTAGATGGCATCAAATCACGAATCACATTGTGCACCACGATTTCAAAATCCACGATCACAGTTTTAGGTTCAACAGAAAAATTCTGGCACACACACACACATGGATTAGGTGACAATGAATCACATACAGCTGGTAAAAGATCTTCCAACAGATCTTGAATGTTTCATCCATTGATGTAGTCTCAGACTCGCAAAGTCTCCTAAAATCAGCACCAGTACCAAACACGATGATTCTACTCTCCACCTGCACGTCATCCACAAGGACAAAATCAGATCCCAACTGTCTTGGTCCACTCACCTTCCAGGTGTAAATCCATGGCTGCCTTTGGAGTTTGCAGGCTTTTTCACTCTCTGATGCCCTCAAACATACTCAGCTTGGAAGCTATGTCCTGTGGTGTTGCGTCTCCATACCCAGTCCACAATTTCTTCCTCTCCTCTTCATGTATCTTTGGGAAACTGGTCAGCTCCTCCCATGCTTGCTTCTGCATGGTGTTGGTCAGTAGGTGGACAGCAACTTTGCTCTCATCCGAGGAATGGATGTGGTCTTTACCTCTCCCGACCTAGTCCCATCCGGTGTAGTAGTCACAGTGGCAAGGCACCTTGAATACAGACATCTCCATGACATTCTTGTTATTAATCCGCCGTGCATACCTATATCCATTTATCTTGTTAAAATTGCTAATATTTCCTGTCTCAAATTTTACTGAGATACAACATTAATTTCATGTCTCCAAACATTAATTTTCTTGCAATCTCTATTCCGGCTCACCTCTGCTCTTCACTGCTCATTAAAGTTAATCTCGTTAATCGCCCCCTCTGTTCTTCATGCCTCTTGTTAATCGCAGTTGTAGTAGTTTTAGTAGTAGTAACAGTTGTAGTAGCAGTTGTAGCAGAATTCGTAGTTGTGCTATTAGTGGTAACAATACTAGAAGTAGTAATAGTTTTAATATTAATAGAACTAGTAGTAGTAATAGTGGTAATAGTTGTAGTATTAGTAGTAACTGTACTAGTTGTAGTATTAGTACTAGTTGTAACTGTGATAGAATTAGCTTAGGTCATATAGTAGTAGTAAATACAACAAGAAGAGGTGGTAAATAACTGGAGCCACCACAGTAGTAGTAGTAGTAGTAGTAGTAGTAGTAGTAGATGTAATAATGGTAGTAAAAATAACATAATTAACATATATAGTGTAAGTAACAACAGTAGAAATAGCAATATAGAAGGAGCAGAAGTAGCAATATTAATAACTAATTGATACTGATGGAGAATTACATATACTACTACTAATAATAACAATAATAATAATAATAAATAATAATAACAATAACAATAATAATATTAATAATAACACTAACACTAACACTAACAATAATAATAATACTGACAACAACAACAACAAGAAAACAAAGAAGATGAAGAAGAAGAGAAAATAAGAATTTATTTTTCACAGGTATACATATATAAATATAAAAATAATTTCTTTGTTATTGGATATTATTATTATTATTATTATTATTATTATTACCACTATTATTATTATTATCATTACTATTATCATTATTACTATTATTACTACTAATACTACTATTATTATTATTATTATTATTATTATTATTATTATTATTATTATTATTATAAAAGATTTTATAACAGTTATAATTCAGATTACTCACAGCACTCTCAGTGTCTGTTTTATCAGTGGTGAGGCTAAGGAAGATCACTGTTGTGTTAGAACACATTGCCAAACACATGGCTCGGAAAGCCTGGATTCCAAGACTGTTTCCTGATAAGTTCTAAACCTAGCTAAAAAATAAGTAAATAAACAAAAATAAAGGTGTTAATAATTAATGAAAATATAGAATACTAAAATATTCAGTAGGTTGTAATATTAAATAAAATAATAAAAAGATTAATAATATTATATATCCAATATTATGTAATTCAGTATGATTATATTTTTAAATAAATAAAAAATAATAAGAAAATTAATAAATAAATAAATAAATGATACATACATAAAATGGATAGATACATAGAAAGATTTATAAATAAAAAAAAAAAAATAAAAAAAAAATAATCAACTGTCTACTAAAACTTGTTTTAAGAGCATTTTTATAAATTAAAACTATAAATAAATTTAGAATTATTTAAAAAACTGATTCTTAAGCTATTTATATTCAGAATTATCAAAAGAGAACTTAAAGAAAGATTATATATAATATATATTACAGCTTTGACAATAATTGTTAAAAATCATAATGAAATGAAACAGAGAAAAAAGAAAGAAACTTGCTAATTAGGAACAAATAAGAAATGATATAAAGACACAGACTGACATACAGAAGGACAAACAGATAAGTATATAGTAAGTAGCGACCCAGCTAAAGAGGGAGATTCTCAGAAAGAAATACAGACAGACAAACATAAGTATATAGTAAGTACAGACATAGGTATATAGACAGATTCTCAGAAAGAAATACACACAGACAAACATATAAGTATATAGTAAGTAGAGACAAAGGTATATAGACAGATTCTCAGAAAGAAATACAGATGAACAGATAAGTATATAGTAAGTACAGACATAGGTATATAGACAGATTCTCAGAAAGACAAACATTTTTATCTGAACGTTTTCTAGGAAAGAAATACACACAGACAAACAGATAAGCAGAGAGAGATAGAAATAAATAAATAGGGAGACAGACAGAAAGAGAAACAGACAGATAGACTAAGACATATTTATAGACATAATTACAGACTGAATATTTTTTAAAGGTTTTAAAAAGTGACTAAGTTGTAAAGCTTGTGGCAATTTAAGTCTTGGTTGGCTGCTTTCAACAAAATCTCCAGTTTCACAACAAGATTAATCAGTCAAGTCAAACTTTTTCTGCATGTGTGAATGCATATCTTCCATGCTGTCACCCTTACAGAAAAAAGTTTTGAAACTAATTTCTTTTCTTTTGTCAGAATTGTTTCAGCAGTTTGTTCACTTTCTTTCTTTGACATTATACCTCTCGTAATGGGTGGTGATGTTTCTGGTTTCTTTTCTAGTGTATCTGGATGTTTGTTGGCACATGAGTTTTTAGTGGTTGGTGTGGTTATGTCAGTTTGTCTCGGGTCTAATGGTGGTACTGCTGTTGTTGGTGCTGACTGCTGTTTCTTTTTCAATGATGTGAAACCCATGTCAGTTCTGTGGAAATAACAAAAGAGAGAGAAAAAGAAAAAAATATATACATATTTGTAAAACAAGAAACATGAAGAAGAACTATAATAATAAAAATAATTATAACTAGCTTGTAAAAAAAAATAATAACAATAATAATAATAATAAACAAATAATAAAATAAAATAATTTGAATTATTAGAATGTAGAAAAATAACTAGAAAGATGAAGATGCAGTTAAGAGATTGAAAATATTAATACTATAAATAAATAAAAAATAAAAAAGTAAATAAATAAATTAGTAAATCAAAATTTAAATTAAAATTATAATAATAAAATAAATACATACACATAAATACAATAATCATAATAAAAATAATAATTCTAATTCTTCAAATAAAATGAGCAGGATAACACAATTCAAAAAATCGGTCTTACAACATTTTCTACTGAAGTGCTGGCTAAGGCAGCTTGAATCTGTTGTCTAGGATCCTACAACAAAATATAATATTCATTAATAAACTAAACATAAAATGTAGTGCAAGTAGCATTTTACATTATTGAAATAGTTGTAAATTCTGTAAATAAAATATTGAAATAAATTCAACGTATTTGTTTATTGTTTAATTATAATATAAGATAAGAGTGTAATGTGTGTGTTTTTGTGAGTTTTTTTTATTCATTAAGTTATTACCCTTTCACATTGTTAAGGTCTAGAATCCATGTTTTGATGATCTTTTTGTAAAAGTTCTTTTCAACAAAAGGATCAACACCTTTTGGATCCACATGTTCATCAGTCTGATGAGATGTTCTTCAGGATGAAAGTTAAGTAGCAACAAAAGTTAGGAAAGGAAAGAGGTGTACAAGAATTAAATAAAAATATTGATAACTAAGACAGTATGTTTACATTGTAAAAAGAAGCTTTACAGCATCTTAACAAAATATTAAAGCAACTGGTCTGGAAAAGAACAGCATATATGTTGATTTAATAAACACTTACTTCAAGCTGGTCACTAATGAAACTGCTAAAACAGACCAAATCGAAAGTAAAGAAAAAATATTTTATTTAAGAACATATACAGCATGTTTTTTTACTAGATTTAATAAAAAAGGTAACTACCTACACAGAAAATGAAAAAGAAACCCTGTTTCTGCAATATAAAGTGACACCCTTTTAAACAAGCAACTAAAAATATTTTTCTAATGTACGTCTTTGGACAGAAAAAAACAAACAAACATATACCATAATGTTATACATATATCAGGCTAGATTGTTAAATAACCTTATAGCAGTCTGTGTAGCAGATTCCACATCTTGCAGATCATGCACCATAAACATAAGCACTAAAAAAAATAGTTTTGTATAAATGGGAAAAAATATACATTATAACTTTAGAAATGTGCTGTTTAATGGTTCAATAAACCTAATGTAATTCATTGGCCTTAATTTCACCAAATCATTAACAACTGAATTTTAGAGAAATCATTAAATAAATATTTTATTATTTGAGTCATTTTTCACTTCTTAGGCAGAGAAGTAATTTTATTCCTCAGATTATTTAGTGACAACATCTTTACTCACAATCTAGAGATTGTTATTTATTGTCATCTTAGAATAGATGCATAAATGCCTCACAGGAAATAACATGCCCATAATTTGTTTAAAAGAAAATTACATATATTTGATTTAATTATTGCTCGTTACCTGCACATAAAACATTTGTTTCACATGTTTCTTGAAGATTCCTGTGTCATCTGTTCCTCAGTCTTTGCCTCCATTCTTAGGTGCAGAATTTGTTCATGCTCTTATCTCAAATGTTATTCTAGTGCCTCTACCACATGTTTCACTACAACTACCCAGTCTCTGAAGTGACCATACAGACCAGAAACCACCATCTGTAAGTGTGAAATTAAATAAATAAATATATAATAAATAAATAAATAAATAAATAAATTAATTAATTTAAAATGACAAATACTTTTTAATTGTACTTGAAATCTAGTACTAAAATGATTTTCTTTCATGTAGAAGTTGAATGTCAGATTAACTTGCCTGCTCAAAGCTTAGTGAGTTCTTTCAATTGTACTGCCAGTACAGAATAGTCTGCTGCTGTCAATACATGAGTTGGTGAGGATCCAATTCCAAGATATATTAATGTCTTTGAGACAGGTTATTGATCAGATATGCAAAATTATCTATGAATTAATGTTATATTGATCATATTATAAGGCACAATATTGATAAAAATTATTTATACCTCAAACTGTTTAACAAATATAAATTGTTTGTTAAGATAAATATATGTAATTATTTAAAATCACATTAGAAAATTAATTTTTAAATCTCTAATAATGCTTGCAGGAGGCACTGGATTGGAAAATGGATGAAAAACAAATACAAAATAAAGAAATAAAGAAATGCATAGCTTAATTTATGTGTTTGTGTGTATGTGTGTCTTTGTATGCAAATGTGTACACCAACACACACACCAATGTAAACACAAACAATGGATTCATATATATTTTATTATACTCATCAATATTCAGTCCATTTTCAGAAGCTTACCTCTATCAGACAGTGTGTAAGTGCGTGCATGCATGTGTATGCACGTGTATGCACAGATAGATAGATCAGATAGATCCAAGACACTATCAGTAATTGCAACATATGATCACTAGATAAGTTTCTATATTTTCAGTCAGTAAACAAAAACAAGATTACTTTTTTTAAATATTTAATTACCAGTTTAATCTTAAAAGCCCCTAGTGCTTGTACAAACAAGGGGCTTTTAAGATTAGGGGCTTAGGGTCCCGGACAGAGAGGGTGAGTTGAACACATGCCCTCCCGCTCCATTTTTATCTCACCCATTTTTATCTCTCCGCCCCCTGCCCTAATCCCCCGCACACCCTGAGACAGGTTGTGAAGTACAGAACTAAGTTGAAACTTTAAAACTTTAAAACGATCGCGATTCCATTTATCCTGTACGGATAATTAGCGTACATAAGCTTAGTGAGTACATATCACTAAAGGGAGATAACTCTAATCTATATAATTTTTACTTTTTTTAGTGAGTACATCTCATGTAAGGGAGATAACTCTAATCGATATAATTTTTACTTTATTTAGCAAGTACATCTCACGTAAGGGAGATAACTCTAATCGATATAATTTTTACTTTGCTTGGTGATTACATCTCACACAAGGGACCTAATTTTAATCTATGTTTCTGAACACATATCACTAAAGGGAGATAACTGTAATTGATATAATTTTTACTTGGCCGAGGTGAACTCCTCCCACTTCCGGTAACACATCACATATATAAAGAAAGTAATTTTTACACTCTCTTTCATAGATGAATCTAGAATCAGAAAGTACTGCTGTGGAACCTCAAAAACACCATACACCAAGATTAAATCCCACACAAGTGAACATGCTGACAAGAAACATTAAAGTTTCAGCTTGTTCTGTACTTCACAAACTGTCTGAGTGCAGGGCAGACAGCCAGTGAGCGGGGAACTAGGGCAGGGGGGGGCATTTTTGTTTCTTAAACTATTTTTTTATAATTCTGCTTTTACAATCTTCTATTATGTGAATAATGTTTTTGTTAGAATTATTTTTTTCTTAACTTTGAATAATTAAACAGCATTTCTTTAGCACTTAACTAAAAGAATTAAATGAAACAGAAATCTAAATTAGAAAATATATCATTAAATTTTTTATTATTTTCCTTTTTAAAAATTTATTTTGTTTTTGTTAATGCTGTTATCCATTATCATCATTATATTAGTTCCTATTATTAATAGTTATTTCCCTTAGACTATTTTGTCTATGAAATTGACTAATTATTATTATTATTATTAGTAGTAGTAGTAGTAGTAGTAGTACTAGTATCTCTGTTTGTGCATTCTAAGTTTATTTCACATATTTAAAATGTTTCTTTAGTAAAAACTTAATATTTATTCATTCATGCTATTCAGAATAAAAATAAGAATTTAAATTCACTACAAAATTCCGTTTTGATACGTGAAACTTTGTATATATTATTTATTATAATTAGAGAAAGAGAAATTTGGGTTTCACTACGACTAAGATTGTACGTTTTCATGAAAATTTCATTTCACTGTAAAAATGTAGCATAAAAATTTCAAATACATGTAAATACTGTTTTTCAGCCTTTTCATACTGACACGTTATTTAAATTTCACAGATATAATGATTTCTAGAGCGTGGCATGTAACATCAATTCAGGTGTTTAGAGACAGAGTGAAAGAGACATTCAGAGAGAGACAGAGACAGAGGGAGAAAGAGAGATTCAGAGAGAGAGAGAGAAACAGATAGAGATGAAAACATATAGAGAAACTGAGAAAGAAAGACAGACAGAGAGAGGAAGATATAGACACAGAGAGAGTGGCAGAGAGGATGAAAGAGACAGAACAGAAGAGACTGTGATAGAGAGAAAGAGAGATAGAGAGAGTCAGACAGAGAGAAAGAGACTAACCATTAACAAAATACTAATCATTAACCAAATATTAACCATTAACAAAAAACTAACCATTAACCAAATACTAACATTTAACAAATACTAACCATTAACAAATACTAACTATCTATCCTCTGTCTGTCTGTCTGTCTGTTTATATCTATGTATCTATATATACATATTTATTTATTTATTTATTTATTTATATAATTATCTCTCATTCTCTGAAAAATCATACATACTTCTCTGTTTCATTGTGAGGTCAATACCTGTTCTCTCTCTGTAACACACAAACACATATAACCACACCTACATGTCAGTCTCTCTCAGTCTAGCCATTTATCTATAATCTATCTAGCACACATATAAACATACTCTTATTCACACATTCAGTTATATACCAATCCTCTAACATAAATAAAATAATCACTATTATGAACCTGTGTATCTATGTATCTATTTATGTAGTTTATACAGTTTGTGTCTGTGTGTGTGTGTCATCCATCTATATCTACCCTTCATAACACATATATACATAAACCTATTCACTCATCATTTATTTATTTATATTTAATCTATCATTTTTCTCAAAGATCCACTAAAAACACTTTCACATACACATTTACGTATCCATTCTCTCTAACACACACATATAGTTATACATACACACAGACACATACACATCAATTTATCTATGTTAATCTGTATATATCTTTCTATATATGTAACTAATTATTGTCTACCTAACCTATCAATCTATTTCTCAAGCTATCAATATGTCTAACTATCTCTATATCAATCTATCTTACTCTCTCGGTTACAAATAGCACAGTCTATCTTGCACACACACAAAACACACACACACACACATTTATGTATACACTCTCTCTATTTATATCTTAATAATTATTTAAATACATTCTTTTTCTCTATTTTTCTATCTATAAATATATTTATTTATCCGTCTATTTATCCCATATACATAAGCAACAGACTCAGTCTTTCTTCCAGTTGTGCAGTATATACTCATGCCTCCTTCCATCTATCTAGCTTTCTTCTGTCTACCAATTTATCTCTCTATCCACCCTTTTTTACACACACACACATACACACATATATGTAGGTACATATACATACTAATCATCTTTAAACACACAAATACATTATCATTCCTATGCACGTTATGTATGTGTGTGTATATATACTCTCCCAAAAAAGAAATGCAAAATGGTTGTTTTCTTAGATAACTATTGTAAACTGACACATCCAAACTATGAATATAATGACATTTGGTGATTCAAACGTATAGCTTTTGTTGCAGTCGCCAAGAAGCAGGTAACACAAAATAAAGACTATGATTGTGTTTATTAGCCATAATGTGCCCCATACAAACCACGTTAGCAGTGCATGTGCACGTGCGGCACATGAAACTTGAATATGAGGGTTATAAAAATGCAAGATTTTCAAAAACTTCTGTTCATTATTTTTGTTCTGGCCAAACAACAAACAAATGCCACGACTGAGTGAACCACAACAAAACCATGCCATCGGCCGTTTACAAGCTGGATGAATCTTTCTCAGCCATAGCCCGGGTGTTCCATGTATCCCCAAGCACCACCTTGAGATTGTGGTATCAGTTCCAGCAACACCAAACAACATGTGATCGTCCCAGACCATGTGTAACCACAGGGCCCAGGACCGCTACATATGGGTACTTCATCTACGGGAAAGAATCAGCACGGCAACCTCTACTGCTTCAGCAATACCAGGTCTGTGTAGAATATCGGCTCAGACAGTGTGCAACTGTTTACGCGAGGCAGGTATTCGAGCCAGACGGCCTGTAAGGAGAGTGGTTTTGACTCAACAACATCGTCCACTTTGACATCAGTGGTCTCAAGTGCACAGAGTCTGGCCTCAGTTACGATGGAGAACTGTCTGAGGTGATGAGGCTCGATTTCAGCTTCATCAAGCTGATGGAAGATGTTGAGTTAGCAGATGTCGTGGAGAATGTTTTGCTGCAAACTGCATACAGGAAGCAGACAGATTTGGCGGTGGTAGTGTGATGGTGTGGGCAGCAATCTCATACACTGGCAGGACCAACCTGGCCCTCTGAATCTCTGGATTTGAACCCCATAGAGCATTTGTGGGAAGAGTTGGATAGACGACTGAGGCAGCATCAACCACAGCCACAGAATTGTACTCAGTTGACATTATTACTACACACAGAGTGGGCCACCATTCCACAAGGTGTAATTCATAATGTCATTACTGACATGGGAAGGAGATGTCAGGCAGTTCTGGACTCCCATGGTGGGCACACAAGGTATTGACATTATACTGACATAAACTTGAACTTTAACCTTTTCAATGTAATGCAATCAATATTAATGAACTGCAAAAGTGTGTGTAAAATGTGAACATTCTACTGCTTTCTGTTGATCCATTAATGTCAATAAAATCTACTTTTGCATTTCTTTTTTGTTAGAGTATATATATATATATATATACACACACATTCCCATTCCTTAACACACATGTCTATCTATATGTCTACAAATCAATCTAAAAACAATATGTTAAAATATGTTAACTCGAGGCATTTTTCATTATGAATTTTCTTCTATTTGTCAACAAAGGTAATGGCAACAGTGAAAACAATGTACTTTATGTATCTATATTATGATAATTTACACAGAAATCAAATTGTTTTTAAATTTTCATTAAAGTATATATGAATGGGTTGGAATAACTTAGGAACTACTTTAAATCAATTTTTTATCAATATGCTTTTATGTGACTGGAGACATGTTAATTGATTTGATTCTGTTTTATTTTCCCTCTCACTAAGTATATAAAAGTTTTATTTACCAACAACAGGTGAACTGCAGACATGTGTCGGTGTTGCCTGCACATCCCTCCTAACTCCAGTAACATCAGCTTTCCTTTCTGTATAAATAAAATTTTAAAATATAATAAAATAAACATATCATATAGAAATTAATAACAAACGTGTTACACAGATAAATAAAAAATGAAACAATATAAAACACCTACTCAAAAACATTATTTATGAATATATATAAGTCTTCAAGTTCAAACTCATGTAAATAATGCTTTAACATAAATGTAATAATTATACCTTCTTGTAAAGTGGTAACAATCATTAAACACATATAGAAAAATTATCTTAAAGATCTACTAACATCAATCTAATTTAATCTGAATGAAAAACAAACATTTTACAATTTTTAAAACATAATTTAATTATAAAGGTCACATTTCCAAACACTCATCTGACTGCATTGTTTTATTTCACAGCTTTATTTCATACTTTTTCCTATTAATAATATGAATTAATACAAACCAGAACATCAGGAGCTGTCTGACTGTTTGCTAGTCTGCTTTTAAGATATATCTCTTTAGTAATTTTAACTTTCAATTCATCAGTTGTTAAACCAGAGATAGTGTTCTAGAAAAATAGATAGGTTAGACAAATATATTCAAAACAATTTATTATTACTTTATTATTAT
Organism: Chrysomallon squamiferum; assembly: GCA_012295275.1. Taxonomy (NCBI): domain Eukaryota; kingdom Metazoa; phylum Mollusca; class Gastropoda; order Neomphalida; family Peltospiridae; genus Chrysomallon; species Chrysomallon squamiferum. The sequence continues at coordinate 7,888,734 of CM022677.1, forward strand.
TATTCTTCGTATTACTATTTAATCTATGTTTTTATATTTTCTTTTCAGCCTGAGAATAAACTATAATATTATCAGCATTTGTTTTTCCTTTTATTTTTATTATTAATTTGTTATTAAAATATCTTTTGAAACAAAAAGCTGGTTTCAGTGATGAGACTTTCAGAAAAACATATGTGTTCTTTATGGATCTAGATCAAATCTTATGTTATTACAGATTGTTCTGTAGGAAATATACTGGATTTAATCTGTAAAATATGTTACAAAAATATATATATACTTGTGCATTAGTTTTGATTACTTGCTTACAGACTGAAATAAATGACTAACCAATACCTGAACCAATAAATATATATGAACTCGAAAAGTGTCTTACTTATTACTGACAAGTTCATCTTTTTGCTATATCACTATATACTGTTTTCTTTAAACACAGTCTTATGTACGAAGAATCCCTTTAAAAATTACCTTACATATATTTTGATATTAAATATAATTAATTACAAATCTTAGAAAAAAATATTTTTACTGTTTCTTCTTTTTATTTTTTCTTCATCAGATATTGATGAACTCTCATAAAAAAGAAAATGTGATGGTTTCTTTTTATTATTATTTTGTGGAAAAAACTATCAACTTTATGAAATACCTGACAAATTCTAATCATGTTTGTTTCCTGTATAGTGGCAAAAATAATCAAGTTACAAATTAACATAGTAAAAAATAATCAAAGAATAAGACATGGTTTCAGATGTACTTATTAAAGTCTAAGTTTTCACTTCTACAAGTTAACCAAACTGATAATCCATACATCCTGTATCAAAATCTTGGTGGACCAATTTCCAAATGTCCTGCAAGTCACACTGCCTGACTCTTTTCTCTTTCAATACATTTTCCTGCAAACAAAATGACATCTTCTACAATACTGATCACCTCTTACATAATAAACTTGCAACTGGCCAATATACGATGCTGTGTTTAATGAAGTCAAAGTTGCAAAATAAAAAAATAAAAATAAACCTGCCCATAATCGTATCAACTGAAAAAGATATAAATGTAAGACATTCGGCAGGTTTTCAGTTATTTAGGAAATTTTTGTTAATCTAAACTGTTATATTATTTCTGATCAGATTGAAATTATGGCAGATAAATTATCAAACCAAACTTTGTGTGTTTTTATTTTTAAGATGGAAGAATGAATGCATCCATTAAGTTCAAGAAAACATATATATTATAACTGAACTAACTTCAAATTCAGAACATATCTCCTTCTCTCTCTCCAGTGTTTCTTGCAGCTGGCAGATGTCACTAATTTTTCAAAAGATTAGCATATTTAGAAAAAAATGAGGTTTAATAAAAACAATAACAGCATTTCTTAAACAAAATCTAAACAAATTATTTACATTCTGTTTCTAATATATATTATTCTAATGAAAAAGCTAGGATTTGTTAGTTTAACCAACTGTAAATACCATTAACAAAGTTATGTAATTTAGCTTAGACACAGAACTACTTAAATAATAAAATAAAATAAAATAAAATAAAATAAATATTCACACATTCAGCGTTACAGTATTTTTCACCAAGTTCTTTACTGGCTCTGAAAAACATAGAACAGAAAAATATTTTGTATTAATATTTCATAAAACCATACTAAACTTGTATTTATATATGTCACTGATTATGATGTAACAACAATAATGTATACAGTTCCTTATTTGCCTAGTGGCAGACAGAACAAAACCTGACAATTCAAAACCAAAGCATATTTAGATATATTTTTTCTGTAATCATTTCTCTTTTTTTCCAAAGTAAATCTGTTTTACCAAAATAAGTTTTTGTTTGTGAGGCTTACTGCTGAAAAGTGAAAAATGAAAAAACAAACTCATTTATTAATAGTTTTGGGACAAAAATGTTTTCTGCATACTGGTGTTAGAGAATAAGCTGACAGACAAGGAATCTTTTGTATGCACCTTTACATGGAGACAAAACACCATACACCTGTAGGCCAGTTACCTCTCAGACACCAAGCCTGCACTCAAACCACTGATATGTTTTCTGTTCCTTTAATTCATGTGTCATGGATTCACATTTATTTTCTACATCTCTGAAATAATCTCAGCATTTCTGTGGAAGATTACTTTGAAAAATGAGACACAGTTTGTTTGCTGAATGACAAAGCTGTGGCATGACAGGCTAATACCGACAAATAAAAGATGCATCTTAGATCAAGAGAAAAACAAATTAATCATTCTGAAGGAGATACAACAACTCATGTACTTTAAAGGTATATTATGATGACAGCTTAACCATTATAGAACTGTCGGGCAAATGTAAAAGACTCAGTCAAAATGTATTGGAATATTACATTTGAATTTTGGTGCCAGCAAAAACAAATGCTAAAGACAGTGATATAAGGCAAGTTATAAATATAAAGATACTAACCTTGTTAAATTTTCAATACTGCAACAGTTTGCTTTCAGTTTGCAAATCTTTTATTTCTTTTTTTTTTTCTGCGAGTCCTTGAGAACTTTCCACAAGCTGACCTCTCAGTTGCTCAGTCTGAAAATTAAAATCATTATTGCAAAGTTATTTAATTGAAGACAACAAAGTATCAAATATATATCATAAACATGTTATTTACTGCTCCAGACTTTTTCTGCTGAATCAGTCCTACTTTTTATTATTATTATTCTTTTTATTTATTTAATTTTTTCTTATAAATGCTGAAAGTAATTTATTCTATGATCCAGTTCTCAGCCACCTTTCATTCTAATTTTACATATTTAATTATCTTCAGAATGTTCAACTATTTATTTTAAAATGAATAAATGCATAATGGAAGCCAACATAATTCAGTGACCATTAAATAATAATTTCATCTACCATTTTACTAGGAATTATTATTAAAACTGATTATAATTAAAAAATTCTGTATCAAAATATTTAATTAAATAATAAATACTGATTTATGTCCCACCATTTCTGTGGTATTAAGGCACCTCTGAATGTACAAAGACACCAGATGCTCAAATCATTCATAAGATGAAATTTTTTAAACTGCATATGTTCTTAACTTGAACCCCACCTATAGATATCAATAAAAACTGCTACAGCTGATGTTAATCACGCCCGCTACAGCATTCTGGCATACATTATGTAATAAGAATACCATTTGATTTCTTCTTCTTAAATCCTAGTACATTTTAATAAAGTATGGTAACTTCCAAGTAATAATAATTATTTTATTTATTCAGAAAGGAAATAATATGTTTATTTATTTAGTTGTTATTGTTTGTTTTTTTGTTTTTTAACTTTTTATTTTTTTAGATAATTTAAACATCACTATCAGTTTTGTCCACATCTCACTTTAAAAAAGTTAAAGAAACAAATGTTAAATTAACTGCTAAAGAAAAAAGATTACAGTAATTAAAAAAAGAAAAATGAAAAGCAGCACATACAATACATTATTGCTTAGAATTAATCATGGTTCAAACTTATTTCAAGATACTGATTATGTTGTAAAACTATATGAATGAAAATTCAAGACTCATCAGAACAAAAATCTATCAGAAAGAGAGATAAATGTGGTCTAAAATCAAAAATATAATTATTTAAGTATCTCACAGGTATTTAGACTGCACATTCAAGGTTTCTTCTGTTACATTTTCTCCATTTGCAGATGACAATGATCCACACATTTGCATGTCACTGCAATATTGACATCTGTAAGAAGCATCACAAAGTTCTTTCAGTAATTGGTTAATGTTAATCTAAAAACAATTTTTCTTATGATGGACTGTATTCATAAAACATTGTATGTTTTGACTTAGACAAGTCCTTTCAATAATACTTTAAAAAAAAAATAATAATAATAATAAAATTTAATCATGAATCACAATGACTTTGAACAATAGATGAATAAATATAATAATATTAATTGTCCATTACAAGCAAGATCCTTTGAAATACTGATTCAAAAATAGCATTTACTAAAAACTAAAGTACAATAAAAGAAAGATAATTAATATGTAACAGACCAATGAAACAGTAACATTCACTTTGTCAGCTTCTGTATCAAGATAAGTCGAAATCAGTTATGAAGATGTTTCTGCAGGAGCAACTATTATTCAGTGGCTTTATTGTACCAACCTTGTCTTTTTCACACAAAGGTGATGCCAAACATTTCATAACAAATATAGATTACTTTAACATTAACACTGACTGTTATTATTTTATAATTATTACCATGAATTGATTCGGTGTGTATTATTGTAACTCTGTTAGTACCTCAAGGCTGATAAAGCAAACCTATTGAAGTATGAATTAAACTATAAGTTGATTTAATGAACAAAATGTAAATAAACAACAGCTAAAGCAAATAACCTATCTTCTTTATCTGGCACTCAATCCAAACCCCAGTTCAGCAACAGTTTTATTTCATGGATAATCATATTAAAACTAATTTCACCAAAAAAAGTAGTTCACAGAAAATGAAAATTAGCTTTGACCAAAAGTAAAAAAAACATGTAAGAATAAAATAATGCATAAAAAATAATAATAATAATGTTGTCTCTTGGTAATTAAATTAACAAAATACTACAGACGCTGAAAACTGAATTGGGAATAAATTAAGTTAGATATAATTTAAGGTAATATCTCCAGATATTTTTCAATGTCAGTTGAAAAAATAAACTTTGTTCACCATTTACACAAATGAAATAAACATACTTCACTAAAATTTTCTTTTCTAGAAGCTTCATAATAATTTCAGTCTGTGAGCTTTCCTTCTTGACTAAAAGCAACAAAACAAAGATTTCACATGAAAAATATAAATGTCAGCATATACAGGTACATATACATATACTGAAAATATTACATTGGAAATATAAAAATAACAAATATGAAATAATTAATTATTCAGTGGTAATTTTCTTTATTTTCAGTAACTTATCAATCCATTCCATAACTTCAAATAAAGTAATTTTGTTCAAGGTAAACATTACATAGCAAGAAGAGAACAAATATTACTGCAATTCCAAATAATGCACTTGTTGCTTTTGTTCTGAATCTTAGACATACCAAAGAAATTTGATGACATAACCACTTTTTTAACAATGCCATTCCCACCTCCTCCATCAACATCAGGATTTTCTGTTACTGACATGTAAATGTCAGCTGATTTACACAGTGTAAGCAAAATCAGTCCTGGCAAAATCTGCAAATATAAAACAAATAAACAGTAAAAGACGACAGAATCTATTCTCTGCAGGAGTAGCATCATCAGCAGCAGAAACATACTGCCACTGCTTCCACAGACATCCATTTTATAGCAGAAGTGAAGATGGTAGAAAGTGTAAATGGGAAAATAAATGAAGAATGTATTAATAATAATTAAGATACCAGCTATAACATGATAATTTCACAAATTTTAAAATATATTTTAAGTTAAAATTGTCTTTTTCTCTCTCAAAATAAACTATGATTCATCTGCAAGCATTAAACTTTTACAGAAGAGCAGTTTACATTACAAAACCCCAGTTTACATTCATTAAACATTGTCCTGTATTTTTTATTTAACATGGCCTTAAGTATACTTTTTTTAGAAATTAGGTAAAAACACTTACTTGCTGATAAACTTGTTTGATGTCTGATGTCTTTTAAGTCAGTTATGTCTTTCATCGCTATGATGACAGTACCTTCAAATAGTAACCATAGACATAAATGAATTCATTAGGTGGATATAGTTTCTACTGGAATATAGAATTATGGTTTACATTTTTAAAATCAAATCTTTGTACAAAAAGACTACAATAATAAAGAAATGAAAAATATAATTAAAAAATTTCGGTGTGAGGTATTTGTCTCATTTGCCTTAATGTTTAATATTTAATATTTACTTGTAATCATTGACTGTCACAGAAATGATATTAAAATATTGTGAATGACAAAATTAATGATATTTATATTGTTTTCATCTCTCGAAATTTTTATACAAGGTTGTCTTTTTCTGTGAAAATTAATGTTCTTGACTCACACATCTATGTCAGCTATGGAAAAAATAAGTGTATAAAAAATATTTTAAAAGTTGACAAATCAGAAAATATAATAAGAAATATATCACCAGTAACTATTGCATACAGAAACCCTGTGAAAACCTGAAGTTCTAAGATTCTATTGTTTGAGTTAGTTTTCACTGGGAAGTTTATTTAATAAGCAATTTTATTTATTTATTTATTTAATATTTATTTATTTTAAGGATTGTATTTATCTTATTTATTTTATTATTTTATTTATTTAATATATGTTTACCATTTCACAAGCAAATCTGAAAAACAAACAACTAAATTTAAACACTCAACACTGATAGTGTCAATCAATAAAAAAGAAACAAGAAGCAATATTACTCTTACAGTGATAATTAAGTTTATACAAAATAATTTCACCAACTGATTTGCTTATTTACCCTAAAGTAACCTAATATTTGCAGCAACTATTTACTTTAAACAAAACCATTTCAGCAACCGAAATATTTACTCATTATATTATTATTTAAATCAGTTTTGAAATATATCGGTATTTACATTTTCCCCATCAATAGCAAAAATCATAATGAATATTTAATGGCCGAAATTAGTTTTTTGGTCCACCATATTTTTTAGATGAGTATTCAGCTCTCTGTGTGTGTGTTTTCCAATACTTGTCACAGTGTTTTTAAACCCCCTAGACATAACAACAAGAATAAATATTGGCTCTGTGACACCAAGACATTCTGGTAATTCCAAATAATCATGTTAAGACAATCCAATGTTGTTGTTTTTTTGATAATTATAGGATTTTAAACACATTCACAAGAAAAATTTAAAATGTTCAAAGTATTTTAGAAATAAATGTAGTTAAAAAAAGAAGTTTGTCTTAAAAGTTCTATTCTGCTCATTGCACTCATTGAATCCACTCATTGCATTTACCATCCAAACCAAAGTTATAATAGTGAATTCAGCACACTTTGTCAATCACAGCTGGAGTTTTTTGTTGAATAACTGCAGCTAAACAGAATCATGTTGTCAAATCAATGTAAGAAATGTACACCTGACTTCCATTCTTTTAGTTCCAGAAACACATCATTAAATTCTGATGCAAATGGAAAACACACGATATGTCTGGGTGAAGTTCTTTTGAATTTTTGTACAAACATCGCAAGTTTCAGTTACCTCTTATGACAATCATCATCACTGACACCTGCATCCTTTAATAACACTGAAAGTCTTTGATTCAAAGGATGAGAAAACTGTTTATGAAGTTCTAAATTGATTTTCTTATCAGTAATAGTGTAGAAAAGTTGTTTTGGATAATCAAGATGAACACAGTGTGTATACAAATTAATCTGCTTTCCAAGAATTGAGCTCTGTCATGCTCTAAATCTTACACTACGTTGCACTTTTCACTGCTGGTTTTCCCAAAAGTAATGTCACTTTCAACCACATCTGTTACATCTGATACATTTTACACCCACTATTTTACAATGAATTGTTACTTATCTCTTTGATTTAAGGCATTTACCTGCACCAGATTAGAAAACGGTGTCACTAATATTTCATTAACTTGTTTAAGTTTCTGTGTAAAGTATCCAAATAACATTTCATCCAGTATTCACTGGCAACCTTTGAATTATATGCAGTCAAGAACAGCTGAATTAACTATAATTTAAAATAAAAAAATCGAAATGCTCCACAACGACGCTGATTATTTCGCTTTCCACTACATAAATTAATGCCAACTCTTGAATCGTTATCATTTACTTGTTTCAACAAATATGTCACATCGCTGTAGTCGGCACCAGTAAGTACAAAGCTGTTCTCTGTGACAAAAATCAGCTCCGTCTGGTAACTTAAACACTAACATAAACGGCTGCAAGTTCGTCTTTTATATATTTTCGTTAGCAAAGTCGCCATTTTATCGTCTTTCATCAACGCCGAGTTCACTAAACACTTCATCCGGATGGATCTCTTTACTTTCCTGCAATGATAACGCTATCACTATTTCTTTTTCCAAATCTAATTTCATCCATTCATCTGCTGTACGTTTTGTAACTTTCGGTCGGCGTCTTCTAATAAAAATAAATTAACAAGAACGCTCTGTAGCAAGATTTAATCCATCGTTAAGCCCTCACTTACAATACGATACATGACTCCAAAAAACATTTTTTTATTTTTATTATTATTATTATTATTTTTTCCATATTCTTAGTCCTAGCTGCAGGATTTATAACATCTTTTAAATTAAAATAAAATAAAATGTAAATAAGTTAACTACATCTATGTTCTTATTTGTTTTAGTTGCAGGTGTTTATAGTATCTTTTAAAACAATAAAAAGACCACTGGCAAATATAAATAAATAAATAAAATAACAGGTTTGGACTACGTGGACCAGAAGGAAGCAGCCAAAAAAAAAAACAACAACAGCAACAGCCAAGAGCAGAACAAGCAGGACGGCAAACAACACGGACCCGGTGATGGCTGAGAGATTGTGCCGGAGACCACAGGGGGCGAATTGCGACTGCGAAACATCGGTACCGACTCGTTACGATCCGATATGCTGGACACTCCCTTGTGTCCTGCAATTGTGGCGAGAACCACCTACCCAAAACTCTTTTCTGCGACGGACACTCCCGCTGACCTGTCAGAAAGCTTGCCCGTCGCAGACGGTTCTTTCACAACAGCTTGCTCTGATTAGCACGTTAATTTTTTTCCATTCCATTCGATCCAACTCGATTACAGATTAACCATCCCGTCGCAGAAAGCACACCAATTTGAAAGTGGTCCAAGATTTTCTGGTAAACCTAAAGAATTATGTTAACAATTATTGTCGGAGATTGGGTACATCTCATTAACTGTTTATATCTTTTCATAGTTTTGAAGAAAAAATGCCATGTGCATTAACTTTAACTTAATATTTATAGTTACTTTTATTATGTATTAATAAATATAGTATAAAAAATAATAATACTTAATTCAGTGTTTATATATTAGTTTACATTATATTTCTTATTAAAATTTTGTCATTTATTAAAATAGAAATATATTTTAAAGTCAAAATGTAAAAGTATATTTACTTTTGTTTTCTAATAAATTTTAAAAATATTTTAAAAAAGAAATAAATAAAAGAGAAAAATCCCAGGTCTTGTAATCTTTTCCTGTGCCTTTTCTCAGCTTAAAAAAATCACATTAATTAATATTTCTCCGTATTTCTCTAAATCTCTTTATAGAAAAATAATACTTCCTTCTCTGACTCTCTCTATGTTGCACAGTTTACATAATAAAATATCCAAGTAACATTATATATGTTATTATTTTTATTATGCAGGCATCATTATCCTTAGAAAACACACGTATTATTAATAAAATATAAACACGATTTTTTTTCCGCTCTGCTGCTAGTCGTGTTATCTCAAGTTACCAGTAAAAAAAGTCTGTGACATCGTTCTTTATTGATATGACTAGATTTATAATTTTGGTGAAAGCAGACACAGGAATTAATTATTGGTCATTCTAAAATTCTTCCTGCTATATAAATTAAAATAATCACCTCTGTTACTTGATCCTCCAGTACAGGCTTCTGTGGTTGTGTGAGCACCACCTAGAACAGACCCTGACAATTCAGATCTGTGCAAGAAACATATGTCATCAGATATTCTTATCCAAGGGGGACCACACTGAAAGGATCATAATTTAATATTTTTTTATAATGGTTTTGCTTTTAATCAATAAAAACTAGAATGTCAAATGTTTGAAAGAAAAACTGATGTTTAATTTAACTAAAGAACTCTGATTTGCACAATGCAAACCTAATCAGTTATTATTAGTAAAGAAAATTTACATTCTAAAAATACTGCCTTAAGTCAGATGGAAATAACAAATCAGTACACATATAATTTCTTAACCAGTAATATTATAATACATTTTAATATATAAAGTAATAAATTAGTAACAGTATAACAGTGATAGCCAAATATCTCTCTTGCCGAGTCTCACAACTAAATGAAAGAACGATAGTTAAAATTATTTAATATTACTGGATGTATACGATATTATAATATTGTTGGGAAAGTAAGTGCAGTTAATACTGGTGAAATCACTTTTAGTAAGTTTATTCGAAATGATTTAAGTTTATGAATTTCGAATTGTGATGTTTTTAAAATAGTATTTCTCATGATAAATATTAATAATTTTGTTGTTGTGTTTTACAGAGTAATTTGTGATCAACATCTACTGCAGGCAGATAGATTACATTAGAAAATACAGAGATTATATACTGTAGGATCAAAATATTTGTACGCTGTTTTTGCATTGGATTCTCAATAGCAGATACTCCGGGAATAGGGCAACAAAGATCCTATGTAAGTTAAATGGTGAAACAACTGTTACCTAATTAAATTACCAGTTTCAGCAGATGAAGTGACTGTGAAAGGTTTTAAGTGAGCTCCCTTTACGAAACTTTGTTTACGCAACTTCCACCAGCTTTGTGTAGGGACGCCAATAACACTGTCGTCACAGCGCGTAATTGACGTCACAAACCCGAGCCAAATACGATGGCAGGTGCCCGGAATACCAACATCTGATTGGTTAAACTAATGTTTATATAAACAATGTAGATGTTTTTATTTATTTATTTATTAAATTATTAATTTATTAATTATTAAAAACAGTGTAAATTAAATTTTATTTTCTAAAGAGATACTCTCATGATATTAAACTGAATTTTATTATTATTATTATTATTATTATTATTATTATTATAATCTTTGCTAACAAATATTTTTAGGTGATACTCTGTAAAAATATAGTCTAAGCACATTTTAGATATTTTCTCAGAAGAGTGTTAGTATATTAAACAGACAGCTTAGTAATTTTACATTACTATAATTAATTCTGAAAATAAGCTGAGGCCAGGTGATCTCTGAGCCTGTTAGTTTATAGATTAACCATAACAGCATTGTTAAAAATGTGAGTTTTTGTGTGTGTGTGTGTGTGTGTGTGTTCTTTTATTCAACATTTCATTCATATTTCATTTTATTTTAATTTCTTACTATTAATTTTTATTATTTTTATTTTTTAGTGAACGTGTTCATACTCTGACTGGAAAGGAAGTAATACTTTGGATGTCAAATGGCAGGTCAAAAACAAAAAATTGAACCTTTCTTTAAAAATATGGTATAAGAGATGTTTTTTGTTTTACCACTATTATTACTAGTAGTAATAGTAGTAGAACTGTATTACTATTGTATTTATCATTATTACTACTACTACTATTCTTCTTCTTCTTCTTATTATTATTATTAATATTGTTTTTATTATTATTATTATTATTATTATTATTATTATTATTATTATTATTATTATTTATTTATTTATTTATTTTATTTTTCTCTTTCTCATATATCTCCGTTTCTTTTTCTTTAGCAAGAAATAATATTACACAGGTTATTCTGATATTTATTGATCTACATTTAATTGTTACATGAAATTTATATTCATAAGTCTTATTTATATACAGTAAAACATTTATTTTATTAAGCAGGTGAAAATTCTGGATTTTATATAGGGAATAGGATGCTGGCAATCTCAGTACACTTTTGAGAGTAAACATTTAAGTATATTATAAATAAATCAATTTATAAGTAATCAGTGAAATATATTTTGATATGATGAAATATATTTTGATATAATTAAGTATTTTTGATATAATTAACTATTTTTTGATATGATTGGATATATTTTGATATAATTAAGTATTTTTGATATAATTAACTATTTTTTGATATGATTGGATATATTTTGATATAATTAAGTAGTTTTGATATAATTAAATATATTGTGATATGATTAAATGTATATTGATACAATTGAGTATTTTTTATATGATTTCATAATTTCTCATTTAATTATATTATAAATAAATCATTTTATTATTATTTTATATTTGTATTTAGTTTTTATCTTTCTCTGATAACATTACGCGGCCAAATAAAAAATTTGAAGTAATTTTTATGTCCGCTCTCAGAACAGTTCTAATGAAACTAAGAGAATAGCGTCAAACATAAACAGGAAGCTTCCGTTTTTACAGAAAAATAAAAACAGAATAAAAAAATAAAGATATTACTGTTGTTATTGTTCTGCTATTGATAACAAGAGGACTTTGACAAATTTGGTGTCTGCTTTATTGTTATATAGATTATTACTGGTGAAGCGGTTATATTGATATCTAATGTAATAAGAGAACTTCAGGTATAATCAGAAATATAAAGTATATTAACTATACAAATTGCGCTGATGTAAACTTCGTCATGAATGTAATGAAAAAATTAAATAACAAGTTAACCTTGTTTGTTCTCAGCTAATCAGTACACACTATCTTGATTCAAGGGAATTAACTCTGATATTTTTAAATATAACCCGATATAAATATACGATATTAATAAAATATGAGATTAACATTTCTCAACATACTTAACTACAAACTCTAAATATCACTGCTCATAATTAATTCTCATCTTTTTTATTTTATAAGTAATTAAACCGCTTATTTTCATAACGCCATGTAGAATTATCATTTATAACTGTCAGTAATATCTAATAGATTAACTATGCTTATCAATATTTCCTGTAGTCTTTATAATATTTAAGATCCAAGTACAGTAAATTTACGCCTTTCTATCATATGATTTAGAATTAGCGAAGTAAAATATCACGTTACGTTTAATAAAACGGACACTTCAAAGCGGTATCTGAAGTTAGTTGCACAATGATCTGCTGTGTGTGTTTTTCAGTGAAACATGTTCCTAGTGTTTATAAAAGGTCATACTGTATGAGCCCTCTTTATTTCTCGATATATTTTTGAGTCACATACAAAGCTACTGTTATTTATAAAACATTATAACACGGAAGATCCATCTTTCTGAATGTTTACAGTGAAAACATACCTGTAATTTTCAGTAAAATTTGTCGTATAACTAAATTAATATTATCTCATTCAAGAAGGATAGTTGAGAAATTCAGAAATAAAGAGGCCTTAATTCAGAAATAAAGAGATAATTAAATACTGATTTTCTTTTTCTAGACAGGTGTGTGTAGAAAAGCTGAGGTTACATTTTTAGATATTAGCAAATAATTAATTATATATGAAGTGATATTCATTTTAATATTTCTAGTTGAGAAGTACAGCTTGATCCACAGAATATACTGAATGGTATCCTGAAAGATATATATATATATTATTATTATTATTATTATTATTATTATTATTATTATTATTATTATTATTATTATTATTTTTTTTTTTTTTTTTTTTTTTTTTTTTTCTGAAGACATATTCAAAATCGGAAAAAAATTCGCTCAGCTGAAGTTTGTCAAATTCACTTAATAAAAGTTAATACACTCATCTAATTTAATTCGACGATTTGTTTACTATGAGAAATAATTTGACTAATCTGAAACTCAGCAACATTTTCAGATTTATTCTAAACTGAGAAACAAAAGGCAAGACACAAATAGTTATTAAAATTATTTTTTATAACTGAGGGGCAACATTATCAGTGTAAATAGCGGCATTCTTAAGTAAAACTGTTATTTATTTTTACTTGCTTATAATTATGTGATGTTATATAATTTATTCGTGTATACAGCGGTATACTTAATTAAAAATATCACTTTATTTTTACTTGTTTATAATTAATGTTACATAATTTATTCGTTTAATTAGCAGTATCCTTAATTAAAACTATCTTCTTATTTTATAATTATTTTATGAAATATAGTAAACTGCGCTCTTTTTTAGAAAATAAACTGATACCTTTTTATACGTAATGGAATATCATTTAAATTTTCTTCTATTTTTTTTTTTTTATAAACAATAATAATAATAATAATCATAATAACTGAAACAAAAATTTAAAAATTTAAAGTAAACTCTATATGATGCTCCTAAAATACAGGTATTCTCTATAATCGATGTTCTTACTTGAAATTATCATTTTAATATGTAGTGATATATAATTTATGACGTTAATAGGAGGTAAGTATGTAGAGAAGGTACAGATTAATAATCTGGTCTAAAACTGTATGAGATGTAGGTATTATAAAGGAGAAGTTCAGTGGGCGCGAGATTATACTGATAAATAAGAATAACAGCTAATAAAAAACGAAAAGGGATAATGAGGAGTAAACCAATAACGTTAGCAACTCGCCGGTATGATGGCAATGACGCCGATATTAATAGAAATATTAATAACATACTTTAATATAGAATGCGCACGTTACAAAATAAGAATAAAAGCGAATAAAAAGCGAAAAAGAATAGTGAAGTGTACACCAAGACATTAAGAACAATGCTGGAACTACGGCAATGACAGTCTCATTAATAGAACGAGTAATGATATTTTTTAACGTAGGATGTGATAATAGGATTGCAATAGTTAATAAAAGGCAAAAGAATAAGGTGAAATACAACGAGAACATTAAGAACAACTCAGTAACGACGGTAATGATGGTGTATTAATAGAGATAACAATAACATATTTTTGTATAGGACGGGCACGGTGAGAAAATAAGAATAACATAGAATAAAAAACGAAAAGGAGTACACCAGTAACGACAGGAACAATCACCGTATCACGGGAACGTCGGCGACATTAATAGAAATTACAATAATATATTTTAATAGGTGATGCGCCTGCTCAGAAAGTATAATACAAATAATAATAATAACAACAACAACAATAATTAGTGAAAAGAGCTAAAGAATAACGAGAATATATTCTAATATATCAGAAAATTGTGAGAAAATTTTATATGACAAACACGGAGGTGCACTCCATCGTATCTGAAAAACATCCGAAGGTCAGCGAGTGCAACGTGAAAAGTCTACTCAGCCACAGAAGAGAAACAAGAATTATCTTAAACAACAAGAGCCGCGCATTTATTATTTCAAAATACTAATTAATAAAATATTTGACAAATAATAATAATAATAAGAAGAAGAAGAAGAAGAAGAAGAAGAAGAAGAAGAACAACAACAACAACAACAATAATAATCATAATCATAAAATCAACAAATATTTTTTAGTGATAGTACTAAATAATAATTTTCCTTAAACGTTTTACTTTCGCGTTCGATGTGAATAATTATATAAAATTATTCACTTCGAACGTTGAAAACAACGCTGTTACGTTGGTAGCGACGGCGACATTAATAGACATATTAATAATATAGGATGTACACACTGAGATGGAAAGAATAATAGCTCATAAAAAGAGAAAAAGAATATTGATAAGTACACCTAGAATATTAGGAACAAACCCTTTCCGACGGCAACGACGGCAACTCTACTGTTCTTATAGTTTTTAACCGTTACATACTTAAATGAATATCTCTAACAGTCATATATATTATTTAATTTATTATTATTGTTATAATTAATATTCGGTATGTGTTTTCGTTCCCCTTAACTTTTACAATTTAATTATTGAAAACAGAAAATGATGCTGCCCGACTGAAATAACAATGTAAGGACAAATTCAGGTAATATTTTTATTTTCATTTTATTTATTTATTTATTTTATATTATTATATATATATATATATATATTTTTTTTTTTAGGTACTTTAATGCGTCCATATATGCTAATCAACATTAATTTCAACAAATAAAAATAAAACAAATAAAAGACTGGAATCAGACTTTTAATCGGTTCCTTGTTAGATATTCTGCAAAATAAATTGAAGTCGAAATTCTGAAATTCTTTGATTGAGGGTCTAGGGGAAGTAAATCTAAGTAATAACACGACAATACCGCTAAGATACGAGGTATCTAAGCAAGTTTGTAACTTGAAAAATAATAAGAAAATCCTGAAATAATTGTCTTTGGATGGAAAATAAAATGTAGAAGCCAACTTCTATACTATGGTATAGTATCTAAGTTTATATATTTTATCTACTCATAATAACGTTATTTGAATTCTTGATTGAAAGTAAAACGTAGAAGCCAACTTCTATCTAAGTTTATATATTTTATCTACTCATAATGACGTTTGAAAATTTTGTTTAAGTTGAAAAACTAGTTACGAAAGCCGCATTACATCGTGGTTTGGAAAATGAACAGCCATCTTTATCTTTTTCAGTGTAAATCATAAAAAGTTCAGAAAACAGATCTAAAATAATTGAATTTGGGAATTTAAAAACTTCCGTAAGCTCACGGAAACCTCCGATCAAAATCCAAGATGGCAGCGTCGAACGCCGATCTGTTTTTACAAACTTTTAAACACGTGTTGTTGTTATCAAACATAAAGAAGAACGCAGATTACCTCATCTGTATTTCAGTAAAAGAAATGTTCTAATAATTTATAATAATTATTATTATTATCACGATGATTACTATGATTATAATTATTCTTATTTAAATTTGATATTGATACTACTACTACTACTACTAATAATAATAATGATAATAATAATCATCATCAAAATTTAATTTTTTTTTTTTTTCAAAACTGTTCATTTGGACTCTGTAATTTGTATTATTTCATTATCTTGTTACTATTTCAGTAATATTTTATTTGATGACATTTTATTATTTTTCTGTCTTTTTCTATAATTTATTTATTTAATTTATTTTTTTATGTATTTTAAATATATACTTCTGTGTGCATGTGTGTGTGTATTTCTTCTTGTCTTTTATTCTTCTAATTTCTTCTTATTCCTGTGTTATTCATATTTCTTCATTTGTTTTTATTTGTTTTCATTTTTGTGTTTTCTTTAAAGTTATTTTATTGTCTATTTTATAAACAATTTTTTATTGTTTATTGTTTATTGTTATTTTTCTATATTGTAATTTTTTCATAATCTTCTTTTTCTTCTTGTCTGTATTTATTTTTAGTTATTTTAATGATAAGCAAGATTTTTGTAATAATACAATTTACTTATTATTTTTCAGTCTCCCAGTTTCTGTACATAATTCTTATTATTCTTTCTGTTTGTTTCTTTATATTTTAAATTCTTAATTTTTATTTTAATGAATTTTATTGTTTATTTATTATTTTGTTTTTATTATTATTTTTGTTGTTTTGAAGCTACTGACCATTCTTACTCTTGTTAATTTTCTCCTTTGTTTCTTTTTGTTTCTTATCTTCATTTCCTAGTTTCTGCATTTTCTTATATGTTACCATTATTTGTTATTTACTTATTTTTTCCTGACATCACTTAAAATGACTATATTATTTCTTTTTGTTCTTTAGTTGTCTTTCTTTTATCATTTTAATTTCTTTTGTTTTGTTTTTTAATTTTGTTCTCCTGCTCATTTTATTTGAAGAATTAGAATTATTTTCTTTTTATTATTATGTATGTATATGTATTTATATTATTATTATAATTTTAATTTTAATTTGATTTATTTATTTATTTATTTATAGTATTAATATTTTCAATCTCTTAACTGCATCTCCATCTTTCAATTTTATTTGATTATTTATTTATTTAGTTATTATTATTACTGTAATTATTATTTTTTTTTACAATCTAGTTTTAATTCTTTTTATCATTATATTTCTTCTTCAGTGGGGAGCAGACTTCTTTTTTAGTGTTTTATTAAAACAAGTTATCTAGTAATATCTCAGAGAATTAATATTTTTGTTACTAGTGTAGATGTTCTGTTTTCCTAATTCAAAACCTGTTTCCATTGATGATGTTGTATTTCTAGTGTTTGCCGAACAAACCCAAACAATAATGAAGTTGTAAACTTGTCAATATATTTTGTTTTCTGAAAATATTATTATTAGTGATTTTTTTAGAACCAGTATTATTCTTATAACTTGTTTGTTACTATTAGTGTATTTTAAATAGATATCAATGATTTGGATAAATATTTTTTATTTATATTCACTTAATGTTTTCTCTTAATTTCAAGGTCTGCCCTCTGTTTATATATATATATATATAATTTTCTATGTTTTTTTTATTTCCACAGAACTAACATGGGTTTCACATCATTGAAAAAGAAACAGCAGTCAGCACCAACAACATCATACCACCATTAGACTGAGACAAACTGACAGTCAGATTTTAAAACCTTTAAAAATATTCAGGTAAATATGTCTGTAAATATGTCTTAGTCTGTCTGTTTCTCTCTCTGCCTGCCTCCCTATTTATTTATTTTATTTCTATCTCTCTCTGCTTTTCTGTTTGTCTGTATTTCTTTCCTTGAAAATGTTCAGATAAATATGTTTGTCTTTCTTACTATGTCTCTACTTACTATATACTTAAATGTTTTTCTGTCTGTATCTTTATGTATCATTTGTTATTTGTTCCTAATTATCATGTTTTTAGTTTTCTTTCTTTTTTCTTCCTTTCTTTCCTTTATGTGTTTTAAAAATTATTTTGAAAGTTGTAATATTTTGAAGTATAACAAAGATAGAAAATATTATATATTATCTTTCTGTAAGTTTTCTTTTGATAGTTCTGAACATAAATAGCTTTAGAATCAGTAATTTAAATAATTTTAAATTTATTTATAGTTTTAATTTATAAAAATGCTCTTAAAACAATTTGATTATTTCTAGTTTATTTATTTTTATTTATTTATAAATCTTTCTGCCTATCTTCTGTCTATCTATTTGATGTATCTATCTATCTATCATTTATTTATTTTCTTATTATTTTCAATTTATTTAAAATATAATCATACTGAATTACATAATATTCGCATTAATTATTATCAACCTTTTCATTATTTTTGTAAAATTACAACCTACTAAATAATTTAGTGTTCTGTATTTTCATTATTTTTTTTAACTAGGTTTTAAATTTATCAGGAAACAGTTTTGGATCCCAGGCTTTCCGAGCTGTGTGTTTGCAATGTGTTCTAACACAACAGTGATCTTCCTTAGCCTCACTACCAACAAAACAGAATGCTGTGAGTAAACTTAAAAATAGTGACTTTCAACACACTAAAGCTATAAACAGTAACTATTACTATTATATATCTATATTTACTGTGTCTGTTACGGCTATTTCTACTGTTGTTAATATTATTTTTACTTTTATTATTACATCTACTACTACTACTACTACTCTGGTGTCTGCAGTTATTTACTACCTCTACATATCATATCTACTTGTACTATACAACCTAAGCTAATTCTACCACAGTTATCACTATCACTACTACTAGTACTGTTTTACTAATACTACAAACTATTACTACTACTAATACTGCTTTACTAATACTACACACTATTACCACTAGTACTACAACTAGTCCTGTTACTACTAATTATTACCACTATTACTGATACTAGTACGATTACCACTAATACTACAACTATTACTACTCCTGATACTATTAGCACTAATACTACAACTACAAATTCTGCTGCTGCTGTTACTACTACAACTTTTCTTTATCTGCCACTATTTTACCTCTCTCTCTCTCTCTCTCTCTCTCTCTCTCTCTCTCTCTCTCTCTCTGACTGATACTCTGTCTCTCTTTTCCTTTCTGTCTTTCTCTCTCTGTCTCTATACTGATACTATTTCTCTTTATTGCTCTCTCTCTCTCTCTCTCTCTCATTCTCTGTGTGTGTGTGTGTGCGTGTGAGTTATTGTATATATGAAATTGTGTGTTGTGCAGGTGTGTATGTTTTTATATGGCTATATGCCTGTATAGCATCTATCTTTCTCTTTGTATGTATATAACATTTTAATATTAGAATAATTTCATTATTTAGTTTTATTAACAGAAGCCAGTATGTGTGTTATTGTCTGTTTGTGTCAGTCAGTGTAATATAAAGATTTGTGTACTGCAGTCATAGAAAGTTCTTCTCTCACTGAACTTAATCAGCAGCAATCAGGTGGGTGTGTCACTAACTAGTCAATCAGAACTCAGCCTGATTAACCAACCAATCTTCAGACAGAGATCAGCCAATCAGAATTAATTAGCTCAATATTATTTTTGTACTCACTATGCTTATTTTAATCACTGTCATTAAATTATGTTCTGCTAATGTAGATTCTGCACATTGTTAATTACTATTATTATTATTATTATTATTATTATTATTATTATTATTATTGTTCTTATTTGTTTTTATTAACAGCTGGGATCACTAAATTTTGTACTCAGTTTTTTTCTGCTGTTTTCAATCATCCAAAGATGACTGCTTTTTGTCTGAACGATGCAAAACTTAACAAACCAAACACTTACTGTTGAAGGTTAATTTAGATTTGTAAAATAAAAATATATATTACTCTCTCTCTCTCTTTCTCTCTCTCTGTGTATATATATTTATATATATATATATATATATATATATATATATATATATATCTTACACATACATACATACACAAGTGTATTTCATTCTGTAACTAGGTTTGACAAATTTGTCCTTATTATATTTGTTCTACTTTTTTTTCTTTTTCTCCTGATAGTTAAGATACCGTTACCAGGTTTGTTAATACAGCTTTTCACATATTTAAGATATTCTAGATTCCAAATCAGTCACAAGTTCTCTATAGGAATAAAGACTGAAAATTGTTGTTTAACCAACCAACTATTTGAGTTTCCATGGAAAACTCCTTTCTTTGAAAGATGTGGACATTGGAAATTGTCCTGATCTTTCTGTATCTAACATTAACGATTTAGTTAAACTTACTTCAGGTAATTTCTGTTTAAATTTTATAACTTTTTCTAATATTTGAAAAATGATTCTGTATATAATCCTTATCTCTCTGTATCAGACATAGACAATTTCGTTAAACCATATGCTAAGAATATTAAACTCTGTGTGAGTGCGCATGTATATCAGCAATAGTGAAAATTGCCAATCTGATAATAGTATGCGTGTATGTTTGAGTGTGAGTATAGAGATAACTGCTACTCAGATAATAGTGAGTATATTCTGTGTGTACCTGTTTGTGTGAGTGTATCAGCAATAGTGATAATTGCTACTCTAATTATAGTGTGTGTGTTTCTGTGTGTGTATCTCCAATAGTGATAATTGCTATTCAGATAATAGTGTGTGTGTGTGAAAAAGTGACAATTGCTGCTCTGATAATAGTGTGTGTGTGAGTGTATCAGTAACAGTGATAATTGCTACTCTGATTATACTGTGTGTGTGAGTGTATCGGCAATAGTGGTTCTTGCTACTCTGATAATGTGTGAATCAGCAATAGTGATAACCTCTAGTAATAGTGTGTGTGTGAGAGTATCACAGATAGTGATAACTGCTACTCTGATAATAGTATGTATCTGAGAGTGTGCGTGTCTGTGTGCATATTTGTGTATGTATGTGTGAGTGTATCAGCAATAGTGATACTTGCTTCTGTGATAATACTTTGTGTGTGTATGTGTGAGTATATCAGGAATAGTGATAATTCCTACTCAGATAATAGTGTGTATGTGTGTGTTTCAGCAATAGTGATAAATGCTACTGTCATAATAGTGTGTATGTATCAGCAATAGTGATAATTTGTGTGTTTGTGTGTGTCAGCTATAGTGATAACTGCTCCTGTCAGAATAGTATGTGTGTTTATCAGCAATAGTGATAACTGCTACTCTGATAATAGTATGTGTATGTCAGCAATAGTGATAACTTCTACTCAGATAATAGTGTATCAGCAATAGTGATAATTGCTATGTGTGTGTGTGTCTGAATGTATCAGTAATAGTGATAATTCCTACTCAGATAATAGTGTGTATGTTTATCAGTAATAGTGATAACTGTTCCTCTGATAATAGTGTGTGTGTATGTGTGTGTTAAGAAATATTTGGTTATCAGTTTATATGTGATAACTGTGTGCAATGGTGATGACTGCTACTCTGATAATAGTATTTGTTTGTGCTTGTTTGTATGTGTATCAGCAATAGTGATATCTGCTACTCTCTTAATAGTATATGTGAGTGTGTTTGTTTTGGAGTGTATCAGCAATAGTGTTAATTGCTACTCTGATAAAAGTTTGTGTGTTTGTGTGTGTGAGTATATCTGCAATAGTGATAATTGCTACTCTGATAATAGTGTGTGTATATCAGTAATAGTGATAATTGCTACTCTGATATTAGTGTGTATGTGTGTATCAGTGAGTGTGAGTATATCAGCAATAGTGATAATTGCTACTCTGATAATAGTGTGTGTGTATCAGTAATAGTGATAATTGCTACTCTGATATTAGTGTGTATGTGTGTATGAGTGAGTGTGAGTATATCAGTAATAGTGATAATTGCTACTTAGATAATAGTGTGTGTGAGCGTGTGTATCAGCAATAGTGACAATAGTGTGTGTGTGTGTGTTAATAAATATTTGGTTATCAGTTTATATATTTAAATGCTTTGTAGAAAATACTCAGGCCTGTTTTATTTAAATCTGATGGTGCCCTTAGTCTTTGTTTATACCACCAAGGGACACAAGTCTGAGTTAAAGATCTTGAGAGGAAACTTATTAGATAATAAATTATTTTTGTATTTTTCAGAAAAAATTAGTTTTTAATTCAAAATATTAAAATAAAAGCTTGCATATTGTTTGAGATTTATTATGTTTAATTTTATTACTATACCTACACAGGAGGAACAATAACACATCTGAAAAGCATCTTGTAAATACAATAGTTTTCAGTTCTTTATTATTTGTGACAGAGATGTAATTAGCACCAAAAAACATCAGCAGCAACATGTAACATGGTGGTGACAGTAGCAGCTATGATGTAGTAATAGTAGCAACAGCATCAACAATAGTAATAATAACAGCTACTACTGTATCAAAAAAAAACTAGAAAGCGTAGTAGTAGTAGTAGTAATAATAATAATAATAGCAATGTAGTTTTTATAGAGGTGCAGTAGGAACAATAGCTGTAGTTGTAGTACAGAACTGGAGGCAAAAGTCAGGTATAGTGATGATGTCATAATATTTTTATTTCTTTCTCACTATCTCTAATTTTCTCCTAGCCTCTCTGGATCTCTCTTTCACTTTCTTTCTTCCTTTCATTATCTTTCCCTGTTCATAAAGTTTATATAAGATAATCTTTAAACAAAGTAGTTGGTTTTTGCCTTGATGCACATTGAAAGGCTCACATATAACAAAACATTTGAAATAATAAAAAAAAAAAGTAATGGTAACAGAAAAAAAAAAATTAAAAAATATATTCTTTCATTTGTAATTATGTGTATTGATATCATGTGCTTATAAAATTATGTCAGTTCTTTTTGTGAAATGGACAGGGATGAAAGCTTATCTTTAAATAACTGACATTTTTGATAACCATTGTTTTTAGAAACTACACAAATGAATGAATGAATGAATGTCAATTCTACTTCATAGAAAATGATTTTAAAAATGCTCTGTAGAAAATGTTCTGATACAAAGAATGATAATTTCAACCATACAACTTAACTCTTAACTGATGATTGTTGCCTCTATCCAGTGTTCTGATATAGAAAATAATACTTTTTACCATCCTGATTTTCTTAATACTCTATTCAACATTTTCTGATACACATGATAAAATATGCTGTTAATTCACACACTGATCCTGATATTTATGTGCTGATAAAATACAAGGACCAAAGTTTATAAAGGAAATCATATTTTTATTAGATTTTTGTTTTCAAACTGATCTTTATCGTTGTTGTTTTCACTGAAGTGTTTTTATAAGAAGTGTTTTGATAATGTCAGAAAGACCAGGGACATCAACATCAGCATCACTCACCACTGCTGAAACAACACAACAGCCTGAATCAACATAACAGCCTGAATCAGATGAGTCAGTTATTTGTTCTTTGTGTTCAGAAGAATTTTTAGATAAATATCATATGGTCTCATGTTTACCTGAATTTTGTTTCAGCTGTGTGGAGAGGTGGTCTAGAAGCAGAAGAAATTGTCCAGTTTGCTCTGCAAGATTCACCGCCATCGTGTACAACTTAAGAGATGGAAACTGCGAGATGTACACATTGCCACCTCTCAGAGTCAGAAGAGTCAGACGACATTCTGCAGCTGGACTCATCAGGCGTATATTGGCGTATATCGGTGGTATATTTACTTTTATTAGTCGTATATTTAGTTCTCTGTTGTGGAAAATCTTATTTGTTCTAATCGAATTTTGTCTTCTGATAGGTCGTTTACTAGGATTTGTATAATATTAGAAACCTGACAATGTTATTCTAGGTGTATTGCTTTAACTTCAGCTGGCATCCTTCTGTCATTTTTTTATTTTATGATGATGATAGTAACAGTAATAGATACAGACACTTATTTGTAAAATATTTATTTGAAGTTGATAATATCTGCAGTGATAATAACTTTCTGTCCCTTTTGCCCCAGCATATCAGTGCTATAGGAGATTGTGTTGATGATGTTGACGTGAAGCTGGTTATGCTCCTTGAAGCTCTATAACCTTGAGAGTCAAAAGAGTCAGAAGAGTCAGACGACATTCTTCAGCTGGACCCATCAACCGTCAGTCTGTTATCAGTCGTATATTTACTTCTCTATTGTGGAAAATCTTATTTGTTATATTACAATTTTGTTATCTCATAGGTCATGTACTGGGATGTGAGTAATATCTGAAACCTTACAACATTACTCTAGGTGTATTAGCTTTCCTTCGGCTGGTATCAGTTGAAAAAAAGAAGTTGAAAGATGAAAGTTCTGAAAAAAAAAAAAAAAAATTGATAATGATGATGTTTGTGTGTCTCTGTGTGCGAATGTGTGTGTGTGAGTGTGTGTGTGTGTGTGTCTGGCTATTTTTGTATAGATAACAACTGCTGAAATCTCTATATTTATAGCCCATTTTGCATTCACTATTTCCGAATCCTTTGCCTAATTTTGATTCAGATTAAACTGATTTGACATACAGATATTATTATCATGATGCATATACATATCTAAAAACATTGACGGTAGTTACAAATATTTATGGGAATTATAGGCCTAACGCTGGGTTAGATCTTTTCTCAAGTTAGATCTGAAATATGTCTAGTCGACGTATTTATATTTCCCGCCGATCTTTCTACGTCACTGCAAATCTTTATTTATTTATTTATTTTATTTTATTTTATTTTATTTTATTTTATTTTAAAGCTACCGAATTAAAATTCCAACAGAAAAATTGCTTGATGCAAATCCTGATAAAGATGAGACAAGAATCATATATGAATTTAATTTCAATTAAAATGGTCTCAAATTCTGAAATGCTTTCAGTGTTTCTTGAAAACTGGAGAAATAAACAAACAGGAATAAAAAAGAAGTCCATAAACATTAATCAGAATAGTGACATATATAATGTATGGGCTCATACCTAGGATGCCACGAAACGATTTTTGTTCTGATAAAATTATTTAAAAGATCTTGGTATAAGGTGAACTGTCAGTGTTTGACATAGGCATGGTTTATTTTAGATACGTCTTTGAATGCAAAAGAACCAATTAATAAATTTTAGCTTTTAAAAATACGTTAGTTTTCAGCAGAGTATCTTAGATACACCTGCCTTATTAGTTCATATTTGTGTTTTAGAACCAGTTCATCCAAGAAAACTAAAACGAAGGTAAATTAAAAACGACGTTATAATAATCTTTTAAACTGTTTTAAATCTCGTAAAAATAACAATTCAGAACTTTGTTTTAAATTTTGTTGTAAAAGAAAGTAATAGTAAATGAAAGACGTATAAAGATAATAAAATGATGACAATTCGATTTAAACACTGGAATAATATTTACCTTATGAAAAATTAGAATGTAATTTGATATTCAGTCTTGCTATAACGACATATTGTTTTCATCTACATCCAGTGTTTGTCTGTCTGTTTTATGACCGCATTGACTGTCTGACCACATTTCCCTAGTCACCTCCTTTACTCCTTTTTATCTTTACAGACGCTAACACAATAGAAACATGCTGTAATAAAATCGTTTATCTTTTGTTAATCTTCATGTATTTAGTCATTTCATATCCTAACAACATAAATGTATTTTCTTGACTCATTATTTCATTACATTTCATTACATTGTGTCACTTTTAACTTGATTCACTTTAATCACTCTTTAATACAGTTTTAAACAGACACGCACACACACGCACACACATTAATATTAATAATCAAAAGAAATATTACCACAGTACAATTGAAATTTCACAAATATAGTAAAACATATTAAATTTCACATTTAACATTTCAGCGCGCCAGGAAAAGACCCGAAAAAAGCAAAAAGCATTTCAAGAAAGTAATATTCTACCATTACCTGCATATAATAAAGAAGTCAGCTCTTCGTGATTTTTAGAATCTACATTTAACTGAGAAAACAAAAATTAACAAATACCGCAAATAAAAGTAGAAATCCAGCCTCCCCCCCCCCCGAAATAAAAAATTATATGAGAGTAGTCTCCCTTCAGCTATAGTTTATTTCTTTCTTCTGTTTGTGGGGTTCTCGGTGTACGTCATTGCACACCACAGAAAATCGCTGATAACGAAACATCGTATATAGCTGTATAATGAGTAATAAACGTAAATGTGTAGGTACGTTCCAGGAATATCAATTTTCATACAATATAAACAATATACCGTATCTATTAATATGTGATAAATAACTAAAATATAAACAATAAAAATAAATACAGTGGACGCTGTCAAAACCGGATGATTCATTGAGACCAACGTGATATACCATTTTAGACAGAATGCAGATTTCTAAAGACTAAAATAACATAAAACTGGAATATTTTATTATCACAAATGTTAATGGTCTATCAGCTGTCAGAGGATGAAAAGTCTGTCATTGATGACGCCTACGTGAAACTGATGTACGTGAAATTATCAGTAGTTTTTATGAAGCAAAATAGAGGAAAATATTATAAAACATGACGTTATTTTCACTCAGTATCAGTTTATAATATAAACGTCGCTGGTTTTATGTAATCTCTTCTGCTGTTAATCAAATATTACATTTATAGTGATCTGACTTTTTATTTTATAGTGGCATTCAGCGCTGGACTTCTAAATTCAGAAATAAATAACTTAATGACTAGATATAGAGGGGAAGCCCTCTGTTGTGAAATATTTTTCTGTTAAACTGAGTTACAGCTTCTTCTCTACAAAATATATATATATATATATATATATATTTAAAATTAATTCTGAACAGGTGAGAAGTTACACTTTACTTGAATCACACAATTTAAGTTTGCAAAGCAAACGACATTAAAATTAAAATTCACAGAGATAAGCTAAGTTTTCTGTTTTGTAAAACGCGACGTAATTCACATTTTATATATAAAACCTGCGACGTTTATTGATACTTAGTGAAAATAACGTGATGTTTTGTTGTTTTACCTCTATTTTGCATCATAAAAAATACAATCTTACCTGAAGCTTTTAAAATATCAGATTAAACTAGCCCATCTCAAATACATATATAATGATACATACTATTAATATCCAACATCCAATATAAATTGTGCAGTCGGTATTAAAATTAAAATAATATTTATTTATTTATTTATTTATTTATTTATTTATTTATTTATTTCAATTAAAGATAATCCGTGTAAATAGAGGTATTCATAATATTTCAAGCTACTTTTGGTTGGATCTCAGTTTATAAAACTAAAATCTTGTTAATTTATAGAACATAAATTCCGTCCAGCAATGTGTCCATAGAAAAATACACTGTACGTCAAAGTTTCTTGTTTTCTGTAAACACTCAAATACCTGTGACTTTTGGAAGAACAAAACCGTCGTGTCTTCACAAGTTTCACTGAAACGTTTCTTCACAAAACACTCGCCGTTGTATAGGACGAACAACTTCCACATTTCTTAAAATATTCTGGTTAAATATTAATCACCAGAAAAATGTAATTAAAAACACAGTCTATGGTGTAATTATTGAAAATCACCTTCATCTTTCTTCTGCTTAGAAAAAGTATATTTCCTAAAATACATATAACGCTTTGTCTGGAAGTAAAAAAAAATAATATTTTCTTCTACTACTATCAGGAAGGGAGAGAGAGAGAAATGAAAAATAAAACGAAAACAAAAATTAAGTCTTTTGTTAATAATATGAATCTGAAAATCTAACTCACTAAGTATCAGCTCTACAGCTACTGTTGAAAATAGGGTACATAACTCTCTATTTCGCATATTATGTTCTGTTTTAGATATTTAGTTTTATCTGTAATAATAATGTGATTTTTTTATAAACAGCAGTAGAATTATATGAGAATATCGAGAAGGCTTTCATACTAATGTGATATTTTATTAACAGAACACGTTTCCCTGAAAAGCTAAGTAGGAGTAATTTTACACGGCGTTATGAAAATAAGATGCAACTTCAGTACCGCCATCGCTATTTATGTTACATGTTTTATGTTGTAAACAGAGGCGTAGCGGTAATATTATGTATTGAAAACACAGTGTATTGAAAAATAGAGGTAATGTTTTTTTATTAACAATATTAGATAATTTTATTTTGCATAATAAATTAATAAATAAATAAATAAATAAATAATAAGCTTAATTTTTCATTGACAGGTATAACGTATCTAACAAGTTGAATAATGAATCAACGTTTAATAATGCGTATTATTCTCTTTTTTATTTTTTTATTTTTTATTTTATTTTATTAGGTTAGTAGATTTGCAGTTGAGAGGTGAGAGGCTAGATTAAGAGGAATTAACTTCACCATGTTATTGATATTTGCAAGTGCATCTTTCTTAGTAGAAAAGCCTAGAATATAGAGAAACATTAACAGACGTTTTTATTATTAAAAGTAAAGTGAAAAGGCGAGGATGCGCGAGATGAATCTTGTTTATTATAACACAAGTTCTGTAAATATACTGCGCTGTTACAGATTAATTCTTAATTAACTGTAGAAAGTGATATTCTATTATCTCCCCTAAAAATTAAATTGATAATTAGACAATATTCAACTAGATATAATCTATATATGAATGTAAAAAATTACGGTTCTTTCGCTGAATTTAAATGTATTAGTATAAACAGGTCTGGTTGAAGCAAATAAACTGTAAATATTGTCGTTCAGTTCCATTATATATGGTAAACAGCGTTCATCATAATAAGAAGAACACCTTTTTGTTCATTACTGCAATACAAAGGCCATTTCAGATGCCGTTTACAGGGTCAAATAAATAAATAAATAAATATATTAATATTAATATTAATATCTAAGATCCTTCAGTATTTTAGGCATACACAGAACCTCTCCCAGAGAGATAAAATATCATCGCTGCTTTATAATCAATGTTTTCTGCAGTGTTTATCATTTCTTTTACTGAAGTTTTGATTACAGCGACACGTTTTTATTATCACTGTAATCTGAGAGGTAGATAGGTAGGTGGATAGACAGACAGACAGACAGATAGATGGAGAGTGAGACAGACAGACATATATAGAGATAAATCCATAGACAGACATACAGACACACAGACAGATAGAAAAACCGAAAACTGAACTGAATAATTAAAATGACCAATAAAAGAAACGTTGTGAAAAGTGAGTTTAAAGTGATATTATATAATAATGCATGTACAAACATTTTCTTACAAGTTCATTTGCCTATAAAATGTAAAATGTCTATCTATCTCTATGTCCATCATTGTACCTATCTATTATTTAACTATATACATAAACACCGTCTCACTGATATGAACTGATATATAACTATCCTCTAAGGCAAACACGTATACCAAACTATTTCTTTTCTATGTGTGTGTGTCTGTGTATGTATGTGTGTCTATCTCTCTATCTGTTTATTTGTTGATAATTGTTTCTTTCTTTATAATGACGACTGTAATACTGACATAATGACATTAACGATAAAAACAGCAACACTAATTGCAATAATACTACTTAAAATGATAAATAAAATAGTAATTCTGGCCTCACATTCATGAGTAGTTTGGTCCTCAAATTTGTTGTACTGATGATTGCTATATAATCATTGTTTACTAATAATAATTAGACCTAGTCATAATACAAGTCAAACTCAAAACTTAAATAAACTAAACACCTTGACAAACATCACACAAGAATACAATATCTTTAAAGTCTGCATCAGCTGGGAGTTCGAGATTTTTCTCAAGAATCAAGACGGTACCAATTTTGGCACCCGTCACATCCTGTGAACTCATCAGAATTCATTCCATCATCAACTCTGCCACAGAGTTCACATTTTTCTTGTGTATCTACTACATCTCTGTCTTCTACTTCAGGCTCATCACCATCAACGTTTTCTTTAGCTGCATCCACCGGTTCTGCTGTAGCATTCAAATTGAACTGCCGTTTTCACTTTGGTATCTTCCATTTCTTGTTGTTGTAATTTTGCCTCTAAAAAGTTGCTTTCTTTGCCTTTTCTTCCTCCTTCTTCTTCTTTTCTGCCAGCTCTTCTTCATACCTCTTGACACTTTCTTCTTCTGTCAATACCTCGGCATACCTCATCCTTTTGATTTTATTGCCCCAAGTGGTGGAGCAAAATAAAAAGCATATTTCTTGCATAATTATCACATATTAATCAAGTTTCTTCTGTTGAACTTAGAAACTGATTATACGTTTACCTGTTATAATTTATCACTAACCTTATGTCTATAGAACTAAAAAATAACACTCACTTTTGAAACCTCAAAATGCAGTATAGCGGCTGCAAGTCATAATATACCTTGGAGGGCAGCATTGCCCTGAGGCCAGAATTACCTCAACTTACTACTAGTTTTAAATAAAATCATTTTAGTGAATTTAGTAAATTCAGTGAATGATCAATATTCAGGCGACTTGAATTATTTTCTTATTTTATTTTATTTTTTAAATTTTACTGGACACTCAGTCTTATTTGTATATTTACCAACGTGCGTGTTAAATAGAGTTATTTCTCTTAGACCACGAACTTCTGAAATAGATTACTCCTCGCATATGCGAGGTAACGGTAAATTAGATTTGTTGCTTTTAGATGAAAATAACCAATTCTGTATAATGTTTTGTAGCAGACAGAACCAGCTTATTAACATTCCCTGCGTTTTCTATTTTGACATGATATTATTATTTGATGAATTATTGTAAAATTGCTATTTCATTTAATGTTTTTCATTTAATTTTATTTATTTATTTTCTTTATTTATTTCATTTATTTTAGTTGACAATGTAGTTCGGAAAGGCGCAAGAGATCACGGTTTTGTACAACCATCTTTATCAGTGTAAATCATAAAAAGTTCAGAAAGTAGACGTAAAATAATTGTATTTGGAAGTTCAATAAGTTCCGTGAGTGCACAGAAACTTCCGATCGAAATCCAAGATGGCAGCATCGAACGCCGATCAATATTTACACACTTTTAAACATATAGACCTTTATAATGCAATAATTCTACATGGATCATTAAAAGTAATTTGGAGAAGTATGTCATATAACCAATGTCTCTTATACATAGATAGCTAATACTGTATAGTAATTGCTGAAAATATGGTAACATTTCTTTTTTTATTCTTTTTTTTTTCTGACGTTGACGTAATATACCATCTCGTACCCATTTCGTACTATTTTTTTTTGTTTCCACTTTTTATTTCGACATCGTCAGCCAAGAAAAAAATAATAAAATAAAACTTTTTAAAAATAAGTAAAACAAAATAAATAATAATAATAACTATAATAAAATAAATTAAAATGACATAAATAATTTTCACTGACGCTGGTTGGAGGGAAGGATCTATCCATATAGATACACACACATATATACATACATACATGCATACACACACACGTGTATAGGAATAACAATATATTTGTATGTTTAGAAGATGATTATATGTATATAAAAGGATAAGTAACTACATTTGTGTGTGTGTGTGTGTGTGAAAAAAGAGTGGATAGATGGTAGATGATAATAGACAGGTGAATTGATAGACAGAAGAAAGGTAGATAGATTATTAGAAAGATATATAGATGCAAGGAGGCATGAGTATATACCTGCGCACTGTAAGAACGACGGATTCTGTTGCTTATGTATATGGCATAAATAGATAGATAAATAAATATATTTATAGATAGATAACTAGGTAGAAAGAGTATTTAAATACTTAAAAAGGATGTAAGTAGAGAGAGTGTATACGTACGTGTGTCTGTGTGAGTGCGTGTGAGAGCAAGATAGCCTGTGGCTATGTATAACTGAGAAGGTGAGATAGATTGATATAGAGATAGCTAGACATCGTTTCAGAGATAAATTGATATGTTAGGTAGACAATAATTAGGTACATATGTAGATAGATTATATACAGCTAACATAGACAAACTGATGCGTATGTGTGTATATATGTGTTAGAGATAATTTTCTTCTTCTTCTTGTTATCATCATTATTATCATCATCATCATCATCATGATCTTTATTATTATTATTATTATTATTATTATTTTACATTATAGGTGAAATTTTTGTTTCTTTCTTTATGTCTGAATTTGATACACAACACTCCAGAACAAAAGTAAATGTTGCTGTTGGGTGTCATTCAAAACTAAATAAAGCAGAACTTACAGATATGTGTTTGTTGTTTTTGTTTTTACTATGCTAACACTAGAATCAGGTTAGAAAATTCGATGGCTAATGAAGAGTGAACAGAAACATAGAGAGAGAGAGAGAGAGAGAGAGAGAGAGAGAGAGAGAGAGAGAGAGAGAGAGAGAGAGAGAGAGAGAGAGAGAGAGAGAGAGAGAGAGAGAGAGAGAGAGGATGGGTTATAAATGGACAGGCAAACAGAAAGATTTTGAAAGTTGCTGTGCATGCAGCAGGCGAGTGAGACAGAGAGACTCAGAGGTAGAGAGTTTGATACAGATAAAAACTTAGACAGACTAACAGATAAATAGACTGATAGAAAGGAACAAAGATAAATAGAAAGCCACAGAGGAACATACTGATATATATAGAAATACCGAGACAAGCACATTAAAATACATAATAGATGAAAGCAACTGCATGATAGTAATGTGGTGTGTATATATATATATAATGGTAGATATACATATGCATGTGTGTGTGTAAGTGTGTATGAAAAATATTTTTTATAGAGTGAATATGAAATGATGAACATGTCCGATAGGTTGGTTTGAGTATTTGAGCAACAAACTGTGGGAATATGTGTTTATGAGTTAGATAGAAAGAATGTGTTTTTTGTGTGGTTTTCTGTGTGTTTTTGAGAGTGCCTATGTGTTGTAGATACACAGACAGACAGCTGTGACAATGAAGACTGCGTGGAGCTGTGAAATGTGTGAACTGTGTTGTAGATACACAGGCAGACAGCTGTGACAATGAAGACTGCGTGGAGCTGTGAAATGTGTGAACTGTGTTGTAGATACACAGACAGACAGCTGTGACAATGAAGACTGCGTGGAGCTGTGAAATGTGTGAACTGTGTTGTAGATACACAGACAGACAGCTGTGACAATGAAGACTGCGTGGAGCTGTGAAATGTGTGAACTGTGTTGTAGATACACAGACAGACTGCGTGGAGCAGTGAAATGTGTGAACTGTGTTGTAGATACACAGACAGACTGCGTGGAGCTGTGAAATGTGTGAACTGTGTTGTAGATACACAGACAGCTGTGACAACGAAGACTGCGTGGAGCTGTGAAATGTGTGAACTGTGTTGTAGATACACAGACAGACAGCTGTGACAACGAAGACTGCGTGGAGCTGTGAAATGTGTGAACTGTGTTGTAGATACACAGGTAGACAGCTGTGACAACGCAGACTGCGTGGAGCTGTGAAATGTGTGAACTGTGTTGTAGATACACAGACAGACAGCTGTGACAACGAAGACTGCGTGGAGCTGTGAAATGTGTGAACTGTGTTGTAGATACACAGACAGACAGCTGTGACAACGAAGACTGCGTGGAGCTGTGAAATGTGTGAACTGTGTTGTAGATACACAGACAGACTGCGTGGAGCAGTGAAATGTGTGAACTGTGTTGTAGATACACAGACAGACAGCTGTGACAACGAAGACTGCGTGGAGCTGTGAAATGTGTGAACTGTGTTGTAGATACACAGGTAGACAGCTGTGACAACGCAGACTGTGTGGAGCTGTGAAATGTGTGAACTGTGTTGTAGATACACAGGCAGACAGCTGTGACAACGAAGACTGCGTGGAGATGTGAAATGTCTTCACTGGAGTGACAGTGTCTTAGTGACTCACTGTGTGACTGTCTTACTGACTCCCTGTGTGACTGACTCAGTGACTGTCTTACTGACTCACTGTGTGACTGATTCACTGTCTTACTGACACTGTGTGACTGTCTTACTGACTCACTGTGTGACTGACTGAGTGACTGTCTTACTGACTCACTGTGTGACTGACTCAGTGACTGTCTTACTGACTCACTGTGTGACTGACTCAGTGACTGTCTTACTTGCTCACTGTGTGACTGACTCAGTGGCTGTCATACTAATGCTAATAACAAAAGAAAAGAAACCTCTGGAAGTTTAGTTTTTTATTTATTTTTTTATTATTACACTATCCACAACGGTCTGGGATTGTATTCGCATATGAAGCCTGCTCTATCATCACAAGGTCTGTCGTTCCAGAACTGAAAATTACCTTTTGCAAAAATCTCAAGGCAGTGTTGACGTCGTTGATAATTGTCAGGCTGCGATCTGTAAAATGACATAAACCTCATAGGTTCAGAACCGCACCTTGACGTCCATTTGAAAGCGCCTTCCAAAGCGATGTCATTTCCTCCAATCCAATACCGATCGGCTGGAAATACACAATAACAGCAGTAGTAGTAGTTGCTGTTGTTGTTGTTGTTGTTATGGTGGTAATTGTTGAAGAGGTAATAGTTATAGTCATAGCAGCAGCAGAAGAAGTACCAGAGAGAGAGAGAGAGAGAGAGAGAGAGAGAGAGAGAGAGAGAGAGAGAGAGAGAGAGAGAGAGAGAGAGAGAGAGAGAGAGAGAGAGAGAGAGAGAGAGAGAGAGAGAGAGAGAGAGAGAGAGAGAGAGAGAGAGAGAGAGAGAGAGAGAGAGAGAGAGAGAGAGAGAGAGAGAGATACAAAAAGATTACATACTGATGATTAACTAGAGATCGGGGTAAAACAAATCTTACGTAAAAGCTGTACACCACAACGTATCACGTGACCAGCTGTACACAAACTATTTATCTGACAGCTGTGGTTAAAGAACTAGAGATACAACACTGCATTATCTGCTGAGTGCTGAGTGCTGAAACATGAACTGTTTGTGTAGAAATAAATCAGACACTTACTGGCGTGCGAGTTCATCAGGCGATTGCCAACTTCTCTGTTTTCCTCCCTAGAAGATATTATCATCAAATAGGAATTCATAGCTCTGCAATAGTCCTGAATAATAATAATAATAATAATAATAATAATAATAATAATAATAATAGTAATAATAATAACAATCATAGTAATAATAATAACAATAATAATAGTAATAATAGTAATAATAATAATAGTAATAATAGCAATAATAATAGGAATAATAGTAATAATAGTAATAATAATAATAATTATCATAATCATCATCATCATTATCATAATAATAAAAAAGTAGTCATAATCATAATCTAAACAACAAAAACAATATTAATTGCAGCAGCATCCTCAGCACATAATAATAACAACCATAATAACAGCGACAACAGCAACAACAGTAGCAGCGCTAAAGAGTAGAAATATTAGTACTTCCTGTTGGTATGTCTATTACTAATCACGTGTACGTATGTTTCTAATTACGTGTACGTCTGTTTCTAATCACGTGTACGTCTGTTTCTAATCACGTGTACGTCTGTTTCTAATCACGTGTACATATGTTTCTAATCACGTGTACGTCTGTTTCTAATCACGTGTACATATGTTTCTAATCACGTGTACGTCTGTTTCTAATCACGTGTACGTCTGTTTCTAATCACGTGTACGTCTGTTACTAATCACGATTACGTCTGTTTCTAATCACGTGTACGTCTGTTTCTAATCACGTGTACGTCTGTTTCTAATCACGTGTACGTCTGTTTCTAATCACGAGTACGTCTGTTTCTAATCACGAGTACGTCTGTTTCTAATCACGTGTACGTCTGTTTCTAATCACGTGTACGTCTGTTTCTTATCACGTGTACGTCTGTTTCTAATCACGTGTACGTCTGTTTCTTATCACGTGTACGTCTGTTTCTAATCACGTGTACGTCTGTTTCTAATCACGTGTACGTCTGTTTCTAATCACGTGTACGTCTGTTTCTAATCACGTGTACGTCTGTTTCTAATCACGTGTACGTCTGTTTCTAATCACGAGTACGTCTGTTTCTAATCACGATTACGTCTGTTTCTAATCACGTGTACGTCTGTTTCTTATCACGTGTACGTCTGTTTCTAATCACGTGTACGTCTGTTTCTTATCACGTGTACGTCTGTTTCTAATCACGTGTACGTCTGTTTCTAATCACGTGTACGTCTGTTTCTAATCACGTGTACGTCTGTTTCTAATCACGTGTACGTCTGTTTCTAATCATGAGGACATGTGACTAACCGCGGCGTCCATCCAGCTGAATTTCTGTTTCCTGTCGGAGAACCAGTAACAGTGGCCGTATATCAACACGAAGTTTTCGTTGCACGCGAACATTTCAGAGCCCGACACATCTGAAAAGAAAATAGCTGAAATAAAGAGTCAGACACACAGACAGAACAATGATGTCGCCAATGGTTACCTACAGAAAGTCCTCTATACGAGTGTGTGTCTATGTCTGTATATATATAGAAAGAGATAGATAGATAGATAGACAGAAAGACAGACAGATAGTTAGATTAGATATATATATATATATAGATACAGACAGCGTGTGATTATGTAGATATTGTCTATAGTGCAGTTTCATTATACAGATTGTCTGTATGCAGTGTCATCATACAGACATATTGACTATAGGCAGTGTCATTATACAGACTGATTGTGTATATAGGCAGTGTCATCATAGAGACATATTGTCTATAGGCAGTATCATTATATAGAATAATTTTCTAGTGAAGCTCACCTTCCATAAACATGAAGAAAACAAGAAAGAAAAGCAAGCAAGTGAATTGTTTTCATTCTTCTCGGTTCTTCGTTGAAGCGCCAACAGTTTCACACTCAAACCTGCATCTGAGAAGAATTGATCCAGGCTCTTATTTTATTTCACAGCAAATGCAAATGTTCTGTGAAACTGAATAACGAATGCAAAACGTCTTAAATATTTTTGAAAGGTGTGAGAAACCCTACGGAAAAAAAACATATGTGTTTATATATGTATGTATTCTTGAATATGCAACATGAATTTCAAGACGTGTATTTTATTACAGAAATAATTCAAACATTCTGCTTAAAATGAATTATGAATAGAAGACTGCTCGTAGTATGTGCATTGCATTTTCAACACGAAATTTATAAGCGGTTATATTGTTTTAGTACCGAGTTGAAATGCCAAGTGAAAATGAATAATGAAAACAACAAAAAAAAAAAAAAACATATTTGTAATGCTTGGTGTAGTGTTATGAAATTTCGAGGGCTTTATATTCTAGTGTCTGAAGGTGAATAATATACATGAAATACATTTTTATATGTGATTTACATTATTTTGTAACGTTAAGAATCTTTATTATTTTAAAAAACAAATGGTTCTTCTAAACTATGAGATGAGAATTGTTTCTATTTCATCATCACGTTATCATCATCATTATCATCTTCTTCTTCTTCATTATCACCTTCTTCTTCATAATTATCTTTTTCTTCATCATCATCATCATTATTATCAACATCATCATCTTTGACATCATCATCATCTTCATCATTATTATTCATAATAGTAGCAATAATACAGTAGTTGTAGCTGTTGCAGCACTAGTAGCTCTAGCAGTTGTTTTAATATAGTAATATTAATAATAGTAGTAGTAGTAACAGCAGTAGGAGTAGTATTAGTTGTAATAGTGGTAATGGTATATATATATATGGATGTATATGTAATTATGTATGTGTGAATTATGTGTGTACGTCTGTGTGTTTCAGTATGTGTGTGTGTGTGTAGCTTTCTATTTTATTGTGTACATGTGTATATGTGTGTGAGCGTTTCTGTGTGTATATGTTTCTATATGTATTTATGTTTGTTTATTTGACCTTATTTTGCCCGATCTTGCCAGGTTCTCTTTTTTGCACTTCGTCCCAGATGCCTCCCAGTGAAATGACGTGGATGCCCGCTACTCAGAACTCGTTACACTAACAACTGAACTAATTTCTCACATTAACCAATTCGTGATTTTCTGTTCCAAAACCTGCTCTGCCGTTTATTCATTCGAAACATGGACAGAAAGAAAACTGTTAATTTGTTTTATCTCAGTGCAACTTGAAGCTGTGACTGTCACATTCTGTGTCGTTTTAAAATTGAAACATCTCAGTTTCTAACCATTATTAACAGCACCTTTTTCTACGACTGTTACTAGTATTAGTACTACTCTTACTACTACTACTACTACTGGTACTACTACTACTACTATTACAGCTACTACTGCTACTGTTATACTACCACTGCTTCTATTACTATTCTTATTACTACTACTACTACTGCTACTACTTTTACTATTACTACTACTCTTACTACTACTCTGTTACTACAACTATCACAATACCAGTGTTTCTACTACTACTACTACTTCTACTACTACTACTACTACTACTACTACTACTGCTACTGTTATACTACCACTGCTTCTATTACTATTCTTATTACTACTACTACTACTGCTACTACTTTTACTATTACTACTACTCTTACTACTACTCTGTTACTACAACTATCACAATACCAGTGTTTCTACTACTACTACTACTACTACTACTATTACTACTACTGCTACGTTTGTTATTACTCTTACTAATACTACTGCCATCATCATTACAACTAATATTAATAATACTATTACTTCAATTATAACAATTATAACTGCTATTGAAGCTATTACAACTACTATCTTTAATAAAACTTCTAGTACTACTACTACAATTATCACAACTACTACTACTGTTAATACCACTACTAAAACAATTATTACTACTTTTACAACTACTACTACTACTGCTATTACAAACATTAAAAAGAAAAACTACTACTACCACTTTTGCAGCTATTATAAACTATTACTTTTACAGCACCGACAACTACTTCTATAACAGCAACTAGTAAGCTACTACTAGTACTGCTAATAAAACAGCAACAACTTTTTCAGCTGCTACTAGTATTACTAATACTACTAATATTACTGCTATTGTGACTATAACTACAACCACAAAAATACTACTTCTGCTATTATTCTAACATCAATAGCTGCTACTGTTACTATTACAGCTATTCCCGTGCAACCAGTTCTCTCCATAATGCTTCCGTAAACATGTGTCCAATCTGACGTAAAAATGGTTGCCAAGGATACATGCACTTTAAGACTGAGTTCTTCTGAATTGGTGTAACTTAGGCATTTCTCGGTGTATGTATGTATGTATGTATGTGTGTGCGTAGGTATGTGTGTGTGTATGTGGTGTGGGTGTACGCATTGTAAGATTTGAATATTCTCTGTCTTATGTACGACTGATTAAACTCTGCACATAGACAATATTCGGGAAGGCACTGGCGCAGGAGGACAAAGTCCAATCACGACCTCCTAAACCTGTCAGATGCCGCTGACGAGACTCGAACGTATGGCACCCATTCGCCCAGGCTCCGAAGGCGAACGACTTTACCATTCAGTCATCAAGACAATCTTATGTACTTATGTGTTTTTGTATGCGTGTTTGTATGTGTGTATATGTATGTGCGTGTGCATGTTTGTGTGTATGTGTGTATATATATATATATATATATATATTTCTATAAGTTTCTAAAACAATTTTAAGTTTAATACTCAATCTCAGTAGAAATA
The DNA here is from genome assembly GCA_012295275.1 of Chrysomallon squamiferum. Taxonomy (NCBI): domain Eukaryota; kingdom Metazoa; phylum Mollusca; class Gastropoda; order Neomphalida; family Peltospiridae; genus Chrysomallon; species Chrysomallon squamiferum. Next base: position 7,928,700 of record CM022677.1, read on the forward strand.
ATAATAAAAAAGGAAATCGCAAAATCTAATCTCATTGTCTGTTTGCTTTTTTTCTTTATTGGTCATAAGGGGCGCATATTCACAAATGAAGCCGCCGGTTTGGAAGCAGTCGGAGTCGTACCAGTTCTTGAACGCATCGCTTCGCCTCATCTGGACGCAGTGGTCCTTCGAGTTGTCCGGCTGACTGCTTTCGAAATTGTAGCACTTCGCAGTTACGTTTTTAGACATCCGCAGAAACTCGCCTTCGTGAATCAGGTCAGACAAACCGAGCAAGTAAAATGAGACTGAAATTAATTCGTAGCGGTTATAGCCAGTATAGTAGCAACAGTAGTAGTAGTAGTAGTAGTAGTAGTAACAGTAGTAGTAGTAGTAGTAGTAGTAGTAGTAGTAGTAGTAGCAACAGTAGTAGTAGTAGTAGTAGTATTTCGTCATTAGACGACTTACGGCTGCGTTGACTCAGGATGCTGGGAATGAAATAACATAGACCTGGCCTGGAAATGAAATAGCATCGGTAGTGTAGCCTTTGGAAGCCGACGTCGCAAAAAGCTGCAACTACATAATGAAAAAAAAAAGATGCAGAAGTGTGCATACTTGCATACACACGCACACACAAATGTATATATATCAGTTATTTAAATGTTTCTGTGTGTTTGGTATGTCTGTGTTTGTGTAGATATACAAATGACTTATATATAGAGAGAGAGAGAGATAGACAGAGAGACAGATATATGGATAGCTAGATAGATGACTTTTATATATATATATATGTGTTTGGTGTGTATGTGTGTGTGTATATATATATTTATGTAAAGTCATCTATCTACATGCACACGCGCACATACATGCATACATAAACGAATGAAAAGCTTACTTGAGTTGCTAACGTAGAGACAAAGCAGACGGCTGAGAAGGTAAACATCTTCATGTTTCTCTGCTGTACAGCGAAGGATCAAACTGATTGCGCTGTGTGTATCGACACTGCCAAACACAAATTGTCAGACGAAGGATCAAACTGACTGCGCTGTGTGTATCGACACTGCAAAACACAAACTGTCAGACGAAGGATCAAACTGACTGCGCTGTATGTATCGACACTGCAAAACACAAACTGTCAGACGAAGGATCAAACTGACTGCGCTGTGTGTATCGACACTGCAAAACACAAACTGTCAGACGTTTTCTTATTTCGTAAAATGAAAATGCAAACACCTCTTCCAAAAAATATGTAATAAATAAAATAAAAGGTGGAAAAATGAATAATGAATGCCAAAAATATGAATTTTACAGGTATATCAAAAGCCTAAAAAGACTGTATTTTTTTTTAACATCTTCAACAAGAATTTGATAGACGTGTATTTTATTTCAGAAATATTTCCAACATCCAGCTTAAAAGGAATTATGAATAGAAAATGACTCTTAATATATGCACTGCATTTTCTACAAGAAATGGATGAGCGATTATATTATTTGTATATAATTCAGATATCTTACTTAACATGAATTATAAAAAGAAAATGGCTGTTAATACGTACACTGCGTTTTCAGTTGAAATGCGAGATGAAAATGATAACGAATAAAAAAACTATTATTTCTGTAACGTTAGAAATATTTAGTGATAAAAACATCATTACGTAAGAAGAAACGCTCAATAATACAAGAACAAACAGGTTTAATTTTTATTTCTGTAACTTTAAGAATATTTAGTGATAGAAAATTCATAACCGTAATATATTCAATAATACGAGAAGAAACAGGTTTAATTTTTATTTCTGTAACTTTAAGAATATTTAATGATAGAATAATTCACGACGTAATATATTCAATAATACGAGAAGTAACAGGTTTAATGCTGGCTTATGTTGTTTAATTCATAGAACACGTTAAAATAAGATAAAAAATAATAATAATAAAATGAATTATAAATAACTTAAACGTTCAGATGCTTGTATCACCAAATGGTATTCATGCATGTGCAATGAAAAGAATTCAGTATTATATTGTTTCATAAAATATTCAAAAGCGTATAAAAACAAAATAAAAGTTTCTTAAAGATTTTGATATGTAAATGAACAGTCCAACAGATGCACAAGAAAAAGAAATATGTGCTTATAGTATTTCAAAGAAAATAAAACCGCAAATTAAAATAAAAATATATATACATAAATGTGTCATAGAGCACAGAAACAGACGGACGGTGAACATGATTAAAACAGAGCTGACACTACGTGCTAAACAATGCGAAATGTAGAGTAAAATAAAATAAATGTTTTAAACCTGAGTAGACATCAAAGAACACATTCTCCGATGTGCATGACAGAAACAGACACAGTATTCAGCTAGTTCGTAATAAAATAAGACAATAAATACAGAGAGAAAAGAGAAGCAGAAAGGAAAAGAAAAAGAAAGAATGAAAACAGAATAAAATTAGAAATAATTAATAAAAAAGAAAAGAATTTAAATTTAATTTAAAAAAAAAAATGTTAGTATTTAATTATTACCTAATGTTATAAATGGTAATGAATTAAAGAAACATATTTGAAATTATCATTAAGTATGTTTATTACATTATCATTATTACTACGGCCACTACTACTATTAATGATACTACTACTACGACTACTACTAGTACCACTACACCTACTACTATATTGTTATTATAAATATTATTCTACTTCTACTACTACTACTATTACCATTATCAACGTCATTATTTTTATTCTCATTGATGCTGTTGCTGCTGTAGTCGCAGTTGTCTTGTTTTTCTTTTTCTTCTTCTTCTTCTTCTTATTATTATTGCTATTATTATTATTATTACTATTACTATTATTATTATTGTTATAGTTATTTTATTGTTTAGCTATTGTCGTTGTTTTTATGGTTATTATTGTTATAGTTATTTTTCTATTTATTATTATATTGTTATTATTGATGTTGTTATAACTATAGTTATATTTATTATTTTTATCATTATTACTGTTGTTATTGTTGCTGTTCTTGTTATTTTTGAATTACATCAATTATTTTGTTGGTAACATCATCACTACTATTATTGTTGTTGGTGTTGTTGTTGTTGTTGTCGCTATTGTTGTCACATACAGACAGACTGTCTTTGAGAAATACTTTAAAACAATTACTCAGAAAATAATAGTGACTAAGTAACTCACTAAAGCAGTCAGTGACTTAGTCAAGGTGTGTCTAACATTAACTAGTGACTGCCATGGATGACCGATGAAACGAAGTTTTATTTTTCTTTACAGTTTCAGCGTAAACCAAAGATGGATTCAATGGGTTAAACGACAGCAAACTTTGTTAACTTCGTGCATAAATTTACAGACGATCTTCCCAAGTAATACCGTTTCTTATTTAAAAAAAAATATATATATATTAAAAAATTAAAACAAATAAAAATAAAAATTAACAAACTAAAAATAATTGCAAACATCTTCCTATTTTTGCCACCTCAAATTTACCTAGGATCAGGTCCGTCTGTTTTGTGTTGCCACCACCCCTTGCAGACCACAGAGCCTTAATGAGTCCTAACCATAATAACAATAACGAACTAAAATTTGAAAATAATCCCTGTTTGCACTTTCAATAATAAAAACAACATCAGCAACAAATAAGAAGAAGAACAACAAGAAGAACAAGAACAAGAATAATAACAAACAAACAAACAAGCAGTCGCCTGTCTCTCTCTCTACTGATGTTTGTTATGTGTGTGTGTCTAGTGTGATCCAGTCCAGTGGATCGTATTCGCAAACGAAGCCCATGTTTTGTTGTTGCAGTTTGTGTGAATCCACTGCCAGTAACTGGAAGATTTTGTTACAAACGCGCAGTCTTCACCTCCCACCGCGTTTTTCGGTTCCTTCTCAGCCCAGTTCGTGTAATGAAGCTCTTCTCGAGAATATCTGCTAAACCCACATATTTCCCTTCAAACTGAGTGTCAGTCATTCCAAGCCAGTGATCAGTAACGTCTAAAAAAATAATAATAAATAAAACAACTGTTTTATTAAACGAAAATAGTCTTGTTAGCGGTATTAGTACTAGTAGTAGCAGCCTTAGTAGAAGTAATACTATTAGTACCAATAGAAGTAGTAGTTGTAGCAATAGTAGAAGCGGCAACGAAATATATAGTACGAAAATGTACCTCTTTTTGTTGTTGTTGTTGTTGTTATTGGTATGAACATACTCATTATATTATTATTATTATTATTATTATTATATTATTATTATTACTACTACTGCTACTACTACTACTATTATTATTATTATTATTACTACTACTACTACTACTACTACTACTACTATTACTACTATTATTATTATTATTATTATTATTATTATTATTATTATTATTATTCGGAACTAAGCAGCGACTTCAAAAAGTAAATACTCGTTGTGATAATCTGTAGTAGTAGTGATAGTAGTAGTAATAGTAGTAGTAGTAGTAGTAGTAATACTAGTAGTAGCAGTGGTAGTAGTAATAGTAGTAGTACTAGTAGTAGTAGTAATAGTAGTAGTAGTAGTAGTAGTAGTAGTAGTCTAAATGATAATCTGAAATATCATGAAAATAGTCACGGCTGTGACGTAGATATAGCTCTGTGGTGAGGTCTTTTTTTCACACAATGATGAGATAATCATCAGATACGAGTTCATAGACCTACAGTAATCCTGAATAATAATAATAATAATAATAATAATAATGTGGAAGACACTCAATATTTTTCATGCGCATTCTTAAAAGTTGATTCATTATTCATTATTGCAGGTGTATTATACCAGATAATGAAAAATTAGTCTTATTATTTATTTATTTACTTCTTTATTATGCTAAATAATATGAACTAATATTGTTAATTAAAAAAGAAGACCTGTATTTTTTAATACATAATATTACCGCTACTTCTCTGTTAACAAACATAAAACATGTAACATATAACGTGATGGCGGTTCTGAAGATACTTATTTTCGTAATGCCGTGTAAAATTACTCCTACTTAGCTGTTCTGTGAAACATGTTCTGATGTTAATAAAATGAAACATAAAATGGACATTTTGGATTTCACATATAATTCTACTGTTGTTTATAAAAACACGCTAACCCGAAACCCCAGTCTACTTTTCTGAATGTACACAGTTTTCACAGTAAAATCATAGAGTAAAAAATGTTCGAATACTGTTTTTTCGTGGTGTGTTTTCGTGTTGTTGTTGTTTTGTCTCTTCCTGACAGTAGCAATAATAGAAGAAAGAATCATTTTTAAATTCCGGAAATAGAGTTGGATATATTTTAGAAATATACTTTTTCTAAGCCGGAGTCATTGAATTTGTTTTCTGGTGATTAATATTTAACCAGTATATTTTAATAAATGTGGTACTTGCTAATCCTTTACAACGGCGAGTGTTTTGTGAAGAAACGTTTGGATGAAACTTGTGAAGACAAGTCGGACTGTGCAGACGTGTAGCTGACTGTCTGGATAACACATGTTTCATTAAAAAGATAATCTGCTGTCCAGTTTAGTTCTTTCAAAATCAGTGTCGAGTCATGATACAAATCGTATTGGAGTAATTACTGAAACACGAAACTTTGACGTACAGTGAAGTTCTCTAGATATAATTTTTGACGCTGACAGAGTTTGCTTTCTATAAACAAATAAGATTTCAGTTTTATATGAATAAACTGAGATTCAGTCAACAATAACATGATATAGTATAAAAAATATGTGCCGGAAATAATCATTTTATTTCCTTTATTACTTTTTTCTTTTTCCCTTATTTCAGTAGTTTTTCTTAATTATTATTTTATTTATCATTTTAATTAATATTATTGTAGTTATTGTTGTTTTTACAAAAATAAATAAATAAATATAATTTTAATTTAATACCGACAATGCTGCACAATTTAAATAGTTGATATTGGATATTTAAACATAATATGTAGATGAGAAGGCGCCAGTTTAATCTGATATTTTAAAAGCTTCAGGTGAGGTTTTGTTAATAACTGGAGAAGTAACATTAAGATTTACTTGACAATAAAGACAATATTGTTATGTTTTAATAGGATGAATACATTTCGTCTAGACTTCTAAAAAATCCTCGTATCTCATAAAACAGTTCAGGAGGACAGGCATGTTTTCTATGATGTAACTTTAGAATTATCAATATAAGATTTCTCCTAGTAGAATAAAATGTACGTGAAATTATCAGTATTTTGTATGATGCAAACAGAGGAGAACAATAAAACATCACATTATTTTCACTCAGTATCAGTTTATGGTAAAAAATAAATGGCGCTGGTTTTATGTATTAATGTGAATTACGTTGCCTTTTATTCAAATAGAAAACGCCGCTTATCCCTGTGAATTTTAATTTTAATATCGTTTTGCTAAGCAAAAACTAATTTTGTGATTCAAGTAAAGTGTAACTTCTCACGTGTTCAATATTAGCAGTTATTTGTTTCTGAATTTACAAGTCGTGCGCTGTAAAATGCCACTATAAAATAAAAGCTCAGATAATGATAATCTGATATTTGATTAACAGCAGAACAGATTTCACTAGAAAGCTCTGTGTGATGCTGAAAACTGAGCTTTTACTTTATAAGAATCCATTCATATTTGCTGATAAGTTGATAATAAATGATGTTACAGTATAATATGTAGAACTACAGAGATGCCGTGAGAGTAATATTCTACATCTTAAAAAAAAGGTGACATTGCAGGAAACTGTGAGATTAATGTTATTATACTGTAATTAATCCTCTAATTACTAATGTATTCTGAAGTAAAGTTAATAATAAACACATATCACTATCTCACTGATTAACATTGCATAACGCACTACAAATAAAGAAAATAACACGTTATTTTTTAATCAGTCTCAATTCTATTCGTAGGATTAAGAAAAGAAAATATATATTTATATAAAAAATAAACAATAAAAGAAAAGAAAGAAAAAGAAGTAATATAAAAAAGAAAGATTAAGCTTAATTTTAAATAAGAAATATTCAACTTGTTGAGAATATTATATAAAACCAAAGCAGATATCATAAAAAGAAACTGAAACACAATTTTACAATCAACATTGCATGAAACAGTAAGTTAGATAGGAGATACACTGAAAGCATATAAACACAAAGATATAGATAGAACAACAATAATAATAACTTATTCGGACTGTTCATAGAGAGAAGCAGGCGGCGACAGAAAAATTGTTAAAACTGTAGAATTTATGGATTGATAGAGAAACACATGGACAGATGTGGGTATATGTATTTGGCTGTTAGAAAAAGAAAATTGGTATATATATATATATATATATATATACAAACTCACAAGTTCTGTATATGTGTGTACTGAAGGAAATTATACTTTTTGTATGCGTTATGTGAGGCATGGGTATGTAGGAGAAATAGATGCAGACACAGATACAGAGAGAAAGACAGACTGATGTGAATGTGAAAGGATGAGTTGGTACGTACATGTTATCTGTGAGAAAGAGTTAATGTGTTTGTTGTCAGAGAACTGCTGCACGTGAAAGACAATGTCCTTGTTTATGAATAAATAAATACAAGTTCTAAGTGTTTTGATTGTTGTTTG
>CM022677.1:7941490-8063067 GCA_012295275.1 Chrysomallon squamiferum
GTTTTTTCTTTAACTATGACATTTTCTTTTCTCTTTTCTGTCCTTGAATACTTTTTCCTTCCGTTCGGAGCACGTTCTAGTTCAGGAGCTAAAATTAACTGTTCATTTGTCAGATTTAAAACTTGCTCTATCTGTCCCGCTAATTCTCTACCGTTAATTTCATAGTCATGAAATACGTTCTGAATTGTTTCAGTTCTTTGTTTCTCTAGACTAATGTCCATCCAAATATGTACATAGTTGTATTTTTTCATTTTGTATGCAAGGCGACCTAATTGATAACAGTCTTCTGCTGATAATCTCTGTATATATCGTTCATATATAAAACCGTCTGCTAATCTTGTCAGCATTTAATTTGTACGTGTCTTGAAGTCGAAACACAGCTGCAGCGACCCCTTCTAAATCTTCGTAACTTGGAAGATGTTCACGAATTTCTTGTAGTTCAGTTAATTCTGTCTGTGACGTAATACTTTCGTGAAGAATAGGCTGCACATCTCGTTCCCAATCTAAAGTGAAACGTTTAATATATAAAAATGCACCAATTGGGTTGGCTATGTAACGATTTGGGTCTTTTAGTGCGATCGAACAGTGATGTTTTAATTTGATCGGAAATTGTTTTCAACTTTTCCAATTTAGTTCCTTCTTCATAAACATGACTGAAATTTCTTAATGCTGTTCCCAAGTCTCTTCCTGCTAGTACAGAGCTGTACAGATGTGATACGGACGTAAACAGTTCTGAATTCACAGCTGATAAAAGCAAAACTAAAATAATGAACTGCTGATACATATTTGAAGGTGTCTACTAGTGTTATGAATACCTAAATATCTGGTATAAAAATAGAGTTATGATGAATATAATTCTAAATATGTATCAGTTTAAAATACGCAGGTTATTAAACTGATGGGGGGGGTGATAAAATGACACGTTTCATTATTTTATCTTTCATTTCTATTTCATTTTTTATTTTATTTTATTTTATTTATTTTATTATATTTATTTTTCTTATTTGTTGTACATTTGTTTTTATCTCCGAGTTTACATGTGTTTGTGTGTACGTATATGTGTGTGTGTGTGTGTGTGTGTGTATGTGTGTGTATGAAACACTTTTGGTATGTTAAGTTTCTGTTATCCTTTAATGTAACTACCTATTTTTCTATTTGTCTGCCTGTCTTTCTATCATGATGGAAATTACATTAATAATTTGATTATGTCAGAACAAAGTAAGATAGAGTAGAAAAAACACTCCTCAAGAAGAAATGAAAAATATACAGTTTTTGGATGTGGATGAGCCTTCAGAAAGAAAGAACAGAAAACAATTCAGGAAGAATTTCGATATGGAGTCTAATTAAATGTCAGTTTTAAGTTATTAATCTTGTATGCAAACTCTGATATTAGCAGCATTAAGTAAATAAAGTAAATAAATATTAGGGTACAGTAACGTGATATTAGCCATATTAACGAAAAGATTTGTCTCATTATTATTATTATTATTATTATTATTATTGTTGTTGTTGTTGTTGTTGTTGTTAAACCTTAAAAAATTAGTATAAAGAATAAACATAATAAAATACTCATAAAATTACGAAACAACAACAACAACAACAATAACAACAAATAAAAATAAAAATAATATATTATTTGCTTTCTAAGAGAGACAGACAGAGACAGAGCCAGAGTATGGGCTGTTATAAATCTATAGAAACAAGTCAGTATTCCTGTCTCCCATCTCACTATTTTAATTTTTGCTCGTTAATATCAGTAATTACTCTTTAAAACAAAATAACAAATATTTACCTTTTGTAAAGTGTATATAGTCAATAGAAAATAATAAGAAAAAAAAAAGAAAAGAAGAACAATAGAAAGAAAAGGAAAATAATAAGGTAAAAATAAATATAAGAATTTAGATATGATTAAGGTGTTTTACAACAATTTCATTTTGCATATATTCAGCATTTGTTGCATTTTAAATGTCTGTATGATAATTTTTGTTTCATTATCGCAACATTAAATCAGTTTGAACACATCTGGTTGATAATTTGATGCAGCAGCATATGATTTCCATGCCATATCGGTTTCTATAAATTTCCATATCTATTTTTCTATTTTTCTGTCTTTCACTCTGTATTCATCCAGCAATCTAATTGTCTTTCTGACTCTCTGTCTGTCTGTTCATCTATTCATCTATTCTTCTCTTTTTATAAATTTGTAAATTTGTCAACACTTTGGGTCTGTTCATCAGTCACTCTGTTAAACTTACAGATATTAAAACCTTCAGTCTCTTTGTCCAGCTGTCTGTCCATATAATCAATCAATCTAGCTATCTATGTGTTTGCTTCTATCTATCTCACTTTCTGTCTCTCAATCTCTCTTTAAACTGCTCTGTATTTGAACATATTTGTCACTCTAATCTGTGTCTCTAACTATCTGAATCTGTTATTCTGTCCATTAATCTTTCTCTCGCTATCTGCATTTTTGTCTGCCTGTCCACTCTGTGTTTCTGTATGTTAGTCTAACCAGTCAGCCTTATTATAACCATCTACAATCCATGTGACCATGCTTTTCACTATCTATCGGTCCACCTATCTGTCTATCTATCAACCTGTCTCTTTATCATTCATCATCAGTTCATCTATATAGTGAATATCTATCACTTGTTTCTCTCTCTGCCTTTATCACTTCTATGTCTCTCCTCTGATAAATGTGTCATTTCTATGTCTCTCTACACATACCTGTATCTCAAATCACTCTGTGCCTAAATGTCAATTACCTGTCTGTGTCTCTCCACCTATCTCTGTCACTTGTCCCTTTCGCTATATCCCTAATACTTGTCTATATCACTCTAAATATCGTCACTGTTTTCTGTCTCTCCACCTATATTTTTATCACTTGTCTGTCTCTATCTACACCTATATCTCTATCCCATGAGTTTCTCTATCTATATCTCTTTATTTTTATCTTGATTATTTATCTCTGTCTCTCTAACTATGTCTGTCCCATGACTAAGCCTTCCTACCTATTATCTTCTCTATCATTTGGCTCTGCTTCTCGCTATCTTTACCTCTATCACATCTGTCCCTCTACGTTTCTATCTATCTCTCTATCTGTATCTTTATCTCGTTCTGTACCTTGATAACGTCTGTCTCTGAACCATATCTCTATCACTTCTCTCTGTTTACATATATTTCTGTTGCTTGTTTCTGATTCTCTACCAGCATGTCTAGTACTTGTACATCTCTCTACCATTATCTCTATAACTGCATTTCTCTCTATATTTATCATTATCATTTGTCTCCATGTCTCAACTTATATCTCTATCACAGTCTGCCTAATCTTTATCTCTATCATTTGTCGTTCTACCTTTATCTTTGACTTGTCTCCTTCTCTTAACCTACATCACTAATACGTGTCTCTGACTCTCTATCTGTATCTCTATCGCATGACTCGCTGTACCCGTATCTCTGTACCCGTGTCTCTTTTCTAACTACTTCTGTCTATCCCATGAATCAGAATATCAATCATTTGTTTGCCTCTCCTTATATCTCTATCATTTGTCTCTGTCTCTCTACCTTTATTTCTATCATCTTTTTTCTATTTACATTTATCTATCATTTTTCCGTGACTCTTTAGCTATATCTCTATCATTTGTCTCCTTCTCTTAACAATAACTTATCTGTATCATTATTAATTATCTTTTGATAGGTGTTCACTAACATAAATTAGAGTTATGTCCCTTACGTGAGATGTACTCACAGAGCAAAGTAAAAATTACATTAATTGGTGGTATCTCCCTTTACTGATATTTGTTCAAAAACATAGATTAGAGTTAGGTCCGTTACATGAGATGTACTCACTAAGCTTATTATGCTAATTATCCGTACGGGATAAATGGAACCTCCAGAAACGCCGAGATTCGATCCAGATATCAGTCATTTGTTTGTCTCTACTTATAACTCTATCACTTGTCTCTGTCTCTCTATCATCTTTTTTCTCTCTACGTTTATCTATCATTTTTCTCTGACTCTTTATCTATATCTCTATCATTTGTCTCCTTCTCTGTACCAATAACTTATCTGTCTGTATACCTTATATAGATTAGAGTTATTTCCCTTACGTGAGATGTACTCACAAACTTAGGTTAGAGTTATGTCCCTTACGTGAGATGTACTCACTAAGCTTTCAGTTAATTATCCGTACGGGATTAATGGAACCTCCCAAAACACCATTCATCAGTTTCCATATATGGTCAGATCATATGACCATACACTTCCCAGTGCTAATGAAATCTCCCAATAAAAGCAGTCATGTTAATATATCTTGCTAGCTTTTACTCCACACTAAATACTTTAAAACATTATATAATGTAAGCTTTATAGAATAGGAAATTTCTCAACTTAAAATGTTGCCATACTTTCCAGAACAACTGCAGAGAGGTGTAGGTTATGAGGATTACTATGCTGACCAGCACGTGACCTAGATGAGCGTCTTACAGGAGCAGCATTTACATCTTGTGATGATGTCTGTCATCAGCTGTCATATTCACATCCCGTTCTATCTCACTACATCATTTATCAATCTGTGGAACATACGTGTTATTTTTATTGTCCCAAAACAGATCTCTGCTGGCAATGCAAACAGTGAGAAGAGTGAGCAAACTGCCAGTCTTCCAGCAGAAGAGAAAATGAGTGTGTTGGAGAAAGGAATTTGAGCACCTACACATTGTGGAAGCAGAAAGAAAAGTTATAACAAATTGGTAGACAAGTGTAAAATTGTAATTTCTGAAGCTGGTATAACCTGCAGTTCAACTCATTTAGAACTTCTCATTGACTCAGTGCTGCAGTGTGTTTGCTGTTAGTGTTAAATCAGTGGTGAACTGGACACACTGGTGAAGGTGAATGTATCATTCTTAAGACAAACAAGAATGGAAAGTTCTGTGTTAGGTGTTTATCTTTATTGGGCTGTGTTTACAATTTTCTTCATGTAGTTGCTGAAAGTTTGCCTGTTTTGTGAGGTATGAGAACTGGCTGGAGTTTCTATGGTGATGGACACTGCAGTAGCTGCATGCTAATGACTTGAGTTTTGTCACTGTGTACATTTTGTTGTGTGTCTGCAGGTCTGTCAGAGGCCACACTCAGGTAACTGTGACTTATTTCTGTTTGTTGGTAGTTGTAGTTTTATTTGTTGTCATGGTAGGTTTGCTGTCAACGATAAGTGTGATCCAGTAGGTTGCTTTTCCCTCCATATAATGACATTAACTGGCTTGGCTGTGTTTGTGAATGCATCTTCTGGGTTTTTTTTCCATCATTTGGCTTCGTGTTGTTGTTGTTGTTGATATGCACACTGTTTTACTGTTTGCTGAGGCAGAGTCTAGTGTAGGTAATTCCCAGTAAGAAAATGTTGATCCCAGATGTTTAAAAAAAAGATCTTTAAGAGTTTTGTGGTGATCCTGAAATAAATTTTCCTTGGGTTGTTACTTTTTGTTTATATATAAACAAACATTTCCCACATGTTAGGTTCACTCCCTTCATCCTCCATATCCCTACTGTTTTTATTTGTTTGTAAGGATACCAAAATGTTCAAATTTTCATTATTTTCTGTTCAGGGTTTTGTCTGTGTCAGTGTTTGTTGGTGATTTATCGTGTTTTTCTATTTATCACCTTATTGCTTCTGGTCAACATTTTTTCTTTTTTAAAAAACAAATTTTGCCTTTTTAACCTGCTGACTTTTGGAAATCCTAATTTTCATTGCTGAATCATCTGAATTAGTGATTTTTATGTTTTCCATGTTGTTGTGTTTTTAGAGGTCGGTTTGTTGTTATTTTTCCTGGTTCTGAATGTCTAATGTGTGTAGTTGAGTGTATAACTGGATGTTAAATATTTATACTTCTAATGTGTCTCCATTTACTTTAACACACACACACAAACACACACAGACACATACACACACAGACACACACACAGACCTTGCTTGCACTTAATACAAATAATAACGTGTGTAGAACTGAATAAAATAATATTATAAAATTTATTATTAACTTTTACCTTGGTAACAAAATTTAAAAGACAAACAAATAATAAACACATCACCAAAACAAGTGAAAATTGTACATAAAATGATATAACATGAATAATTATCAACTGTATGAAGAGAAATAAGACTGTTTTATACTTTATTTATTTGCTTAGTTATTTAGTTATTCTACTTTGCTATCATGTAACTTGTTTGTTTGATATGCTAGTGAACTATCCATTTTGTTCTTCTTTTCAGTTTGCTTCAACTCACTAAATATTCAACATTGAATAAATTATAGAAACTAATAAACTGTGTTCAGTTATTTTTGTGAAAAGAAAATATGTAATAATGACAATATTAACAGAGGATATTATCAAATAATTAGACTTAAAGGGATAAGCAGTTCTGTGAATATAATTGTATATCTAAATAGATTCTGTGTTATATATTAACATTTCAACATATCAGCACTAAAAACTTCCACAATGATACTATTTTAAGAGTTATCATTAAAAATTAACTGTAAATAATTTAAATCATACACAGTCATGAATCATAGTTGTATTTGTTACCAAGTAATATCCAGACACATTCCACTTACTGTTCAGAAAGTTTAATAGAAAATTAATAGATGTAGGTAACATAAAAAAGTAATCTGTATTGGTCCTTTTCATGTATCTTGTTAAAACTTTTTTTTAATTTTTGTTACTATTCTGTTTTGTTTTTTGCAAATTTTATTATTCTTAAAAGACTGAACTGAAGTAATAATAAATAAAATATATATATAAACATTTTTTGGTGTAGTTACTTTTTGTCTGTCAGTTAGTTGATGAAAAACTGGCTTATTTTTGTATTTTGATGGTTTTTATTAAATGTGGTTCTCTTAAAGTAATCATTTATAATTATTCCTATCTACATTTTTTTTTAAATTAGTATTATTGTTTTTTTTTTTTTTGTTTTTTTTCTTTTTCTTTTTTCAGTTTTTTCTATGAATAAAATTATTTTATTTAATTTTAATGCAGTTGTTATCTTTATTGTTAGTCTTTTACTTGTATATTTGTTTCATTTTGTTTATGATAGTATTTGTTTAAAATACTATACTTTTGGAAACTGATCTAAAGTGAAAATAATACAAAAACATTGACGATGTGATTTTTGTTATTGTTATATAAGGACATTCATGAACACGTATGTCATTTACCTGTATTAAAATATTAATTCAAAATGTTAATGTTAAAAAACAGAACAAAAAGAATCAAAAATCTAAAATGTGAAAGTATAATACTTGTTATTTTTTATATCAGAATATTCATGAAAACTTTTATTAAATACCTGTATTACAGTATTAATTCAAAATGTTATTGGTAAAAACAGAAATAAAATAATATAAAATCTAAAATGTGATGTTATAGTACTTATTATTTTATATCAGGACATTCATGAAAACTTATATTAATTCAAAATGTTTTTGTTAAAAACAGAACTAAAAGAATCTAAAATCTAAAATGTAATATTATAGTACTTGTTTTTGTCAGTCACTGAATGATTCATGAAAGTTTGACATTCATGAATTTTTTCTTTTATTTTAAGACACTTTAAACTTTATTTAAAATGTTCTAAATGTGACATGACTTTTATATTCAAGTCTGCAGTCAACACTAAATAATTTCTTCATATTATTTAAGTTAAAAAGCTATATAACTGTAACGTGTGTAGAACTGAATAAAATAATATTATAAAATATATTATTAACTTTTACCTTGGTAACAAAATTTAAAAAACAAACAAATAATAAACACATCACCAAAACACATGCACACACACTGACACACAAAACACATGCACACACACTGACACACAAAACACATGCACACACACTGACACACAAAACACATGCACACACACTGACACACAAAACACATTCACACACACTGACACACACAAACACATTCACACATCACACTGACACACAAAACACCCACCCAAGGTAAAAGTGCTTTACCATGTTAACTGTAAAAGTTTAATTTCTTTTAAACACAGATAATAAATTCTTCTCATTTTCCTTCTTTTTTCATTTCTTAATTGTTGATTTTAATTTATTCTTATTTAGATTTTGTTTTTTACTTTACTTATTTATAATGTTGTTGTTATTATTATTATTATTATTATTATTACTTTTTAGTTTATCCATTTATTTATTTTAATTTGTATTGTTATTTTAATTTTCTTGTTCTTATCAAACCAAATTAAAATCATCATTGGTATTGATGTTTCAGAAATGAATTTAAAGAACCTTTTTTATGAAAAATGAATTGAGAGAAATATTTTTAAAATTTCTTATCTTTTAAGATACATATACTAATTATTAAAGTTATTAATAGCTGTGCTTTGTCATGTTTTAAATATCTCATTTCAAACTTTATATAAACCTTATAATTGTTTTATTAAAAAATAAATAAATAAAAAATAGATGATCTGAAAATGATCTATGAAGAGATCTGTGTTTCCTTTCATGAACTTTTTTCTACAGTACAGTTCAGTTAAGTTATTAACGGAATCAGATTAAAAATATTTTTTCACATGTCTCTTTAAAAACACATTTCCTCCTTCCATCATAATATTAGTGTTTAATGTAAAAGCAAAAACATATATATACTGTTAAATAAAACATTAATTCCTTCTTTTTCTTGTTAACATATGTTACATATTATACTTATTATAATCAATAAGTACTATTATAATGTTTGTTATTGTTGCTATTATTATTACTACTACTATTATTGTTGTCATTAATTATTATTATTTAATTTATTATATTCATCATTATCATTATTATACACATTAATTATACAGACAGAGACAGGTAGGTGAATGTAGAGGTAGCTGTACAGACAGACAGAAACAATATAAAATAGTTTTAAAATTTAAATGAAATAATGACATAAGAATTTTATTTTAATCACATAAATATGTTATTGGAGTTTTGTTTGATTACACTGGACTATGTAGAAGTAGATTTTAAATATCACAACATTCTTTAAAATAATTACTTTACAGAATAACATAATAGTTTAGGGGTCTGTGTGTGTGTGTGTGTGTGTGTGTGTGTGTGTGTGTGTGTGTGTGTGTGTGTGTGTGTGTGTGTGTGTGTGTGTGAGAGAGCAAGAGAGACAGAGAGAGAGAAATAACAAATCACACACACACATAGATTGACAGCAGCATATGCATGTAGATGATGGATAGATAAACAGAACTGACAATGAGATGTGTAGAGGATGGTGTGCTTTGTTGTGTTGAGACAGAAAGGATGATAGAAATATGTACAAATGTATAACTGTAGAGATGCTCATGTAGACAGGCAGGTTTATGGAAAAAGATTTTTATTGGACTTTGATGTAAAGAATTGTAAAAAGAAATTACCTTGAAAGACTGAGTATATTGAAATATCTTTAGTATTCTTGGCTTTTAGGAATTATTTTACTATTAATATGTCATTGATAATCCAAACAAACAGCTTTCTGTCCACTGCTCTATCCCTATGTTCATTCATAATAATGTTATCTCCAGAATGTCCTTATGTTCTTTCTCATACACATATGCCTATCAGCTTAGCTCTCTATATATCTCTGTATCTGTCTGTATGTCTGTTATCTTATGTCTTCCTCTCTGTCAGTCTATCTCACTAATTATATACCCTTCTCATTATACACATCTCTCTGTATGTCTGTGTCTGTTAGTCTATCTCACTAATTATATACCCTTCTCATTATACACATCTCTCTGTATGTCTGGCTCTGTGTCTGTCAGTCTATCTCACTAATTATATACCCTTCTCATTATACACATCTCTCTGTATGTCTGTGTCTGTGTCTGTCAGTCTATCTCACTAATTATATACTCTTCTCATTACACACATCTCTCTGTATGTCTGGCTCTGTGTCTGTCAGTCTATCTCACTAATTATATACCCTTCTCTTTATACACATCTCTCTGTATGTCTGGCTCTGTGTCTGTCAGTCTATCTCACTAATTATATACCTTCTCATTATACACATTTCTCTGTATGTCTGTGTTTATCAAACTTCTAGTCTATCTTTTCATTTATCTCTCAGATATACATACACACTCTTGCACACACATTATACATATAGACCCATTTTCTCTCAGTAATAAGAAATCACATATTCACACACATACATACATATCATATCTAACACTTAGCTAGATGAATGTGACAGTGTAGGATGGAGACAGGCAAATACAGAAGGATGAAATTGTCTTTGTTGTCCCAGTATTGGTCAGTTGTATTGGACAATATTTTAATTTTTGAAACATTTTCACTTTGATGTGAACACTGTCAGTGTATATTAACAGACAGTCACATTTTGATCAATTGTTCTCATTTGCAATCATTTAAACATAATCTTTTTCAAACAACAGGCTTATCTTGATTTTTTATCACTTTATCCTATACACACAATGCACTGCTTCTAAGTTAGTTCTCAGTAGTCATGAATTTCATTATGGTGTTTATGGTCATTTTATTTTATCTCTCTCTCTCTCTCTCTCTCTCTCTCTCTCTCTCTCTCTCTCTCTCTCTCTCTCTCTGTGAGTGTGTGTGTGTGTGTGTGTGTGTGCAGAAAATACCTGTGTCCATCTGAACTGCAGTTTCTCAGAAATGTGCTGGTTTTTTTTTATTGAAACAGTCTCTCCTCCACTGATCCAGTCTGATTATTTATATAAAAAAAAAAATAAAATAAATAAAATTAAAAATAAAATTAAAAAATAAATAAATAAATAAATAAATAAATAAATACATACAATGATAGTGACAGGCCAGGAGTTGGTTCATTTAGCTTGGAAACAGGATATTTGAGCAAAACACAAAGGGTGTTTAATAAACAAGTGTTTAGCAGGTTGATAATAACTAGCCTGATATAGACACAAAATACACAAATAGTTGCATATATAACTGTAATACACATTCACATACTTGCACTCATGCAGACAAATATACACAAACACTCATATACCACCATGTTTTAGAATAGTCATGTATATTCAAATCACACCAGCAATAACATGTATACATACATGATACATGATATATATATATATAAAATATTCAAACACAAACACATACATGTAACTTTATCTTATGTCTGAAACCAGTTTTATACTTTTATATCAATATAAATATCACACACACACACACACACACACACACACACACAGACACACACGAAGACACTGGATGTGTAAAAAACATAGATGAATGAAAGGATAAATGAACAGAGACACATAATAAAATATTACACTAATGACTTTTATTCTCAGATGATCTCTACAGACTACAAACTAATCAGTGTTTCAGTGTAAACTAACACTGCATGTCTCTCTGTACACCAACTTAAACTACTAAGTCAAAGTTTACCATTCTACCTCTAGTTATCAATATAACATTACCTCAAACCTTTAATATTCTTAATACAAAAAGGCTTTTAATCTGGAAACACTTTTAGTATCTTTTCAATTTATACTGCACTTCTCCTAGTCAAAGAGTGTTATTAATACTACTACTACTACTACTAATAATAATAATAATAGTAATAATAATTATAATATAATAATAATTGCAATAACAATAGTAATAATAATAATAATAATAATAATAATAATTGCAATAATAACAGTAGTAATAATAATAATAATAATAATCAAAGAAGTACATTGAATTATTTTTATTGTCTTTTTCTATTCATTAAAATGAAATTTGAACTACCAAGTAAAAACAACACACATGAAACACAAACACACAGAGACACACGCACACACAGAACATACACAGACACACACACATGCACTTAGTTTAATTTACTATACATTCCTTTGCTTATCCTGTTCACATATTTTCACTACACAGGGCTTTCCTAAGAGTGCATCAAGGTGTTTAACTAGCAATTTTAAAGATTTCTGCTAAATGGATTCTTTTAAGGATGGTAATGACGTGGAAATCCTGGAGTTTATTTATTTATTCTAGATACTGCCTATAAAATTGAACAAAACTGCATTTCCTAAAGTATTTGTTCCTTCAGTGTACTTATAAATACATCTAATGTATTTATCATGTATACATTTCTGTTTAAATATCACAGATGAAATTTAAACTATCTTGAGTTTGATTTTTGTTCAGGTCAGTCTGCAACAAAAACGAAATAAAGAAGAATAAAATGTAAAATATTTTGAAATTTATTTTATTCAAGAAATTAATAAGGAAAGCAGATAGTTCCAACTGAATCAAACCAAAATAACATAAAACAGTCTCATTGGTCCTGATGAAGAAAAAAAACAAAAAAAACAAAAAAAACTTAAAACAAAATTAAAATCATATATTTAGAAATCATTTTTATGAATAAACAAATAAATAAATAAAATTAAAATAAACAACTAAAACAGAGTTCTCACTATGTGATAAATTACTTGTAGCTAGAAATAACCAAACTATAAATCTGTTACATATAAAATCACTTTCAGCAAAAGAAATGCTTAATTTTTAGTCTCCTTAATTTCACAATGTTTACTATTGACTTTGCTTTTTCTAAATAACACTTTAAAGTTTTACAAGTCTGAAACCACCAATGAATGTAAAATACAAAGTGAATCAAAATGTAACGAAAGTTTAAAAGTATGAACTAATCTTTTTGGAAGGGGGGTTGTTACAACAACTCTTTTTCCAAAACAACATCATTTCTGTGGAAAAAATCTACAAAGAAGATAATTTTATTTCTTTATAAATACAAATATCAAAAATGAGGCTTATTTTAAGAAAAAAAATGTTATGTTTCACACATCACCATAAAATGCAAACTTATACTAATATATATATAAAAAAACAATGGTAAACTGTACACATCAGGGACTAGTAATAAAAAAATAAAAAATACTATAAGAAAAATCTATTTTGTATACATAAAAAAATTTCTGTTTAAAATATTCAAACTGTATCACTCCCCCACACACACACATACACACACACACACGAACTCCCACACAAATAACTGTTTAACATTATGTTAAAACTAGATTTTTAAAAAAAAGAAAGAAAAATCATATTAAAAATAATTATTTTATTTTACAAACATAGCCACACAGAAAAACATCACTCATGAAAATCTATTTTGATTTCATCTTTTTTAAAATATCCCAACAACCTCATGAATGGTTACAAATTAATGCTGCATGTATTATTAAGCAGTTTTCTTATCTGAATGTAAGTTTTAATAATTAAAATAAACTATATTCTAAACTTTCAAGTAATATATAATTTGTTTTATTATTTTCAATTATACAACTATTATATATCATTATGGAGGATTATAATGAATTTTTCTAAATCACTTTTATAACATATATAAACAGATAATTATTCAAAATATTTATTAAGTAAAAAAGAAACAAACCTATCTTTTTCATGCACTATATAAAATTTAGTATTGGCACATTGTGTTATTTTCAGTAACTTATATTTTATATATATATATATTGGGTTTTTTACATGTACATATGTCTGGTTTAGACAAGTGTCCTCTGTACCCAGTTTCATGTGATAAATAGTAAAAAGTATACAATTACTATACCCTATTATAAACTAATAAATATTTCTCAAGCAAAATATATAAACAAAGCTAGTGAACATAAAAAGCAAGATACTTTTATAAAATAAAAAAATGCCCTGTTTACAATGCTCTGCTTACAAAAACAAAAATAATAATAATAATTAAAAAATAAATAAATAGAGGCAATTATAAAAAAAGAAAAAGAAAAAAAACAACAAGTCACATAAAACAGAACCAGAATAGAATTTATTTCTAAATTAAAAATGGTGACATCAGCATGTAGTTTCTTCCAAACTGAACTTTGTAAAATAAATTATCACAATTGTCTGTGTGTGTGTGTTAAAAATATACACTTAAAGCTTCCACGATTAATAGATACAAAAATAAAACAAATGTCTGTCATGGAAATAGTGACTCCACAGGTTATGAATTAAATTAAATAAAGTCCTGTAGGAAATACTAGGAAAATGAAATAATGTTTGATTAAAGGCACTAAACAGAATGCTCAGTATGAAATATAATAATTAGTAATTCAGAGGTTTGTATACAGTTGAACTTGCATAATCAATGATTCTTATGTATTTATATTTTTATTTTTAACTTTAGGTAAATGTATATGAGAGAGAGTTATATTTTGACATAAGGAAAACAAAGAATAGTAAAAAAAAAATCTAGTATGTGCACAAAACCAAACACTTTTATAATATTATTTTCAGTATAATTTAAAATATTTATATATAAATATAGTTTATTAACAAAACCAAGAATTTAGTGTTTAATATACACATCATTACAAACAAATTATATGATCAACATCTATTGTAGCAGATAGATCTCATTAGACAATCTACTGATATATACTGTAAGCTCAAAATATTCGGACTCTCTTTTTGCAATGGATTCTCAAAACCTTTATGAAAATAGCAGATACTCCAGGAAGAGGGAAACAAGGATCCTGTATCACATACATGGTGAAGAAACTCTTACCTTATTAAATTATCAGTTTCAGCAGATGAAGTGATTTTAAAAGACTTTAAGAACGCGAGATCCCTTCAAATTGCTACTTTGTGTACGAACGCCAGTCGCACTGTCTTCAAAAAAAAAAAAAAAAAAAAAAAAAAAATGAAACGTCGGTCCCGATTCAAATGTTGTTCCACAAAAACGTTTTGCCTCAGCAGGACCAGTTATGAGCGATTTATTTTCTCTTCTTTTCTTTTTATTGCAAATAATCAATTTTATTGGCCTAATTCAAACAAACATTCACATTTTAATATTTTGAACACGACGTCAGGTGCCACGAAGCATTAGTTTAACCATCTGACTCGTAGATGTATTTATTGAATTACTTATTGAATTATTAATTTAAAAACAGAATAACTTAAATATTATTTTCTAAAGAGATACTTTATTTTTTTATTGTCTTATTATCTTTGCTAACAATAAACATTTTGAGCTGATATTATTATTGTAAAAATATAGTCTAATCACATTTTATATTTCTGTTTTACTTGTTCATATACTCTCTCTCTCTCTCTCTCTCTCTCTCTCTCTCTCTCTCTCTCTCTCTCTCTCTCTCTCTCTCTCTCTCATCCTTTCAAAAAAACAACAACATAAAATTCTATGACTATCTGTTTTAGTAATTTTTCTTGTTAATTGAAATATCATATTTATTTCTGGCAGCTGAGTTTTACTACCAGATTTTGAATATACACTTGTTATTCAGATGTTATAATTACAAATTTTAATATTTTTTAAACTAAATATAATTTTTTTCTATTTCTGTTGTTGCCTCGTTATTCATTATTTAAGATAAATTTAAGTTTTAAGATACATTTTAATGAACTGTTACGAATGCAATAAACATCTCTTCTAAAAACTTTGAACACATTTGTGTTTCAGTGTGATAGAAGAATCTTCCACTTGTAAATGTCCCTTGCTGTGTCTTTTGTATCTTAAGCCTGGGAACTGCGGAATTAATTATCACTAGAGGGTTCCTGTTTTGCAGAATTATCTGGCGACAGACGTCTAGCGGCAAGGTTCAACACGTTGTCAAATAACGCGAGTCCCTTTTCTTTCTTATAAAAGCCCGGATATTTTTATGTTAAGGATACGACAGACACGCCCGCTGACCTGTCAGAAAGCGTGCCTGTCGCAGACGTGCCTCACAGCAACTCGCTCTGATTAGCAAGTTAAATTTTTCCATTTCCATTTGTTCAGGAAGAGCGAGTTGTGTTTTCTTTACAAACGAAATTACTGTTCGGGATAGCAGTTGAAAATACGCTTCTCTCTCTCTCTCTCTCTCTCTCTCTCTCTCTCTCTCTCTCTCTCTCTCTCTCTCTCTCTCTCTCTCTCTCTCTCTCTCTCTGTGTGTTTTGCTATCTTTTATTGCTATTTTTTCTTTTTCATAATTTAAAAAAAAACACCCAAAAAAACACATTAATTTCTCTCTTATATTGGTCTGTACTATTTTAAAGCATCATCTGTTTCCAGACAAACGTCCTTTGTCCCATTAGTATCACTAATTATAAATATATTCTGTGATGTAGATAATAAAATATAATATTAATTTTCTACGTAAACAACATAAATAGCGCAATCGGAATTAAATTGCGTCTTATAAAAATGTATAGTGTAAGTAGCAGTATTCTAAGTTATTCGTATAAAAAGTGTTTGTGTTATAAAAGAAACGGGATATCTCAAGTTGGAAGTACGATCATCAATGTTAAAATAAAAAAGATATAGAAAACGTTTTTTCATTTATTCTCAAGTTATCAGAATAGTTTATAGTTGAGTGTGTTAGGCCCTATTAACATGAGCGCAGTGCATACTTCAGTTTTCATTAATAACTCTTAACATTATTTATTCATTAATATTAATATCGAAGTCGATTTTGTATTTGTGATTATACATTGCGGTTCCGTAAATAAGAGATTCTCGTGTAATTAATATAACGCGGATAACGGAATATCACATTAAACTTTTCGTCTATGTTTAATAATTCTCAAATTTATTGAGTAAAAGTACGCTGTATATTTCTCCAAATTCAGGTATTGTCCATGAGTAAATATCATTTTAATCTATAGTGATTATTTTAATGATCATGTTAGTCTTTAATGTAATGAAATGTCTTTTGTGATTCTCCTATGAAATTAAAGGATAAGCTTACAGTTGCTATTATTATATTCAGTGGTGCAGCTATTAGAAAGAAATATCATTGATAACAATATTGTAAATTGTTTTCACTATAAACTGTTTTGACGATATTAAAGTTCTACAACTCTGTATGCGTAACCCGTGACGCGTGTTTTTCTCACTGTGTCCAGTTTATTCTACAAACAGTTTCTACTGACAGAAAAGAAACAAAGTAAATTCCTCTCTGAATTTCTCGTTATCTGTGTAAAAACCTGAAATGCTCATCACATTAAAAACTGATAATTATTTTTGAGGAGTTATTATTATTATTATTTTTATTTATTATTATTTTTTTTCATTTGTTTTAGTTTTTCTTCAATTTTTTAATTAATTATTATTTTTTATGATTCTAATAATATATTATTCGTTTACACTGAGAGGAATCGTATAAACTGACTTACATAAATTTTGTTATTGTTTTAATTCGAGACGAATTTAGTGTATTTTTTAAATAAGTAAGAACGTAAATAAGTAAGAACGTAAATAAGTAAGTATATAAATAAATAAATAAATAAATAAGCATGAGAAACTATGTTTAATAATTAATTATTCTGGTATCGGACGCATTCACTAGAGAGGTGGAGACACTTTTGACACTCTGGGAATGCCGTGTAGGAGAATCCCATCTAAATATTGCCGAATGCATGGACCATCCCAAGTTCAATCCGTTTAAAGAATTTGATTTGTTCTGGCGAAGCAACGAAGATTTGCGAGCTGAGCTATACGCACTTCGAAAGCCGCCAAAACGCTACTACGAGCTTCTGAGAAAGAACAATGAGTTGTACAATATTCTCACAGATTTATTGTATTAGAAAAAACAACAGCTTTGATCTCTCTGTCAGTCTCCTTTCCTTAGCTTCTTCTACAATAGAAAACAGACTTTACTCTCTGTAAAATTACTGATTGTGTTATATTTCTTTTTACTTTTTTTCTGTTGGATACGATTTTATTTCTAAACTCACTGCTCCAGGGAGCATTAATTTCATTGTACCTTAACATCAAAACATTATTTATTTATAAATGCAATATTGTTTATTTATTTATTTATTATTTTATTTCTTGCTTTATTTCTTTAGTTACTACAATTTAAAAAAAGAAAAGAAATTATGTTAACGTCATATACATGCTGTACCACTTTTCAGTTTAAACTATATAAAAAGCCACTACTAAACATATTCTTTCATTATTTGTATCTATATGTATATACACATACATACACACATATAAACACATGCCTGCATACATACCCAAACACATACAAAAATACACACATACACACACAAATACATAAACAAACACTCACACAAACATACACTGGCTCATGGTATATTTGTGATCCATATGGTACCGAAACATTATTTATTTATTTTTATATTTTTAAAAAATTATTTATTTATAGTTGCATTTTCTGTTTTCTTTTTTCTTTTTTTCCTTTTTTTTCTCATTTACAAAACACATACAGTGTTCAACAAAAATATTTTGTATTTGTAAATATTTTGAAAAAAATATTGTTCATAGTCTTTAAAAAAAAACAAAATAAAAATAAAAATAAAATAAAAATGTCTAATCACTTGTAAATAAAAGAAAATTGTTGTTTTTCCTATCTTTTGTGTTTGTTTTAACATATCACAGTTTTGGTGTGGTTAGAACAGGAAATTATGTCAGAGAAAAATGAAAAGAAATGATACAGCTCTGCTCACTATTATTATAATTATCATCTGCAGGCTACTTACTATTATTGTAATTATCATCTACAGGCTACTTACTATTATTATAATTATCATCTACAGGCTACTTACTATTATTGTAATTATCATCTGCAGGCTACTTACTATTATTATAATTATCATCTACAGGCTACTTACTATTATTGTAATTATCATCTGCAGGCTACTTACTATTATTATAATTATCATCTGCAGGCTACTTACTATTATTGTAATTATCATCTGCAGGCTACTTACTATTATTGTAATTATCATCTGCAGGCTACTTACTATTATTGTAATTATCATCTACAGGCTACTTACTATTATTGTAATTATCATCTGCAGGCTACTTACTATTATTGTAATTATCATCTGCAGGCTACTTACTATTATTATAATTATCATCTGCAGGCTACTACTACTATTATTGTAATTATCATCTACAGGCTACTTACTATTATTGTAATTATCATCTGCAGGCTACTTACTATTATTATTGTAATTATCATCTACAGGCTACTTACTATTATTGTAATTATCATCTACAGGCTACTTACTATTATTGTAATTATCATCTGCAGGCTACTTACTATTATTATAATTATCATCTACAGGCTACTTACTATTATTGTAATTATCATCTACAGGCTACTTACTATTATTGTAATTATCATCTACTAACTCTCATTTTTATTATAATTATCTGTTCACACACACTTGATAAATAACTGGTTTCTAAATTCTGGTTTGTAAAAAAACTGGCATTTTGCAGATTATATACTTTAAAACATTTTTTTAGAAAAATATAAAAATAATTAAGAAATAATACATTTAAATAAATAAATAAAATTAACATTAAAAAGTCTAAATATTGGTCATGCTTCTGCAGGGCATGTGCACATCTGTATATAAAAAACAATCATATACATGTTCTGTATTTTGTGTAAACACATCAGAACCTTAACACTACAAATGTTTTAATAACTAACCTGACTGTCAAGACCACTCTGTATTACAAACAAAACCTTACATAATCAGCAATATGTTAGTAACCACAGTATTGAAAACACTGTGATACATCATGCTACTCAGTGATAAATAATAATGACAATTCTTACATACAATCTCAGAGAAAAGCTAACTCTTCTGTTTCTGTTAAGTCACACTGTGCACTGGCTATAACTGAAATTCATTCACAGATAAAGCACTGAGGATTTGTAATGCTACATAATATACATTTATCTAAGAAAACAAGTAAACTGTAATCTGTCTCTTAAAATAAAACAGCTGAAAAAACATTTCTTCATTGTGGGCCAGTGATAAGTGTCTGTCTATGTTTCAATGTTTGCATGAGTGTATATGTACTTGTGTAAGTCTGTATGCATGTTTATTTGTGTATTTGAGTTTGTATGTATTTTTATATGTATGTATGCATGTGTATCTGTGTATGTTTATATTATATGCATTTGAGTGTGCATATATTTGTGTAAATCTGTATCTGCATGTATCTGTGTGCTTATTATGTCTGCATGACTGTATGTATCTCTGCTTGTTTGCATGTATGTGTATCTGTGTATGTTTGTATTGTATGTTTAAGTATGTATGTATGTTTGTATGTTTGTATGTCTGTATGTATGTGTAGATGTTTGTATTATGTGTGTAAAAGTATGAATGTATTTGTGTATCTGTGTGTTTGTATTTTGTGTGTTGTTTGTGTGAATTAATTTAGTCAAATTATCTAGTGATCATGAATATGTTTCTGAATGTGTGTAGTTTATCTTTTAGAATGTTTGTATATATGTGCAGATGTATGTATGTGTCTGTATTAGTGTATATATGTATAAGTATGGATTATGTGTACTTGTATCTAAGGATGTATGTATGAATACTTCTGCTTGTATTACTGAGTGTAAGTTTGGATGTAATTAATGCCAAATAAATTATTGGTTCAGAAAACATTATCTGAACACCAAAAACAAATCTGATAATAAAGACAATTTATCTAGAACTACTATGTGTGCTTTATGTTGTTTTTTACCTGCTGAAATTAAATAGCAATAAAAATTGAATAAAATACTTATTTATAATTAATTATCTTAACTTTTTTTTTTAAATAATTATTTACTAATTTAAAATCAAACACTCACATTAAAATAGAAAAACATATTCCATAAATATACACAATAAAACTCATAATTCATCATAAACTAACACACCCATATATGCACATACACATGTATACATATGCATACATATACAAAAAAATCCGTACAAACAGATACAAACACACACACTCACACAGAAACACATACACACACAGACACTCAGACTTACACATATATAGACACACATACACCATACAAATACAGACAAATTCACACACACACACATACAAACTCATATACAAGACACATACACACTCACACACACATACAGAGAAACACACACACACACTTACGTACATACATATAACATGCACCATAAAAACTCACTCTTACACATCATACAAAGATAATTATGTAGAAACAAAATGACACACAGTGCTATAAAGATATAAGAGGTATATAAAAATATCACTTGTTTCTAGGTAAAAAGATGATGGAGGTAGAGCATGTGCCAGTGATAGAAGTAGAAAACACCAGTAACACAGTCAGTGAAAACACCAGTAACACAGTCAGTGAAAACACAGTTCAGTCAGAAGCTAGCTTAAAGAGAACAGCAGCATAAAGTGGTGATGAAACAACTACAGCAACAACAGCAGATGTGAAGAAAACAGAATCAAGCACATTTCTGAAAATAAGAGAGAAGACAAAAGTAAACACTATGACAAACAATAATAATAACAATAATAATCATAATAATAATATAATACTAACAATAAATAACAACAATAACAATAACAACAATAATTAATAAATAAAGAAATAAAGAAATAAAGTATCTATAACTTGTCTACTGATGTATTTCTTAATTTTACTTTTTTTACAAAAACAGTAATATTGTTCTCATGTTTTGTTTTAATTTCATCATGTCGTTTTTAATGCACAGAAAAGGTGAACATAAAAAATAATTAAGGTGACAGCTATTTTCATATAAAATTTATTTTGGTACTTTATTAAATCAGAATTTAAACTGTTTTCACTAAAACAATAATATCCATTTCAAGATGTTGTATTTTGATTTTGTCTTTGTAAATATACAAAAAAGACTGAGTGAGAGAGAGAGAGAGAGAGAGAGAGAGAGAGAGAGAGAGAGAGAGAGAGAGAGAGAGAGTTTGTTTACCTAATTCAAATAAGAAGTATATATATAAATAATGATTAGTGAGAGAGAGAGAGAGAGAGAGAGAGAGAGAGAGAGAGAGAGAGAGAGAGCTATAAATGTTTGTTTACCTAATTCAAATAAGAAGTATATATATAAATAATGATTATGTCAGATTATCTTTTGCTAGATGACAACAAATACAGAAGACGTTGATCAATATATACATAATAAAAATAAAAACATACAAAGACTATGCTTCATTTTTTCTTATATTTTTTAAAAATTATTTGAATGTGCCTTAACATTTTTAATATTAAGAAAGTGAAACAATTTCAGAAATAATTTCCATTTTCATTATTATTTTTAAATAAGATGCAATGTGTTTGATGTTGTAAATGTCAGGATTTAAAACAGTTAAGAACAAATAATGATTTTTTTATTAAAACATATTTGTACTGCCACCCATTTATGTAACAAAACCTGGCTATATTTTATTGTTGATCAAAAACTCCAGTCATTGCTAAAAATATTTAAAGTACTGAATTTGCATAATCTTACAATATCTCTCTTAGAATAAACAATGAAAATTTGAATCTGAAAGCTGGAGAACCATTTAGGTACTATAATTCTTAAAAGCAAAGATTGTAAGGGACTATTTGAATTACTTTGTTGTCATATGCATTTTTGAATCTTCAAACCAGATTGTCTTAAGTCTGTATTAGGACCCCTGCTACTGTTGCTTAAGTAAACAAGTTTCTTTCTCTAGATGATAACTTGTGCAGGTCAACTGCTAGTGATGTCTACCAATTACACTATAACAAAACATGAGGTGCTAGATTTTTGAACAAACAAACCAGCTTTAATTTTCATTCAGCTTGGAAACATTAAATACCAGTTTGTACTTCATTTTTTAAGTGATAATTATTTTATTTTATATATATATATATATTTTATTTATTTATTTATTTATTATTTTCATTTTTTCCCCAAGCTTTTTAACTGAATTAAACAGAAAATACAGATTATAAAAAATTAGAAGACATTTCAATTTGTACATTTTTAAACTAATTTTTTGAATTGTTCCAAAATGTAAAAGGCAAAGTATAAAATATTTGGGAAAATTTGTTCTCTTATTATTTTATTTTATTTTTTATCGTTTTTAAATTATTATTTCTTATTCTTAAAGATTAGTTATTGAAATTTTGTTTATGTTTTTCCCTGATTTAAATAATATAAAAGAAAAACTTTTTTTTTCATTTTCTGTGGGGTTTTTTAATAAAAAAATCTAATTACCCCTAATTACATAATTTCAAATATATTTACACTAATTACCCCAACCCTTGATTTTCCCCTGATTTAAAAAAAATAAAACAGAAAAATTATTTTGTGTTTTTCTTCTTCTTTTTAAATTGATTACCCCAGCAAATCCTTGATTTCCCCTGATTTAAATAATAGTTTAAAAAAAGATAGAAGAAATGTTTTGTGTTGATTATAAAAATTAATATCTCTATGCATTATCAAATTCATTTGAACTTATTTACAAAGATGGCATTCCATAGCAATGATGAATCTCCATTCATCTTTCAGTGAAAAAGTTAAAATAACCAAGCACACATCAAAGATAAAAACAGTGCAAGCTGCTATGAAGTACAATGTGTACACTGGATGTTCTGATCACATTGACAATGCAGTCTCTTGGAGATCACTGAGTTTTCAAAATTCAAATTACATTTCAGACAGATTTTCTCTTGAAAGTGTTGAGCTTTCTCTGGACAGGGAAGGGTGATGTAATAGCATTCTGGTTTTGAACCTTTTCTGAAAATGTGTCTTACAACATTTTCAACTGAAGTGCTGGCTGAGGCAGGTTGAATCTGTTGTCTAGGATCCTACAACAAAATATAATATTCATTAATAAACAAAACATAAAATAAAGTGCAAGCAGTATTTTTTGTTGTCAATATTTCACTGTCTTACTGTCAAGTAGAATTTTAGTCCTCATTTTTATTTTTTCCATCCAATTTTAATAATAAAAATAATTTATTAAATGGTTTTATATTCTTAGTTTAATTTTATTTTTTTGACTTTGACATAAAAGCATTAAAAGAGCAATACACCAGTAAGAGAGATTACAAAAATGTTTTAATATTTGAATAATTCTATTAACTTGCTAAAATTTTGATATTTACTGTTTTAGTCTTTTAGTCCAGTTTACGATGACTGCCAGGAATATTAAGTAAATAAACATTTTAAACCTATATAGTTATTCATTAGACAGTAAGAAAATGGTTTTGTAATACTGATTATACTTGAAATACTAACATACTAGAATGATGGAAATACATTTGAGATTATTCTTACAATCTTTAATTAACCTTTAACAATTATTATAGTTACATCATTTACAATAAATTATTTGATTATTAAAATATTTAATTGTAACATACTTTCCTGCCACTTTAATATAAGTAAATTTTTGCCCCTTTTTTCAGATTTGAGTGAGATATTACCAACAGCAAATTACAAATGTTCTGATACTACTCTGTTAAGATGTCATGCAAATTATTACAAGGTTTGTTGGTGCATAAACCATTATTAAATTGATTCTATACTATCTAAAGTAATCATCATTTATGAGAAATGTATA
Source organism: Chrysomallon squamiferum (assembly GCA_012295275.1). Taxonomy (NCBI): domain Eukaryota; kingdom Metazoa; phylum Mollusca; class Gastropoda; order Neomphalida; family Peltospiridae; genus Chrysomallon; species Chrysomallon squamiferum. Next base: position 7,965,920 of record CM022677.1, read on the forward strand.
TAAAATTTTCAATACTATTCTGAGCATAAAAATAAATTTTGCTACTTTTAGTTAAATTGATCCTTAATCAATGAGCTATAAAACATAAAAGTGAATGAATAAAACAAACCTTTATAGGAGCATTCAATCCACACATAGACATGGATATTTTAGATCCTGGACAAGAAAAGTAAACTCATTCTTAATTAATAAAAATATATAAAACAATAGTTATGTAGATTATATTTTTTTAAAAAAAAAAAAAAAAAAAACAACAAAAACAACACTACACACAAAGCTACTATAACCTAAAAACAACAACAGAACTTTCACCTTTTAAATTGTCTTCTTTAGTGTTGAAACACGAACACAATAATTAAGTAGCATCAGTAACAACAAAGATATGAATAAATTCTTAAGAGCTTTTAATTCAGCAACAAATAATTTACATTATTTTTTCTTACAAAATATCTGAATTAACAGCCTTTTTCATCAATGTATATCTGATTAGGGCTAACAATAAAAAATAAAAAATAAAAAAAGCTAGTAATGACAAAAATTATACATGTAAATATTTTTACCTTATTTTTTATACAAATATCATTATCATCTTTGTCAGTTAAAGAGGTGACACATGTGAAAGGAAAAAGAAAAGACAGTGTTAACTTACTTGTTCTCTTCAAGTTCTGTTTGATCTTTTTTGTGTGGTTGTTTAATGTTCCCAACACGAGTAACCATTACTTCCCACTAACACATGCATGGAAATGAAAGTCATGTCTCTCATCTCTCTGTGAAAATATATAGTGTTTATTAGTATTAAAGGTATTTTATCTGTTTTTATCAATGTAAATTATTGCTAAATATACACGAGTATACAACATAAAATATAAAAGGTTAAAAGAGAAAAAATAAGAGTCAAAATGTAAGTGGAGAAAGTGAACAGAAAATAAGGGTAAGCAGTAGCCAAGCTGGTCAAGAAGTCGCTATTACAAGGATGTCAAATACACAGAATAACAAGATGTTCATCTGCACCATTTTATCAGTCAACACCAGTTCAACAGTGTCAGCAGTCACAGTATGGACAATATGCTGGGGACAAACCTAATGATCCCAAGATGTCTGTATTAGATACCCTGATTAAAAATTTCACCAGTTGTGAACAGTCAAGATGTCAGTATGAAAAATTAGATATTTTGATACAAGAAAGTTAGATATATAATTTGTGATAAACTGAAAAAATTGGACTTGATTGAAAAACAACTGAATAGTATGGAAATAATATGTAACAAGATATAGCAATAAAAAATGTGAGATTTGAAATCTGTTGTGTCAGATATGAACAGTTCTACTTGTTAAATGAGAGATAATAATAACAGTATGAAACAACAAATATGTGAAATAGTGAGAAGAGCTGCACCCACAACAAACCATATGGGGTTAATGAACAATTCCCGAAATACATTAATGACAGGAGAAAATTATTATATCCACATTACAAACAAGCAAGGGAAAAGATTGGTTTTAAATGGTGATAAACTGTATATCAAGGTCAGACTGTTTACACTGGGAGAGGTCGGGCCAGAAGCCAGCAACACAAACATAACAACTCAGCCAACAGAAACCAACAGATCAACAAACAAACAACAGAAACAAGACAGAGATCACAAACAAACATAACACTCAGTCAACAGAAACAAGACAACAGAGATCACACAACACAAACATAACAACTCAGTCAACAGAAACAAGACAACAGAGATCACACAACACAAACATAACAACTCAGTCAACAGAAACAAGACAACAGAGATCACACAACACAAACATAACAACTCAGCCAACAGAAACAAGACAACAGAGATCACACAACACAAACATAACAACTCAGCCAACAGAAACAAGACAACAGAGATCACACAACACAAACATAACAACTCAGTCAACAGAAACAAGACAACAGAGATCACACACAAAACACAAACATAACAACTCAGTCAACAGAAACAAGACAACAGAGATCACACAACACAAACATAACAACTCAGCCAACAGAAACAAGACAACAGAGATCACACAACACAAACATAACAACTCAGCCAACAGAAAAACAAGACAACAGAGATCACACAACACAAACAAACATAACAACTCAGCCAACAGAAACAAGACAACAGAGATCACACAACACAAACATAACAACTCAGCCAACAGAAACAAGACAACAGAGATCACACAACACAAACATAACAACTCAGCCAACAGAAACAAGACAACAGAGATCACACAACACAAACATAACAACTCAGCCAACAGAAACAAGACAACAGAGATCACACAACACAAACATAACAACTCAGCCAACAGAAACAAGACAACAGAGATCACAAACATAACAACTCAGCCAACAGAAACAAGACAACAGAGATCACACAACACAAACATAACAACTCAGTCAACAGAAACAAGACAACAGAGATCACAGGAACACAAACATAACAACTCAGCCAACAGAAACAAGACAACAGAGATCACACAACACAAACATAACAACTCAGCCAACAGAAACAAGACAACAGAGATCACACAACACAAACATAACAACTCAGTCAACAGAAACAAGACAACAGAGATCACACAACACAAACATAACAACTCAGTCAACAGAAACAAGACAACAGAGATCACACAAACCAAACATAACAACTCAGCCAACAGAAACAAGACAACAGAGCTGACACAACACAAACATAACAACTCAGCCAACAGAAACAAGACAACAGAGATCACACAACACAAACATAACAACTCAGCCAACAGAAACAAGACAACAGAGATCACACAACACAAACATAACAACTCAGTCAACAGAAACAAGACAACAGAGATCACACAACACAAAACATAACAAACTCAGCCAACATAACAAACAGAAACACAACAGAGATCACAGGAACACAAACATAACAACTCAGCCAACAGAAACAAGACAACAGAGATCACACAAACATAACAACTCAGCCAACAGAAACAAGACAACAGAGATCACACAACACAAACATAACAACTCAGCCAACAGAAACAAGACAACAGAGATCACACAAACATAACAACTCAGCCAACAGAAACAAGACAACAGAGATCACACAACACAAACAAACATAACAACTCAGAAACAAGACAAACAGAGACTCACAACAGAAACAGACACAAACATAACAACTCAGCCAACAGAAACAAGACAACAGAGATCACAGGAACACAAACATAACAACTCAGCCAACAGAAACAAGACAACAGAGATCACACAACACAAACATAATTCTCAGCCAACAGAAACAAGACAACACAGATCAACAGAAACAACACAAAGAGATAACAAACACAAACATCAACTCAGAAACAGAAACAAGACAACAGAGATCACACAAAACAAAAACAGAAACAAGACAACAGAGATCACACAAACATAAAACAAGACAACAGAAACAAGATCACACAACACAAACATAACAACTCAGCCAACAGAAACAAGACAACACAGATCACTGTTTTAAAACAAACATAACAACTCAGTCAACAGAAACAAGACAACAGAAACAGATCAACAAGAGATCAAACTTCACAAACTAACAACTCAGTCAGAAACAAGACAACAGACAATCACACAAGAAACAAACAGAAACAACTCAGTCAACAGAAACAAGACAACAGAGATCACACAACAGAAACAAGACAACAGAGATCACACAACACAAACATAACAACTCAGTCAACAGAAACAAGACAACAGAGATCACACAACAGAAACAAGACAACAGAGATCACACAACACAAACATAACAACTCAGCCAACAGAAACAAGACAACAGAGATCACACAACACAACCCAAACTCTTAGACAAGTCAGTTCACTCAGTGCAATAGGACAACAGAGGAGGACAGATAATTCATATTTTTCATCATCTGATGCTTTTGACCAGCTTGAAAATGTATATTTTTCATTTGTTAATAAGTATATGAATATAGTGATTTAATCGCTGATGATGTATTTTAACTTGAGGGGTTAAATATATTAACCCTTTGAACCCGTCAGGCCAGCTTTCCAGTCTGAGCATACAGTATATATACCCGCTTGTATACTCAGCCACATTTCCAGCAGGAAGCTTCAATAATTGTTTTGCAAGAACTCGAGTTTCAATGCTGGAATAAAACAGTCAGCTTATATAACCTTATTTAGCATCGAAGCCAGGATTGGTTTTACTTCCTTGTTGTTACCGTATGATGTTATCCAGCCAGAAGCTACAGAAGAAAGATGACTTACTAGACATTCTGTCCAGCAGCTCAACTCAACCAGACACACAGCCTCTACCAGACACTCAACCTCTACCAGAAACAATTCAACCTCTACCAGAAACAACTCAACCTCTATCAGAAACAACTCAACCTCTACCAGAAACAATTCAACCTCTACCAGAAAAAAATTCAGCCTCTACCAGAAAACTCAGCCTCTCAACCTCTACCAGAAACCACTCAAGCCTCTATCAGAAAAACAACTCAACCTCTATCTGAAACAACTCAACCTCTATCAGAAACAACTCAACCTCTATCTGAAACAACTCAACCTCTACCAGAAACAACTCAACCTCTACCAGAAACAACTCAACCTCTACCAGAAACAATTCAACCTCTACCAGAAACAACTCAACCTCTATCTGAAACAACTCACCCTCTACCAGAAACAACTCAACCTCTATCTGAAACAACCCAACCTCTACCAGAAACAACACAACCTCTACCAGAAACCACTCAACCTCTATCAGAAACAACTCAACCTCTATGAGAAACAATTCAACCTCTACCAGAAACAACTCAACCTCTATCAGAAATGACTCAGCCTCGCCCAGAAACAACTCAACCTCTATCAGAAACAACTGAACCTCTACCAGAAACAAGTCAACCTCTATCAGAAATGATTCAACCAACAAGCAGCAGACAAGAAAAGAAAGCTTGCAATAGCTGCACAACAGAAACAAGCCAAGCATGTTGTTAAACAAAGTCGTTTGATTTGTTAAGCAAAGTCGTATGAAGGATGTTCTGTTGGTGATAACGTAGCTGAGCCCTTTCTGTCTGTAGAAATATTCTGGGTGTTTTATTAGCTGTAGAAACCGGACATTATACCATTGGTCGCCCTTCTGGTATTCTAAAACAGAAATATAGTCGACACCAGTTTGATTTATGTCCTCAGAGACTTCTGAGTGAATCTGACATTAACAGTGTGACTCTTCATCAATCCAACAAAAAGGAGTCTCAACATGGTGATCAAGTATTATCGGCCATACTTCTGGCAGGAAGCTTCGATTTTTTGTCAAACAAGAGCAGTTTTTGGAGTATTTTTTTGCCATAAACACGAGCAGTAAGGAAGTGACAAACCAAGCAGGCATTACGAATGATGTCAGATTCTGAGGATGAGACTGAAACGTTGGAATATGGAAATAATTGTGATTTTGAAAGTGAAGAGAGTGACGATGTTGTCAAAGATACAAATAATAATAAAATGAATGCAAATGAAGGTGAAAAGTGAAAATGATTCTGCTAATAATAACTATCCAGGTGGTGATGTTTTACAACCTGTTAGGGTGTGGCCGTGGTAAAGGTGTGGCCTTAGAATTCTCAGCCGCACGTAGTAGATCAGTGTCAGTGGATGAATGACATGAGAGGGTATCGTGAAAAACAATTCAATACTAAATATCAATAATGAGAGCACCTCTGCTGACTTTTTGACATTTTTCTGGAATGATGGTGTGTGGCAGCTCTTTGTTGTTGAAACTAATACCAGGCAGAACATGTCAGAGAAGCAAAACCTTCACATTATTATTCAAAATCGTTTAGTTCACTGACAGAGACAAAAACATTTTTTGGCTGTCGAGTAGTGATGGAAATCATTATTCACAAGGACCACTATGAACAATTTTGGTGAGATAAGATCATTTCTTGACCATCACACCTGGATTTGCACAGATGTTTACAAGAGATGGATTTTTAGCAATGTAGTCTATGCTACATTGTGTAAATGAATTAGACCCAGAGCTAGACAAATCTGATAAGATTTACAAAGGCCCATGTTTAATCACTTGTTGGAAAAATTCATGTAGCATTATACACCAAGAAGCAATCTGTCACTTCACGAGGGAATGATTCCGACAAAAAACTCCCTATCTATAAAATAGTATATCAAAGATAAACCAATAAAGTACTGTATCAACACCTTCCTAGTTTGTGACAGTGAGAATGGCTATATTTCAAATACAGAGTACATACAGGTCGCAGGAACGATGCTGAAATCATTGAAAATCTTGGTGTATCTGGAAACGTTGTTTTCGTTTACAGACAGACTCTACACTAATGTATATTTGTGTGAGTTTTTGCTGGAAAAGAGAGGAATCTGCCTAGTGGGCACTGCACTTACAAATCGCAAACGTTTTCAAAAAAACCCTGACCAAATCAAAAAGTTAAATCAGAAGGGGCATTTTGAACTATTTGTTCAATGGAACTGTAGCAGCAATTGTTTGGTGTGACAAAAAGCCTATTTAGGGCAGACATCATTAGAAATGGCCACGTCGTCTTATTATGAAGTTTTTGTATGAGCTGCAATATAATGCATATGTAATTGTGTGGCCTTATCAGTTGCATAATCCCCAGGGGCAAAGAATGTTTACATTCCATGTGTTTGTTGAAAAACTCTGCCATCAACGTGTAGGCAATGATCACCATCTATTACCAGTGAAAGTGAATCTGTACACAGAAAAACACCTCTGAGATTACAGACCTCACAAGTTGGAAAGAGCCTCCCCATGCAACATCAAACAGTGGGTGTGTAGTGTGTCTGGAAAAGGCCAGACAACAAAATCCAAGTGCTGCAGATAAGAACTTTCCCAAAAGGTCAGAAACATTCTAAGGCTTAGAAAAGGTATACAAGATAAATATATGAGACATCCAAATATAATTTCATGTAATAATTTGTTTAACAGTAAAAATATATTTGTTAATAAGAACTACATTTGAGAGTATGTCCTCCACTTCTATTTTAGTTTTGTTATTATATGTCTGTAATACTTTCTTCCCTGTACTGTAATCTACAGTTTATGAGAATAAAGTCATTGTCACTGTACAACTGAGTCTCTTCTCCTTTAAAAACACACAATACATTTGTCCTAACTTTTATTTGTAGAATTATCTACGTTATTAATTATTACTCCTTTTTATACAGACACTTTTATCAGAGAAGCAATTATCGTTACTGCTGACACACACACACACACTATTATCAGAGTAGCAATTTTCAGTATTGATGATACACACGAACATGCACACACACGTTATTCTTAGAGTAGCAGTTATCACTATTGCTCACACATTCACACACACAAACACACACTATTATCACAGTAGCAGTTATCACTATTCCTGATACACTCAGAAACACACATACACACATACCATTACTAGAGTAGCAATTATCAATATTGCTGAAACACACACACACACACACACACACTATTAGAGTAGCAGTTATCACTATTGCTGATACACCCCCCCTCTGTTAACAGGTAGTAATTATCACTATTCCCGATATACTCACAAACACACAGATACTATTATCAGAGTAGCAATTATCTCTATTGCTGATACATTCACAAACACACACACACATATTATCAGAGGAACAATTATCATGATTGCTGATATAATCACACACACACGCACACACAAATACTATTATCAGAATAGCAATTATCACTATTGCTGATACACTCAAACACACACACACATACTGTTATCAGAGTAGCTGGTATCACTATTGGTGATACACACACACACACACACATACTCACACATACACATACACTATTATACACATACGCCAGTTATCACTATTGCTGATATACACACATACACAGATACATACTATTATCAGAATAACTGATCATTATTGCTTGTACACTCACATACACTCACAGATACACACACACACACACACACAATCTGATCAGAATAGCAATTTTCACTATTGCTGATATTCACACACTCACTCACTCTCAGGAATATAAATATAAGTAAAGCTGAAATTAGAAAATTAATTATAAAAGGCTTAAAGACAGACTGAAAGACAGACTCAGAGACAGAGAACATGAGAACAAAAGCAAAAAGGAAACAAGCAGTTGATACACATTTATCTACTTAATAACAAATACATAATAATTACAAATATATAACAAAACAAAATATTTATATACATTAAAAATATCTACATAATATTATTTCATAATAATAAGTTTAGTTTGATATTTTTAGCATATTGTTTAACTAAATTGTCTATGTCAGATAGAGAAAGATTACGATTATATATAGAATAATTCTTCAAATATTATAAAATTTAAAAAACCTGAAGTAAGTTTCACTAAATCGTCAACGACAGATACAGAAAGATCAGGACAATTTCCGATGTCCACATCTTTCAAAGAAAGGAGTTTTCCATGGAAACTCAAACAGCTGGTTGGTTAAACAACTGGAGTTCAGACTTAATTCCTGAAGAGAACTCGGCATCTGTAATATCTGAAAAAAATGAAAAACAGTATTAAGAAACCAAATAACTATCAGCAGAAAAAGAAAAAAAGTTGAAAAATTTAGTTATGAGAAATTTGTCAAATGTAGATATTACAGAATGAAATACACATGTGTGTATGTATATATAGAGAGAGAGAGAGAGAGAGAGAGAGAGAGATATATATATATTTTACAAATCTAAATTTACCATCAACTGTAAGTGTTTCGATGTTAACTTTTGCATCATTCAGATAAAAAACTGAATACAAGATTAAGTGATCCCAGCTGGTAATAAAAACAAATAAAAACAATAATAATAATAATAATAATAATAATTCACAATGTGCAGAATCTACATTATCAGAAAATAGCTGTGAAATTATAGAGAAATACACATTTATATTAATAAAACCAGTATAAATAAATAGATAAATAAATAAGAATGTTAATAAATTGTAAAAATATATAATGATAAATTTAGATTCTTGAAGCTAAGGTTTCTTAGAGGAGAGAGAGAAAAAGAAAGACAGTAAGAGAGTATCAGTACACACACACACAGAGAGAGAGAGAGAGAGAGAGAGAGAGAGAGAGAGAGAGAGAGAGAGAGAGAGAGAGGTGAAATAGTGGCAGATAAAGAAAAGTTAATAAAATGACATGAATAATAAGAAGAAAACCTGAGAGTTTTAAGAGATGGACTGACACAGTGAGAGAAATAATCATTTCCTACAGAATTACTTGACACATCCAAATATTCCTGTTTGCCAACAACATTTTGATCTAGAAACAAAACACTCAAGTTGTGTGTATTAGTAGTAAAAACTATTAACACAAATTGTTAACACTTATCTATTTGTTATGCAGTTAGTAGATGACACATTAATGTTTTAACAGTAGTAATAGCAACAATGGTAGTATAATAACAGCAACAGAACTAGTAACACTGGTTGAGTAGTTGCCACAGCAGTAGTTGTAGTAGTAGTAATAGTAGTAACAGCAGCAGCAGAATTCATAGTTGTAGTATCAATACTAATAGTAGTAATAGTGGTAAAGTACTAGTAGCAGTAATAGTGGTAATAACTGTAATATCAGTAGTAACAGTACCAGTAATAGTAACAGTGGTAATAGTTGTAGTAGTAGTAGAAACAGTACTAGTTGTAGTTGTAGTGGTAATAGTTTGTAATAACCATACTATTAATAGTGGTAACTGCAGCAGTAACAGCAATAGTGATATCTGTGGTAGAATTAGCTTAGGTTGTATAGTACAAGTAGATACAATACAGAGAGGTAATAAATAACTGCAGACACCATAGTAGTAGAAGTAGAAGTAGTAGATGTAATAATAGTAGTAAAAATAATATAATTAATGTGTAGTGTAAGTAGCAACAGTAGAAATAGCAGTAACACACATAGTGGTAAATAGATATATAATAATAATTGGTAATCGATTTAGTGTGTTGAAAGTCACTGTTAGTAACTATTTTTTGTTAGTAGAATAATACTAGTAATAGTGGTAGTAGCAGAAGTAGCAATATTAGTAGCTAAGTGACAATTACACATTAATTACATATACCACTACTAATAATAATAATAATAACAATAACAGTGACAGTATAATAGTAATAATAATAATAATAATAACAATACCAAGAACAATAATAATAAGAAGAAGAAGAAGAAGAAGAAGATGAAGAACAATAAGAGAAAATAAGATTTTTTTCTCACAATTATACATATATAAATATAAAATAATTTCTTTTTATTGGTATAAAAGATTATTATTATTATTGTTATAAAACATTTTATAATTAAGATTACTCACAGCACTCTCAGTGTCTGTTTTGTTGGTGGTGAGGCTAAGGAAGATCACTGTTGTGTTAGAACACATTGCCAAACACACAACTCAGAAAGCCTGGGGTCCAGAACTGTTTACTGATAACTTTAGGTAAAAAAATAAATAAATAAACAAACATAAAGGTGTTAATAATTAATGAAAATATAGAATACTAAATTATTCACTAGGTTGTAATGTTAAATAATATAATGAAAAGGTTGATAATATTTAATGTGAATATTGTGTAATTCCATATGTTTATCTTCTAAATAAATTAAAAATACTAAGAAAATAAATAAATAAATAAATGATAGATACATACACAGACAGAGAGAAAACAGATTTATAAATAAATAAAAATAAATAAAATAAAAAATAATCAACTGTCTACCGTTTAGAGCATTATTGTAAATTAAAACTATAAATAAATTTAAAATAATTTAAATAACTGATTCTTAAGCAATTTATGTTCAGAATTATGAAAAAAAGAGAACTTACAGAAAGATTATATATTTTTTTTTTTTCTTTGTTATACTTCAAAAATATTACAAACTTTGACAATAATTGTTAAAAAACATAAAGAAAAGAGAGGAAGAAAAAAGAAAGAAAACTAAAGAAATGATACATAAAGACACAGATTGACATACAGACGAACAGATAAGTAATTAGAGACATAGGTATATAGACAGGTATACACACAGACAAACAGAAGAAGAGAGAGACAGAAATAAAATAAATAAAAATATGGAGCAGGCAGAAAAGAAAAAAGACAGATATTTACAGACATATTTACCTGAACTTTTTTTTAAAGGTTTTTAACTGACTAAGTGGATGTGAGACTAAGTGATAAAGCTTGTGGCAGTTTAAGTCTTGGTCTGGCTGCTTTCAAAAAAACTCAGTCAAATCACATGATCTAACATTTTCTGTTTGCTTTATTTCTTAGACATTATTTTTACTGAAAAACCTCTGGCAATGGGTGGTGGTGTTTCTGGTTTCTTTTGTAGTGTGTCTGGATGTTTTTTGGCACAGTAGTTTGAGTTTTTAGTGGTTGGTGTGGTGGTATCAGTTTGTCTTGAGATTAATGCTGGTACTGGTGTTGTTGATGCCAACTGTTTCTTCTTCAGTTCTATGGAAATCAAAAAAAAAAAAAAATAGAAAGAAAAGAAATTATATATAAGCAGACCTTAAAATTAAGAGAAAACATGTCTGTGAATATAAATACAACTGTCATAAAAAATGTATCCAAGTCATTGGAAACTATTTAAAATACACTAATAGTAACAAACAAGTTATCAGAATAATACTGGTTCAAAAAAAATCACTAATAATAATAACTTTCAGACAACCCTATACCAGAGATATTACTAGGTAAAACACTGAAAAAAAAAGTCTACTCCCCATTGAATAAAAAGAAACATGAAGAAGAAATATAATAATAAAATGAATTGTAACTAGCTTGTAAAAAAAAATCAATTACAATAATAATAATAATAAATAAATAATAAAATAAAAGAATTTGAATTAGTAGAATGTAGAAAGATAACTAGAAAGATGGAGATGCAGTTAAGAGGTTGAATATATTCATACAATAAATGAATAAATAAATAAATAAATCAACACTATAGTTAAAATTATAATAATAATATAAATACATACATATACATACAATAATAATACAAAATAAAAATTCTAATTCTTTAAATAAAATGAGCAGGTGAACAAAATTCAAACAAACAAAAAAATTCATTAAAATAAAAATTAAGAATTTAAAATATGAAGAAACAAAAAGAAAGAATAAAAATAACTATGTGCAGAAACTGAAAAATAATAAGTAAATTGTATATTTCAAAAATCTTGCTTATTAAAATAACTGAAAATGAATACAGACAAGAGGAACAGTCAAGAAGAAAAACAAGATTGTGAAGAAACTACAATGTAGAAAAATAACAAGAAACAATAATCATGGTAAATAGGTTAAAAAAAAAATAAACAATAAAATAACTTTAAAGAAAACACAAAAATTAAACAAAAACAATATGAAGAAATATGAATAAACACAGGATAAGAAGAAACAAAAAGAAATACAGACACACACAAATACACATACATAAACACATATATATAGTTAAAATTATACATAAAACAAATAAATTAAATAAATAAATTATAGATAAAGAGAGAAAAATAATAAAATGTCATAAAATAAAATATTACTGAAATAGTAACAAGATAATGAAATAACACAAATTACAGAGACCAAATTATTATTATTATTAGTAGTAGTAGTAGTAGTAGTAGTAGTAGTAGAGTCAATATCAAATTTAAATAACAATAATCATAAGCATAATAATCTTCATAATAATAATAAATTATTCGAAAATTAGTTTTTTCCTGAAATATAGATGAGGTAATCTGGATTCTTCTTTATATTTGATAACAACAACTCTGTTAAACAGGCAGATGACAGTCAATTTAACAAACAACAATAATATAAACACATATCATTTTAGACGGTCAGTAGTCAAATATAAAAGAACTGTAATTAGCATGGACCAACAGGAACGACAATAATCATAATGTGTGAAAAAAAAAAAAAAAAAAAAAAAAAAAAACATATAGTACAAAACGGGTACGAGATGGTATGACATCAAAGTTACCAAAAGAAAAGAAAATGAGTTTCTACCTTTGCAGCAATTTCTACTCAATAATAGACATCTACAAGCCATATTTCTCCAAATTATGGAGTACGTGTTTAAAAGTTTGTAAACACTGATCGGGGTTCAACGCTGCCATCTTGGATTTTGATCGGAGGTTTCCGTGAGCTCACGGAAGTTTTTAAATCTCCAAATTCAATTATTTTACGTCTATTTTCTGAACTTTTTATGATTTAGACTGATAAAGATAAGGATGGCTATTCATATTACCAAACCATCATGTCACGTGCTACTTTTTCAACTTAAACCTTTCAAACTGGATTATTTTTGTGCAAAAGAGTGCTTAATAAACTAAAATTATAATTCGGTGAAAGATTAATTTTCGTATCTTTGCGGGATTGTCCTTGTTATTATTTAGAGTTACTTCCCGTAGACCCAAAATCAAAGAATTTCCGAATTTCCACGTCAAATTATTTTGCAGAGTATCTGACATGCCAAACGATTAAAAGTGTGCTTCCAGTCTTTTATTTGTTTCAGTTTTATTTGTTGAAATTAATGTTGAAAGGTGTATAAAGGCTATAATGTATAAACAAAACAAAAAACAATTACGTGAATTCGTCCTTACATTGTTATTTCAGGCAGGCAGCATCACTAATTAAACTGTATTTCAGGATTGTCGCATAATTATGTATCTTAGAAATACTGTAATCAGTACGAGTCTTAGTAAAACGTATGAACATGTACCTTGTAAAATTATCCTATTTTATATCTTCAGCACCCATCAGAGGCGTAGCCAGGTTTGAAAGTTAAGGAGAGAAAACACGCACCGAATATTAATAACAACAATAATAATAAATAAAATAAACTATATGACTGTTAGAGATATTCATTCAAGTAGGTAACGGTTAAAAATCTGTATGAACAATAGAGTTGCCGTCGTTGCCGTCGGAAAGGATTTGTTCCTAATGCTCTAAGTGTACTTATCATTATTCTTTTACTCTTTTTATCAGCTATTATTATTACCATCTCAGAGTGTACATCCTATATTAGAATATATTATTAATATGTCTATTAATGTCGCCTTCGCTACCAAGGTATGGGCGTTGTTTTCAACGTTCGAAGTGAAAAAAGTTTAAGGAAATTCATTACTTAGTATTAACAATAAAATATTTGTTGATTTTATGATTATGATTACTGTTGTTGTGGTTGTTGTTGTTGTTGATGTTGTTGTTGTTTTTATTATTATTATTTCTATTATTATTATTATTTGTCAAATATTTTAATTTTTATCGTTCAAAACGATTATTTCAGTTTTGTACCCTTGATAATTATTTATGAGATATTTATGGAATTAGCTCTAATATGTATATGTATATATTGAAATAACAAAGGCGCGGGCTCTTCATGTTTAAAATAATTCTTGATTCTCAGCGGGCGCATCACCTATTAAAATATATTATTGAAATTTCTGTTAATGTCGGTACGGGAGATGTTCCTGACATTATTGATGTACTCCTTTTCGTTGTTTATTCGCTGTTATTCTTACTGTCTGACCGTGCCCGTCCTATATTAAAATATATCATTATTACCTTTATTAATGTCGTCGTCATAACCGTTGTAACGGCGTTACTTCACCCTATTAGTTTGTCTTTTATTAAGTATTACAATTAGTGTCCATATCCTACATTAAAAAATATCATTACTATTTCTATTAATGAGGCCGTCATTGCCGTCGTTCCAGCATTGTTCTTAGCGTCTTGGTGTACACCTGATTATTAGGCGGATGGGGAAACGGATCATTGAAAGACGACATATATATATATATATATGGAAACAGAGATAGACAGATAGATAGATAGATAGATATAAAATGAAAAAGGCTGATATGACCCAGTCTAACCTAATATCAGTCTAATCTCGCGCCCACTCAGTTTTTGCTTTATAATCTCATAGAGATTTAGACAGGATTATTAATTTGTACGTTTCTCGGTGTTCTTACATTCTGCTAGAACGCGAGAAGTCATAAATTATATTACACTATAGATTAAAATGATAGTTTCTAGTAAGAAATCGATTACAGAGAATACCTGTATTTTGGGAAATATAGAACATACTTTCAATTTATTTAGGTTTTTTTTTAATTTTAATTATTATTATTAGTAGCAGTATTAGTATTGTTGTTGTTATTTCAGTGTTGTTGTTGTTGTTTTATTATTATTTTTAGTAGTAGTAGTAGTAGTAGTAGTATTTATAAAAAAGTAGAAGAAAACTGAAATGATATTCCGTTATGTAAACAAAGCTATCACGTTTATTTTGTAAAACGAGCGCAGTTGTATTGTAAACAAGTAAAAATAAGATTTTACTTAAGGATACCGCTACTTACATTCATCATTTTACCAGACTCAGAACGATATTTCATTAGCAACTTTCGAGGTTATAGTGAAAATATAATAACATGTGATATTAATGTTATATTCCGCATTGGAACTTATGCTGTGTTTACTACATTAAAGCAGAATAATTTGTACACAGCAAAAATAACGTAGTGTTTTTATCAAGACAATACACTATTTACATTGATGATTTTCGTTGCTTAATTTTATATATATATATATATATATATACTTTACGTCTCGCCTTGAAATTAAAAAGATGAATATCACTCCATATATATTTAATTATATACTAATATTTGAAAATTATAATATGAGCTTTTTAATAGAAAAAGAAAATCACAATTTAATTATCATTAGAAACTCAGGGCAGCTAAAAATTAATCCTGATTTTGTTAGTAACAGACAATTGGAATCTGGAAGGCCTCTTTATTTCTGAATTTCTCAGCTATCCTAGAATGAGATGATATTCAGTTAGTTAAATGACAAATTATACTGAAAATTACAGGTATGATTTCACTGTGAACATTCAGAAATATAGATGGAGCTTCCGTGTTATAATATTTTATAAATAACAGTAACTTTGTATGTGACGTAAAAATATATCGAGAAATAAAGAGGGCGCATCTAGTGTGACATTTTATAAACAGCAGAAACATGTTTCACTGAAAAACTAGGATTAACTTTACACGGCGTTATGAAAACGTTTTAACGCTGCAATCAGAATTTAAATTACATGCATTATTTTTCTCGACAGAGGTGTAGCTAATATTAACACATTGTTTTGGAAAATACAGCGGCTGTTCTTTTTTAATTAACAACATTAGAAAAATATATATATATATATATATATATATATATATACAGCAAACTTTATGAATATAACCTGAGATACAGATACCAAACGTTCGTTTTGTATAATAAAAGGTGTGATTTTACTGTACGTGAAACTTAAACGTTATATACATTACTCAAAATACTGATAATCACAGATAATCTACTAAATATTACTGACAATTATAAATTATAAGTGTACATGGCGTTACGAAAATAAACTCTTAATTACCTGTAAAAAGAAGAAGGTGAGAATTAATTATCTGAAAAAAAGAAAAAGGTGAGAATTAATTGCTGGTTGAGCGGTGATATTTCAATTAAGAATGTTGAGAAATGTTAATCTCATATTTTATTAATATCGTACAGGTTACATTTAAATATCTCAGAGTTAATTCCCTGGAATCACGATAGTGTGTACTGATTAGCTGAGAACAAGCAAGATGAACATGTTATTTTATTATGCGAAATTTAATGTTTTCATTACATTTGTAAAGTCCTCCCTTTGAAATAGCTATGTAACAACAACATCACCAACAAGAACAACAACAATAATAGAACCTTAATACCGCGCCTTCTACCTTCTTTCTTACTTTCTTTCTTTCTTTATTTATTTCTGTAAAAACATTTTTGACGCTAATCTCTTAGTTTCATTAGAATTGTTTTTTGAGAGCGTATATAAAAATTACTTCTAAATTGTTTTTAGGCCGCGTAACGTTATCATAGTTATTCTTAGTATATTGTTTCCGTCCAGTTAAAACCTAAATACTTCTTTATATAAAAAAAAGAGTATAATAATAATAATAATAATAATAATAATAATAATAATAATAATAAACTGATTTATTTATAATATAATTGAAGGAGAAATCGTGAACATTTTAGAAGCAGTGATTTTTAACTAAAGAGTATTGCTATTTACGCTGACCATTTTAACCATCGATATCAAATTAAGAACCAGTTTTATCACGTTTTTATACGGGATATTAAAATTAGATTAATTAGAGATTATCGGTCATATTATTGAATAATTATGGAATTTCATTTGGGATTATCTCACTTTACTCAGTGTTAAAAAAAAAAAAAAAAAAAATGAAGTGAAAAGAAAAAAATCACACTGAAAAGTGCATATTTAATTGTCAGTAATATCAAAACAATAGTAAATACAATCTTCATCTAGCACTTCACATATATTCATGTTAATAATAAAATAACATAACATGAAAGACCATCATTATACTGTGAGAAGGACGCTAACTTGGAAAATAAAATAAAAATATCTGTTTTTCAAGATGTGTTGTATAGCTAATAAGATTACCCAAGAAATCCTAATTTTCACTGATAACAGTACATGGCATATTAAAAATAAAATTTTAATGACGTGAGTATAATTTTAATATTAATATTTCGTGTAAAGAACATACTGATATTTAGATGTGGAGTGGATATATAAAGCTTCTATCTTATTTTAACTTTAGAAAATTATTCAGAATCTGAAATGATCAAATTATAACGTTTATAATAAAATGCACACAAGGTTAAAAACCCAACAACATTCTGGCTTTTTCCTGACACTCTGTAGAAACTGATAAAGTTCCTCACATATTACAATCAGTCGTAGAGAACTCAATAAAATACCACGTTAATATATTTGTCATTGTATATTTGCCATTGTAGGGCCCTGGATGTAGAATAAATGGTGCTAAAATGAATTCTACGGTCGCGGGATTTGTTGTTAATATATCTTCACTGTATCTCTGTGAAGTAGAAAAATTTGTATAAATGGTGCTAAAATGAATTCTAGATCGCCGGATCTTTCTAATTAAATTCCCTTGTACCTGGTTGACAGTGTGTTCAGTCAGAAGATAAGAACAAACTACTTCTGTACAACTAAGTTTTAACGCTCTGGTGTAAGTCTATCCTTACGTCTGTTTGTCTAACTCTCTTATGTTAATTTGTATATGTTAATACAAAGAACTATTCAATATAAAAACAGCATAACATTTTTATTCAAATTACAGAACTACATCAATTGTGTCCATAATTCAGTTCCACGATTCATTTTGAACGCAAAACGTACAATAATGACAATAACGGAGACTACAATTGTTACAAAATGTACAAGAAATTAAATATTCAAAGAGAAGTATATACATGAGAGAACAACGAAACACAGAATAAGTAAAAAAAATAAAGAAACAAAATAGTAAATAAATAAATAAAGAAAGAAATGATGAAAAAAATGAAGAAGGTGATTTATTTTGAATAATATTTCCGTTGATTCTCGCAAAAGTTCTCCGTTGTGGTCGGATGACTCTTTTGGGCGATTTGACTGATTTCAGGGTGCCATCCTTCCAAGTGGTTATTTTTTCGGTAACACCAAAATTGATCTCAAGGAAATGTTTCCTTCGTAATCTGTGGTAAATCTGTAATTCATTTCTGTCATTTAGCAAACAGTATTTAGTTTATTATCACTATTTGTGATATTATTATTATTATTATTATTATTATTATTATTATTATTATTATTTTCATTATCAATATTTTTTTCATTAATTAGCTTTAGGAATGATAAAACAGACTGAATCACAAAAATTCACGGATAACATGTTTTAATTTGGTTGCAAAATGTAATAATTTAAAATTATTTCTTTTCTTTCCCCAGCTTCACCAGGCGGCCTTGACCTCTCTGAAATGGGAGATAATCGAGCTGAACAACAGGTTAGCACAAGTAATAGCCGACAGTGATCATTTAGAAAAATAACTGACTAAATGTCAGGTTAGAAATTTCGTTTTTTTTAATATTATTATTTTTTTTTTATCCTAGCATTGGCCTGAAATTAATGTTATTATTCTGGTAACAGTAATAAGAATATAGCCTGACTAGAAAATAACATGTTTGGCTATAACTCTTGGTGATGACTTAAAGCTACTCAGGCTAGCTTTCTGGAAAGACTTTAGAAACATTTACGTTAATCTGATGACCAAATTTAAATTTAAAAAGTTTCAATTATTGTATATTTACTTTCTGCCTTATTTGGTTATTTATGTATTTATTTGATTATTTATTGATGATGTTTTCTTAAGCAGACACTAAAACAAAGAATACATAGGTTCAATAAATACAATATATACACATTCAAATTCATAAAAAAAATGTCTTGTGATTTTGAATACTAAGAGAATTTAGTCTGTATGTTTTAAATTTACTAATACACAGTTATATCCAAAAACCATTCAAAACTTCAAATATTTTAGTGATTCTAAATATTTTGACATTTTATTATTTTTAATTTACAAGTTTACTAATATACATATATAAATATATAATGTTTCTAATGTGATTTTAAATATTTTTATTTTTTATTTTATAATAGCATATTCCATTCTTATGTGCTATTATTATTATATTTTTAATCTAATTGTATAAAAGGATGTATGTACCGTTAATAAATATTTTTCTTTTATTATAATTATTAGTTTATTTTGATTTTATAATTGCATTAATAAATAATTTTCTTATCCTGTCTGTTTAATTATTATTTTGTGTGTTTGTTACTGAAATCTGATTGTTTTTTGTCACTAAGACTGAGAAGATTCACAGTCAGAAAGACTTCGATGACATAGTTGACCAGACGGCGGCACGCTACGAGGAATGCGTCACTGAACTGTAATGCGTCACTGAACTGTACAGCGTCATGAAGAAAACAGACAGACACCAGATTAATGTCATCAGGTCAGTGGTCTTTATTAAATAATATATAGTGTGAGTTTGCTGTTCTTCCCTGCTTTTAATGAATGATAAAAACAATAATATAATATATCGGGACACATAATGAAACATAGTTTTGGCTTGTCATTATGTATTGTAAAATAATACCATTTGTTTGCTGGTTTTTCACTGTTTTTAATGGAGGAGAAAAGATTCCTGAAAACCTGAAATTCCAGAAATATGTGAAGACATTTAACCATTGTTTTCTTTCATTGTATGAGTCGTCAGTCATTCTTCAGATGTAAATCCACACCTTTAGCTTGGTGTTCTTCACTGTGTTTAATGAAAGACTAAGAAATAATTTCTAGGAATTTGTTGAAAATACCAAATTCCAGAAAGTGTAAAGACATTTGAACGTTTTTTTTTTTTTTTTTTCGTTTTTTTTTTTCTTTTCATTTCTGTGTAGAAAAGAAGATGATCGGACAAAAGCAATGATGGAGGAAGTATCAGCGAGAATAATGCAAATGGCTCCCAGTCTGCTAGACATGGTAATCATTTACTTTTATATTTAGTTTTTGACTGTACAGTTTTGGCTGTTTTAGATAGATGTCCAATTGTTTTAAAAGTTTATTAATTTTAATTTTAATTTATTATATAAATAGCAACATATAATTTGTTGGATTTTTAAAATAATTTCTGCATTAAGTCTTTCTATGAAAGAGTAACAGTTAAATTGTTTGTAACTGCATGAAATTGTTATATTCATAAAAAAAAGTACTGAAAAGTTGTTAGTAAATACACTTTTTTTTTAAAAGTTTATAGCGAAAATAATTAAAGGATAAATTATTACATGTTTTTTTACAGCTGAAAGAGTTACAGAATAAATTGTTACATTTTTGTTACAGTTGAAAAAGTTACAGGATAAATTGTTACATTTTTGTTACAGTTGAAAGAGTTACAGGATAAATTACCTCTGACAGATTTGTCTTCTAGTCCCATGAACATACAAACTTCAACACCAACAAAGTCACAAGTGAATCCTAATACAGGAGAGAGGTATAAATAAATATTTGTTATATTGTCATTCATTTATGTTCCATGTAACTAAAGTAACTCTTAACACAGGAGACAGGTATAAATAAACATTTCTTATTTTATTTCTCATCTTTATTGCATTTGACTATAAGGGAATCAGTGGAGAAAGACTGTGTATATGTTGTGTGTTTTTTTTTATATATGGAATGTCGAGAAAATACAAAAAATGTATAATAAATATAAATATATATATATATAAATATATATATATATATATATATATATATATATATATATATATATATATATATATATATATATATATATATATACAGAGTGTCCCAGAAGTCGCGCACCATATACATGTATTTAATATTTTATTTTTTTTAATATTTTTTATTATATTATATCCTTAATCAGACTTTTCCTGACAGATGGATTGGGCGAAGAGGTCCTGTGGAGTGGCCACCTCGATCACCAGATCTGTCACCTCTTGACTATTTTCTTTGGGGACATCTTACATCTGTTGTTTACCAGAATCGTCCACGAACTCTTAATGATTTGAAAGATGCAATAACAATTGAATGTCAAAAAATGAGTAGCGAAACCCTCAACAGAGTAAAAAACAGTTTTATAAAGGGAATTGAAGTATGTATCAATGCAGAGGTCAAGCAATTTGAGCATTTGTTATGATTATTATTAATAACATTTTTATTCATATGTATCTAAATAAAAATCTTCATGGTGCGTGACTTCTGGGACACCCTGTATATATGTATTATACATTTTTGAGACAATACAAAACTATTCCAAGTCATATTACCTCAGAAAAAATAAAACTGACAGAAAATGAATGATTGACAGTATTTTTCAAATTTTAAGTATGAATTTAACTGATTCTTAAACTTACAAATGTTTCCCAACTACAATCATTCGAAATCAAAATGCCAAAATAAATACATTTTCAACAATAACCCAAAATTTTTCATACTTTTTAACCTTATATTTTTTGCCGTCGGGCAATTCTGTTTCAAATTAACTAAAATAAATAGATTCTTAAACAGTAACACAGAATAAGTCATTGATATATTTTTCATGATATCTGATATGAATTTAACTGATTTTAAACCTTATGTTTTTTGACAATAACACAGAATAACCCATGACTTATGACTTTTTCACAATTTCTACTTCAGCTTCCAATTACAAAATTAGTCAAACATTTAGTACAGTATTTACAGGGCTGTTCTAAAATGAAGTAAATTGTTCAGACTTTGTACAAGTGTGGTTCTGAGATAGGAGAAACCAAAGTGAAAGAGTTTGAAATTGAGTTTGAAAGACTTCAGAGCAAAATTGACCACCTCAAGTCACAGAATGACTTTGCTAACCTGACGCTGAATGAGAGCAAGTCCTACTCGGAGAGGTTGACTGTGTTGATGGGGAAGTATGAGTCTAACAACACAGCGCTGCAATTGGCAATTAACTACTCTGATCAGACGATAGAGGCGT
Source organism: Chrysomallon squamiferum (assembly GCA_012295275.1). Classification (NCBI taxonomy): domain Eukaryota; kingdom Metazoa; phylum Mollusca; class Gastropoda; order Neomphalida; family Peltospiridae; genus Chrysomallon; species Chrysomallon squamiferum. The sequence continues at coordinate 7,988,468 of CM022677.1, forward strand.
ATGAAGTGTTGTGTGTTCTGCTGGAGAGTGAGATGGGAGTTTTGTTAGCTAACTGTAGAGCTGCAGGACTTGGAAGTCTGGGTGAGTTTACAACTAAAATTCTTATTTAAAAATATATTATTTCAGTAATTGCTACATCACTGAAATTCATTCTTTTTTATACGTAAATGAAGTTAATTTTTGTATGTGTGTGTGTGTAAGTATCTTTACAATTTCAGTATTAGTGATTATTAATTTCAGAATGAGTATATATGTTTGTGTTGTGTCTGTGTGTGCATGTGTGTGCGTCATTTATTTATCATTTAAAAATTCAGCATCTAAAGAATTTTCAGTATGCATGTATTTCATTTCAGTAAGAAGGATTTAATTTCAGTGTCTATAGCTGTTAATATATAGACACTGAAATTAACCTAATGTACAGATGCTGAAAAGAGTTAATTTTTGACATCTGTGCATGTTAGTGTATTATGCTAACTCCAATAAGTCTGTATGCTAATTTTACTAAATGTGTATTTAATTTCAATGTTAATTTCAGTAAAGGAGTGTGAGGATCAGGTGGAGGTGACATCTATACTACAGAGAGCTCATCACTCGAGGAAGTCTGCTGAAGGCGTGGCTCGACATCTACTTCACAAACTGGACAGAAGCTGTGGAGTTCACACCACACCCTGTATTTCTCACCCCTGGAAAGATCTCTCTTCTAACAGTAGAACTGCAAGGTGATGCTTTACTTGAAGTCTTTTTGTATTAAATGGATTTTGTTTTCCATTATTTTTAGTTTTAGTTTTTTTAATACTGAAACTGACTTTGTTAATTAATACACTCTGGTATTCTACTTTGACTTTGTTTATACTTTACTGTAATTGCTTCTCTGTCTAATAAGATTTTTGTCTTTAGCATTTTAACGATTCTCTTAAAGTTTAATACTGAAATTGACTGTATTTTATACATTAATAGTTTGTTTTTCAATATTTAAACTGACTTTATATTTAAATGGACTGTATTTTTTTACCTTCAAAAACAGAGACAATACCTTTGTATTGAATTTAATCTACATTGTTTTGAATACTTAAAGTAATTGTGTTTTTATATCTAAATTATCTTTATTTTGTACTTTATTGGAATTTATTTTTATACCTTTGTTATTTCTTTTATTACCCAAAATCGACTTATAATTAAAAAAACCCATAGTTTTGCATCTAACTGGGTTTTTTTTCTTACTAAGATAAATGTAGATTTTGTAGTATATTAAAGTATATGCTGTAATTAACTGGACTTTGCATTAACTATCTTTCTAAAAGGATTTTATCCTAACTTATAGAATTATAAATTTCAAGTTGATTAACTGACTTTTCCATGACTAGTGATAATCTTTACCAAATTTTCATTTTGAATTGTCCATCACGTCCAGTTCTACAATCTTCACCAATCTCGATGAACAGAGACTGCGAGAGTACATTCAGAAGAATTACCTGGCAGCGGTCAGAATGACCGTCATGGAGCTGGAGAGTTTACACTTTGATCCTCTGCTTGATGAACCCAAGAAAACTCCAGAAGCTCAAAGACTGGATTTGGAAAATGCTGTGTTAATGCAGGAGTTGATGGCTATGAAGGGCAGTCTTATGAAATGTAGCTCCAACCAAGCATCTGACCTTCTTTGGGAAGGAAAAAAAATCAAACAGGCTAATCAAACAGGCATTCTTAATTTTCTTAATTTAGTAATGAAAATTGTGTTTCAGTTTTTTACTATATTAACTTGCATTTACTTGTACTTTTTCTTTATTTTTTTTTTTTTTTTTATTAATGGCAGTTTGGTCTTTGTGTCTTATTCCATTTATATTAAACCATTTTCTGAATTCTAGGCAGACTGAATATACACACTTTGGACTCTGTCATGATATTGTTTCACAGGTAGAGAAGGTTTGAACTTTGTCATTTACATATGAATTGTTTTTCAGGAGGAGAAGGCAGAGCTAAAAGGCAGAACTACTTGATGGAGAAGAAGAGAGTCTGGAGTTGAGCCTGAGTGGTAAGGAGTCACAGGAGCAGGCCTACAGAGTACAGATAGAGCATCTCAAGTGTGAGATCTCAGAGCACCAGCAGAGACTGGGCAGAGACGGCAAACACAAACATGTGATTATCTCTGTTTTATCTATCATTTTATCTCTTCTAGCTAGACTAGCAGGTATATAAACAGTGGAAACATACATAGTAGATATATTTCACATTTTTGATTTTATTATTTGCGTGCTTTAAACGTTGATTTAAACAGATAAAAAATTAAATAATAATAACCAACTTCATATACTGATTTTATTATGTGTGTATTCTAAAACACTGATTTGTCATATAAACACATCTAAATAATAATAATAACTTACTTGATAGACTGTCTATTTATTTTATTAAGTGAGCATTCTAAATGTATTGACTTGTTCCTATAAACACAGAAAACTAAAGAATAACTTACTATATAATGTCATGATTCTGTGTGTCATAACTACTGATGCTGTATTCGCAGTTCTTTATTATAATTTTAAACAGTATGTTTTCTAAGAATACTGTGTGTAACAGAAATGTAATAATAAAATAATGATAGGTTGTCATAACATTGATTTAATATGCCATAACTACTGAACTTGTTCTTTTAAAATAATAATGAATTCAAAACCTTTGTAATTATTAAAATTTTAAATGTTTTAAATCTTGATTTATCATTTAATAATTTTAATTTTATTAGGTAACTGAGTTTCAATCATTTATCATCATGATGAAGAAGATAATTGTTTATGGTTTATACAATTTTAATTTAATTATTATTTGTATATCATAATGACCAGGATGATAATCTGATAGCTTTCATAATTACTAAAATATTTCAGTGAATAATCATTTATCATCAGGATGATGAAGATGAGGAGCTGACAGTGCGAGCTATCTGTGAGTTGAGATTGAATGATGTGATGGAGATAGCTCAGGACCTGTGTGAGTCGCTCAGAAGAGAAAAAACAACTCAAATTCAGAGTACAAGAGTTAGTGGCTGCTCTAGAGAAAATCTCTAAAAACTCAGAAATCAGACATCAGCAGTCAGCAGAGTTTGTCAGTGACCTGAAACAAGCTAACAGGTAAACATACAGGTGTATGCATGCACGTCACACATATCTACATATATGCATACGTACACACTTGCTCATGCAAACACATACACAAATTTCAAACATAAGTTAATTTTATATTTAGAGACATTTTAATACTAAACTTATTATTATAACCTAAACTGCCATAATGTCATTGATTTCCTTTTGATTGGTGTACAAATGTTTGCATTACATATATACTTACCCAAGCAAACACACATACACACATTTTCAAACATTCAAATTATATTTAGAAATATTTTAATACTAAGCTTATTATATGAATATTATAAATCTAAACTGCCATAGTGTCATTGATTTTATTTTTTCCTTTTTACTGCATTTTTTTGCAAGATTTTTTGTTTAGTATTAAAATCACTTTTACTGATATTGTTCTTATTAACATTTATATATTTTTAATATAAATTAAAATCTAATTTTATTTTCTGCTTTTTCTGATAGCGTTAGTATTTCTTTGACATGATTGAGGTATCTAATATTACATATTTTTATTTCACTTTATTTTTTGTTCTATAATGTCTTTATTATCATTAGTATTTTTGTTAAATAAATAATTTAATTTTACATCTTATTATTTCACTTTATTTCATAAATCACTAATATCATTTTACTTTTTTAAACCAAACTTACATAATAGTTACATAGCTTTTTAATATTACTTTGATATCATTAGTATTTTTGTAACATAAAATATATTATAATTTTATATTTCTTTATATTTTACTTATATTTTGACTGATTACCAGCATATCTCCATAAAGTAAATTCTCTTTCTAGTATTGGTAAAAAGGTATCATTAACACTACCATGCACGTCAACATTAGAAAAACAAGAGAAACAACACCATCAGAGGCTGTATCTGCAACAGAACAAGATCAGACAGAGACTTGGGAAGGCAACATTCATGAGATGTTTCACCACATTGATGATTCGAAGGACTGAGCTAGTCGTGTTCCTGATTCAGACAACAGAGTGGGACCAATGCACCCAGGTCCCTATCCCTTACTTCAGCATCACACAAATCTAGGCCATTTTCTACAGATGGGACACAGAAGACTTTTGATAATGTGAATCAACAGTCTGCTGTCAAGTGATCTGTCAGGCCTGTGTTAGAATGTTTTCAGAAACCTCTCAACAGCGGCAGGTATGTTTTATTAGTTTATATATGTGTGTGTGTGTGTGTGTGTGTGTGTGTGTGTGTGTGTGAGAGAGAGAGAGAGAGAGAGAGAGAGATTGCATGAATGATAATAATCAAAATAACATATGCACTAACCAGACAAATGTAGATGGATAAAAAAAAAAATTATTATGTTCATGTTGGAATTGCTAAAAACATTGTTTACTGTTGATGTTAAATATACTTTTGCAGTATTGTTCAGTTGTTGTCTAGAAAGGGAATTTACATTATGGAGAAGGATGAATCAGCTGTACAGACACTGCAGACTGCACAATTCCAAGTTGTAAGTTTTTTAATCTTATTTTTGTTTCTTAGTAAGTAAAATAAGTTTTATAGTAACAACTCTTCACTGATTGTAAAACAGCATAATAATAATCATTTGTTTCCTGTTGTTTTGTTAATTATTTAAATTATTACCATTATCATCATTATCATTATAATGATTATACAAAGTATATTAAAAAATATCCAACACCCCTTTATGTCTGAATAATCCAGTAACTGATAACAGCAAAATTTTAATTTTAATAATAACAGAAACGTTAGCTTTTTATTTATAACAGTTTATTATTTTTATTATTTTATTTTATTTTTTTTTTTTTTCAGTTTGCACATAATTGATGTTGAGGTTTGCTAGTAAGTTGTTTCAGTAGAAGGTGCTGTCCAGCACTGAGGATAAAGTTTGTACTGCTGCCATTGGAAAAGAGAAAAAAAAACTAAACAGGTGAATTTGAGTTTGTTTTCTTATGTATTTCTCATTATTCTAAACCTAATGAAGTTTAATTTAAATTAATGTAGGAAGTTGGATTTTGTAACATGTACCAGTAAGTACACATGTACATACATTAGAATCTTGTATTATACACTGCATTTTAATTCATGTTCTCTCTCTCTCTCTCTCTCTCTTTACAACACACACACACACAAACACACAAACACAACACAACAGATCCATTCATATAAACCAGATTCTTTTGTTGTAAATTTCTATGTTTTAAAACAAAAGAAAAAGAAGCATCATATTTTATGAGTATTTTAAAATGTTTGACTTTCCTGTTACCAGACTGGAACTGTCAGCCTTCACACAGTGTCACTGTTCCTGTGATGACAGACACACTAAAATACACTGGAGATGGATGTACTGTAGCTGTTGTCTATAGTTTCTATTGTCTGCAGTCTCTCAGTTTTCATGGTTTGTTTAACAGCACAATGTTTGTAAATAAAATATTGAATCAGGTTGTTAAATATATGAGTCTTAATAACTAGTTAATCAACAAAATTATAATATTAGATCTGGTTTTCTTTTTTGTTGTTGAATATGTAAATCTCTCTCTCTCTCTCTCTCTCTCTCTCTCTCTCTCTCTCTCTCTCTCTCTCTCTCTCTCTCTCTCTCTCTCTCTCTCTCTGAGTAATAGTGAAGAGAGTAAAAAATATCATTTTTATTATTAATTGATAGTAATTTTAGTAATAGGAGTATTATTTTAATAACTAATCCTAGTTGAATAAGAAATAATAGTAAATAGTAGTTATAGTAATGATGGCTATACAAATAGTATAGTAATTGCAGTAAATGTAGTAGTAGCAGTATTTTATATTTTATTTATTTATTTATTTATTTACTCAGACTAGGCATCCACCAATGAGATGTGTCAGCAATATACTAAACTGTGGATTTAAACTGTTTATTTTCAGAAGTTAAATCAGCTTGTTAAGGATAAAAATATTCAAGAAATTGTTGATAAATACAAACTCAGATTGACATTTTGGAACAAAGAGCAGCTCGAGTCTCCAGTAGAGTTGAAGTATTTGGTGCTGTCCAGCAGGTATTTAAATACATTATTCATTGTAAACCTTTCCATTTTATTTCAGTTTTAAATAATTCTATGCAAAATATTTTCTCTTATACTGAATTAAACTGCATATTTGAAAAAATAATACCTTTGTATTTTTGTAAAATGATGCACTGAAAATGAATAGAATCAATGTAATAATTTGCAGGACATCCTAATAGAGTAGTGAACAGAACATTTGTATAAATTTGTAATTTGATGTTATTAATATCTCACTCTAATCTGAAATACATACATTTAATACATTTAATACATACATTTAATTAATCTACGTGGTAGGGCTAAAGATATTTACATTATTTTGAAATTTGGTAGACGGATGGAATTTTGGTGGATTTGAAAGGTTGTAATTTGAAAGGTGCATAAATTGGCTTGAAAGATTTAGCTTCTTTTGTTATTTTGTCACATGCATGTGTAATGTTGTCTTTGTTTTAAATACATTTTAAAAATACCTAAATGATTCATTATTGAACTGTTAGCTGATAATTGTGGTTTATTTATAAGACAAAATATATTTCATTAATGATAAAAATTTAAATTACATTAAAGTGGCAGGAAAGAATATTACAATTAAATATTTTAATTAATCAAATAATTTATTATTAACAATTGCTAAAGGTCAATTAAAGATTGTCAGAATAATCTCAAATGTATTTTCATCATTTTAGTATATTAGTATTTCAAGTAGACTCAGTATTAGAATACCATTTTCTTACTGTCTAATACAATAGATGTATATGTTAAAAATGTTTACTTAATATTCCTGGCAGTCTTCATAAACTGGACTAAAAGTCTAAAACACAGTGTAAATATCAAATTTCACCAAGTTACAGAAGTATTCAAATAAATTAAAACATATTTTTCATAATCTCTTTTATTGATGTATTGGTATTTTAATCCTTTTATATAAAAGTTAAAAACATAATGTAAATCTGATTGCAAATAAGAATATAAAAACATTTAATAAATTATTTTTATCAAAAGTATATGGAAAAAAAATGTGGACTAAAACTCTTCTTGCTAAGACAGTGAACTGCAGTTAGAGCTGACAACAAAAATACTACTTGCACTTTATTTTATGTTTAGTTTATTAATGAATATCATATTTTGTTGTAGGATCCTAGACAACAGATTCAAGCTGCCTTAGCCAGCACTTCAGTTGAAAATGTTGTAAGACCCATTTTCAGAAAAGGTTCACTAGAGCACCAGAATGCTATTACATCACAGTCTTCCCTGTCCAGAGAAAGCTCAACACTTTCAAGAGAAAATCTGTTTGAAATGTAATTTGTAACTCAGTGATCTCCAAGAGACTACATTGTCAATGTGACCAGAACATCCAGTGTACACATTGTACTTCATACCTTTTTTTATCTTTGATGTATGCATAGTTATTCTAATTTTTATTGCTGAAAGAGGAATGGAGATCCTGTTTTTTTAGAGATTTAAATTTATATTTAAATTACTTGTTATTTATTATTAAACCCTATTATAATAAGACTGATGATGTTTATTTATAATAATTTCTTTCTGTCATTATGAAACTCAATGGAAAAATACTTATTATTCTATTAAGTTGTATTATTGTATCTACAGGAAAGACATTATTCTGGAATCAACTTCAGTTACAAGAATATGGAGAAGACTATAAGGGTTGCTTCAAACAGTTGAGATATCTACTGATATAGACCAAGTTTCCAGACAGAGAAGTTGTTGACAATATATGTCAGTGTTGATTGATTGTTCTCCAATAGTTAACAGTGGATGATTCTTGGTTTTATCAGGAAGGCAGTAAAACAACTTCCACTATAATGACTAAGGACACTGCAAAAGCTCTGTGCGGTTCTACATTACAAATTAGTGCAGAAGAAATGAAAAGATGTGGAGAATGATATTTACAGATAGACAACAAGCAGGTTCCAGCTTAAAGTTGTTTTCATAAACAATATTGGAAGTTAACTTGAGAGCTACCATTTGAAGAAATGGAAAGATGATTGACAGAGATAGTATGTGTGGGTGTATCACCAATAGTGACAATTGTTACTCTGATAATAGTATGTATGTGTGTATATCAGCAATAGTGATAACTGCTACTCTGATAATAGTATGTATGTGTGTATATCAGCAATAGTGATAACTGCTACTCTGATAATAGTATATATATGTATATATCAGCAATAGTGATATTGCTACTCTGATAATAGTTTGTGTGTGTGTGTATCAGCACTAGTGATAGTAGTATGCGTGTGCATATCAGAATAGTGATAATTGCTACTCTGATAATAGTATGTATGTGTGTATATCAGCAATAGTGATAACTGCTACTCTGATAATAGTATATATATGTATATATCAGCAATAGTGATATTGCTACTCTGATAATAGTTTGTGTGTGTGTGTATCAGCACTAGTGATAGTAGTATGCGTGTGCATATCAGAATAGTGATAATTGCTACTCTGATAATAATAGTGTGTGTGTGAGTATTTCACCAATAGTGATAATTTCTACTCTGATAAGTGTGTGTGTCAGTGTTTCATCAATTGTGATAATTGCTACTCTCATAATAGTATGTGTGTGAGTTTGTGAGTGTATCAATAATAGTGATAACTGCTACTCTGATAATACTGTGTGTATGAGTTTATCAGCAATAGTGATGATTGCTACTCTGATAATGGTGTGTGTGTGTGTGTGTGTGTCAGCAATACTGATAACTACTACTCTGATAATAATATGTGTGTGTGTTTGTCAATAGTGACTATTGCTACTCAGATAATAGTCTGTGTCAGTGTATCAGCAATAGTGATAATTACTTATCAGATAATAGCATGTGTGTTTGTGTGTATGTGTCTGTGTGTGTTTATCACCAGTAGTGACAATTGCTACTCTGATAATAGTGTGTATGTGTGTGTGTGTAAATGTATTGGCAATAATATTTGCTACTCTGATAATAGTGTGTGTAACATCAATAGAGATAACTAATAATAATAATATAAGTGTGTATGTGTATCAGCCATACTGATAACTGCACCTCTGTGTGTGTGTGTGAGTTTATCAGCAGTAGTGATGATTGCTTCTTTGATAATAGTATGTATGTGTATATTGTCATAACTGCTTCTCTGATAATATTGTGCGTGTATCAGCAATACTGATAACTGCTACTCTGATAATAATCTGTGTGTGTGTGAGTGTATAAGCAATAATGATATTTGCTACTCTGACAATAGTATGTGTGTATATCAGCAATACAAATAACTACTAATAATAGTTTAAGTGTGTGTATGTGTGAGTGTATCAGCAATAGTGATAATTCCTACTCTGGTAATAGTGTGTGTGTGTGTGTGTGTGTGTGTGTATTAGCAATAGTGACAATTCCTACTCTGGTAATAGTGTGTGTTTGTGTATCAGAAATAGTCACTGTTGCTAGTCTGACAATAGTATGTGTGTATATCAACAATACAGAACTACTACTAATAATGGTATAAGTGTGTGTGTGTGAGTGTATCAGCAATAGTGATAATTGCTTCTGTGATAATGGTATATGTGTGTGTTTGTGAGTGTATCAGCAATAGTGAGGATTGCTTCTGTGATAATAGTATATGTTTCTGTGAGTATGTGTATATTGTCATAACTGCTACTCTGATAATATTGTGCGTGTATCGGCAATACTGATAACTGCCTGACTATACAGTATGTTTGTCTGTGTGTGTGTATCAGCAATAATGATAATTGCTACTCTGATATTAGTAGGTGCTACTCTGTTAATTGTGTGTGTATGTGATAAGTGATAATACTTGCTACTCTGATAATAGTGTGTGTATATCAGCAACACATACACACTAACTAATAATATGAGTGTATGTGTGTGAGATTCACCAATAGTGATAATTTCTACTCTGATAATAGTGTGTGTTTGAGTGCATCAGCACTAGTGATAACTGCTACTCTGATAATAGTAAGTGTGTGTGTGGTACTGTGTATGTGTGTATCAGTAACAGTGATAACTGCTAGTCTGATAATAGTGTGTGTCTGTGTGTATCAGCACTAGTGATAACTGCTAGTCTGATAATAGTGTGTGTGTGTGTGTGTGTATCATCATGTGTGTGTAACAGCTGCTACCTGTGTGTGTGTGTGTGTATCAGCAATAGTGATAACTGCTAGTAACTGCTAGTCTGATATGTGTGTGTGTGTGTGTGTGTGTGTGTGTAATCTGTGTATCAGTGATAACTGCTAGTGATAACTGTGTGTATGCACTGTGTGTGTCTGTGTCTGTGTATCAGCACTAGTGATAACTGCTAGTCTGATGTGTGTGTCTGTGTGTATCAGCACTAGTGATAACTGCTAGTCTGATAACTGTGTGTGTGTCTGTGTGTATCAGCACTAGTGATAACTGCTAGTCTGATAATAGTGTGTGTGTCTGTGTGTATCAGCAATAGTGATAACTGCTAGTCTGATAATAGTGTGTGTGTGTGTGTGTAGTGTATCAGCAATAGTGATAACTGCTAGTCTGATAATAGTGTGTGTGTGTATGTGTGTGTGTAGTGTGTGTATCAGCAATAGTGATAACTGCTATGTGTGTGTGTCAATAGTGATAACTGCTAGTCTGTAATGTGTGTGTGTGTGTATCAGCAATAGTGATAACTGCTAGTCTGATAACAGTGTGTGTGTGTGTATCAGCAATAGTGATAACTGCTAGTCTGATAACAGTGTGTGTGTCTGTGTGTATCAGCAATAGTGATAACTGCTAGTCTGATAATAGTGTGTGTGTGAGTATATCAGCAATAGTGATAATAGTATGTGTATGTGTGTGTATGAGCAATACTGATAACTGTCAGTCTGATAATAGTGTATGTGTATGTCTGTGAGTGTATCAGCAATAATGATAATTTCTTCTCTGATAATTGGCTTTGGGTGTGTGTATCAGCAATAGTGATACTTTCTACACACATAACTGTGTGCTTGTATATCTGCAACAGTGATAATAATAGTGTGTGTGTGTGTCAGCAATGTGTTCAGAAATATTTGGTTATCAATTTATATGTTTAAATGTTTTAGTCTTTGGGACACAAAGGGACACATGTCTGAGTTAAAGAGCTTGAGTGGAAACTCATTAGGTAATAAATTATTTTTGTATTTTTCAGTAAAAAGTTATTTTTTAATACAGAAGATTAAAATAGAAGCTTGCAAATATTTGAGATTTATTATGTTACTATACACGTACACTTAGGAGGAAAATAACACTTGTTAATAGCTTCTCGTATTTTATAGTAGTAAACAGTTGTGTTATTATTTGTGACACATACACAGGAGGAAAATAACACTTGTATTTTATAGTAGTAAACAGTTGTGTTACTATACACATACACAGGAGGAAAATAACACTTGTTAATAGCTTGTTGTATTTTATAGTAGTAAACAGTTGTGTTACTATACACATACACAGGAGGAAAATAACACTTGTTAATAGCTTGTATTTTATAGTTGTAAACAGCTTGTTTAAAGTAGAAAAACAGTTTAGTAGTAAACACCAATATACAGGAGGAAAATAACACTTGTTAATAGCTTCTCGTATTTTATAGTAGTAAACAGTTGTGTTACTATACACATACACAGGAGGAAAATAACACTTGTTAATAGCTTCTTGTATTTTATAGTAGTAAACAGTTGTGTTACTATAATAATACACAAGAATGATAATAAGTAAAAAAAACATCAGCAACAATAGCAGTAATAGTAGCAACAGCATCAGCAGTAGTAATTATAACAGCTACTACTGTATCTTATAAAACAACTAGAAACAGTAATAATAATAATAATAATAATAATAATAATAATAATAATAATAATAATAATAATAGCTAACCTTGTAGGATAGTGATAATAAAAGCTAATGTAGTAGTGTGGTAAAGGAGTTATCATAACTGTAGTTGTAGTAGTAGTAGTAGCAGCAGTAGTAATAATAATAATAGCAGCTATGTAGTTTTAATAGAGGTGCAGTAGGAACAGTAGTTGTAGTTGCAATAGTCGTACTATTATTTTTTTAATGCTCTATTCCACATATTCTGATACACAGGAATAGTATAATTGCTAGATCAATTTTTAATACTAGCTCCTGTTAAAAATAAAGTAATTAATTATTCGATTTACTAATTTAAAACAGGTGATAAATTAGTAACAGCTGTAGTTAAATTATATATTCTTTTTACGATATTTTTGTTATTTGTAAAAGACACAAAACAAACATTATAAAATATGCTGTTAATTCACTCACAATCATACTGATATTTATGTGCTGATAAAATACACAGACCAAAGTTTATAAAGGAAATCATATTTTTATTAGTGTTTTTTTTTCAGAGTTTTATCTTTATCTTTGTTGTTTTCATAGGCCAATTATTATAAGAAGTGTTTTTGATAATATCAGTTATTATGTATTAAATTTATGTTCTGTACTGTATGTGTGAGGATGTGTCAGTATGCATGTCGGAATGTCTGTTTGTGTCAGTTTTGCCTAAGTGAATGTGTGTGTGTGTGTGTGTGTGTGTGTGTGTGTGTGTGTGTGTGTGTGTGTGTGTGTTGGTGTATGTGTGTATGTATGTTGGTATGTCTGTTTGTGTCAGTTTTGCCTAAGTGAATGTTTGTGTGTGAGACTGTGTATTTTCTGTTGTGTGAGTATTGTAATGTTTGTATATGTGTTAGTTTCTTTAGTGTCTTTTCCTTGTGTTATATGAGTGCATGCATTTATGTCTGCACAAAATAGAATATAAACTCAGAAGATAAAGCATTAAATCAATTTATTTAGTAAACTTTAATAAAAAACAGATGTCTAGATCAATTTTTATTACTAGCTCCTGTTAAATAAAGTAATTAATTATTCGATGTACTAATTTAAAACAGGTCATAAATTAGTAACAGCTGTAGTTAAATTATATTTTCTTTTTACAATATTTTTGTTATTTTTAATTAATTAATTTTTATATTTGTTACAATTTTGCTGTTGAATTTGATTTTTTAATTCATTGTTACTGTTTCTTGGTAAAAAAAAAAGATATAAAATTGTTTTCAGGGTGTTAATTATTATTGATTTTGTTTTTAATTTGGGTGGGAAATTGTATTTGCTTTCTTTATTTATTTCATATGTTTTTAACAATATAACTAAAGTTTTATCAAAAGAGAGTTATTTCCCTTATGTTATGAAAATTATTATCCATGGTCAGTTGCTTATAATATCATAAATTAATAATAATAATAATAAACTAACAAATGAATAAATAAATAATTGGGGTATTCATTCACACAAAACAGAAAAATTACAAAATGAAATGATTTGTATACTTTGTGAAGGCAATAATTGTATAAAATTGAGTCTAAGAATATTTTGAATTTTAACTCAATTCTCAACATATAAATAATAGTTGCTGGAAAAGTTATACTTATTCTTAAATATTACTCAAAAGGAAACAAAGGAATATATATATACATATAGAAGTAAATACAAATTTTCAAGTTAATGAAATGATAAGGAATAATAGTCAATGAAATATAAAATTTTTCAAATTAAAATAAATTTTAAATGGAATAAAAAGTGTTGTTATCAAATATTTATTTCATGGAAGACTCAAAAATTATAACAGTAATAATCTATTTAAATATTTACAGAATTAAAAATGTAAAACTATTGTGTGTGTGTGTGTTTGTGTGCATGTGCATGCTTGTGCACATTTATGTATGTGTGTATGTGCATTTGTGTTTCTGACTAAACAAGAACAAACTTACACTAATATATACAAAAACACACAAACAAAAACATATTTATATTAATTTCTACATAGTTTATAATGTATATTTATTAGATTATAACATTTAATGTCTTGTATATCAATTAATTAGAAAATTCTATTAAACTGTATTACAAGCAAATCAAGCAATATTAATGTAAATTCAAAAGTAATAATAATTGTGTAAATTATCAGTTTATGTCTATTTGAATAAAAATTGGATGCTTTTTTTTTTTTAAAGTTTAATAAATAATAAAATAATATTAAAAATGATATATAAATTACAATAATGACAATAATAAATTAATAATAAATTTATAAATAAATGAATAAAAAAGTAATAATAAAATTACAATAATGACAATGACAGAAATAACTAATTAATAATACATTTTTTTTTATTAATGCTATTAATATTAAAGGGAACTAAACTACAAATGCTATATATCTACAATAATTACTACAAAATGCATTTCTAAAAATCCACTAAATGATAATAAAATATTATGAGACAAGTTAAATTAGTTTTTATTTTATGTATTTATTCTTCATTAAGTGATGCTGAAGATGCATAAAACATAAGAAATATGGAAATGGAGGTCGTACCCACGACGCTCCCCGATTTTCTAGTTTCAATGTAAATCATATTCCTGTACTAGAACTAACTCGCAATAGCTCACTGGGAATCTTCTTTATAACAGTTTAATAAATTTATAAATTTCACACTAGTGTACACGTGTAAAATAGACTTACTGGTACAAACAGTGTCTTCAGATGGATAAAAAAATAAACGAATATGCATAACCTAATTTTCTGCCGATAACTCGAATAACGCAGGAGTACTTATCCTTTTGTTACTAGCAGTAGAGTAAAAAGTAACGTGTGATTTATTTTAATAAGAAACTACAGATAGAATATATATGTAAAAAAAAAAAAAAAAAAAAAAAAAAAAAAAAAAATACTGCAATAAAAAATAAAATAAAAATAGAAATAGTTCTAACAACAAAAATATAATTTCAGAAAGTTACTCTGGAGAAACATCATGTGGAGAACCAGGGACATCAACATCTAGGAAACGGAAAGCAGAGGATGATGAATGCCCGGAGAAGACTCCAAAAGTTCGAAAGTCTTCCGAAAGTGACTCTGGAGAAACATCACAGAGCAGAAAGACCGGGAACATCAACATCTTCAACACAACAGTCTGAAACTTCAAAATGTGACTCTGGAGAAACATCACAGAGCAGAAAGACAACATCAGGGGACATCAACATCAGCATCAACCACCACTGCTGAATCAATACAACAGTCTGAAACTTCAAAATGTGACTCTGGAGAAACATCACAGAGCAGAAAGACCAGGGACATCAACATCAGCATCACCCACCACTGCTGAATCAATACAACAGTCTGAAACTTCAAAATGTTTCTCTGGAGAAACATCACGTGGAGAAAGACCAAGGACATCAACATCAGCATCAACCACCACTGCTGAATCAACACAAAGCCTGAATTAGATAAGTCAGAAGAATTTTAGAAGACCTTTTAGATAAATGTCATGAAGACTCGTGTTTACATGAGGGTTTTTTTTTCAGCTGTTTGTTGAGGTGGTCTAGAAGCAGAATAAATTGTCCAGTTTGCTCTGAAAGATTCACCATCTTCGTGCACACCACAAGAAATGGAAATTGCCACGTCTCAGAGTCAGGAAAGTCGGACGAAATTTTCCAGCTGGACACATTAACAGTCAGTCTGTTATCAGTCGTATATTTACTTCTCTATTTTGGAAAAACTTCTTTGCTAATAGAATTTTGTCTTCTACTAGGATATGAGTAATATTTGAAGCCTTACAACATCACTCTAGGTGTATTAGTTTTCCTTCAGCTGGTATCCATCTGTTATTTTTTTTATTCTACTGATCAAAAATAGAAATATTTATTCATCTATATATTCTACTATATATTTTACTATTCTATTATATATTTTATTCTGCTGCTATGGCTGAACTTAACTGTTTCAAAAAGTTCTTATTCTTATGTTCATAGTAATAATAATAATGGTGATGATGATGACGATGTTGATGTAGAAAATGGCAGTGATGATGATCATGATGTAAAAGATGCCATGATGATGATGATGATGATAATGTAGAAGACAGCAGTGATGATGATGTAAACGAGGCAATGATGATGACGGTGATGATAGTAATAGAATGCAGATATTTATTTGTAAAATATTTATATGAAGTTGGTAATATCTGCCCTGGACAACCAAACCCTAGGATATCTACCCCTTGGACAAGTAACATAATAATAATAATAATAATAATAATAATAATAATAATATATATATATATATATTTATTTTTTTTTTTTTTATCTTTGTACAGCACAAACCCCGAATCAGGTGAAGATTACAGATTTTGGATTAGCTAAACTTCTTGATTAAAATGAGGAAGAGTACTAAGTTGGTGGTGGAAAAGTGGAACAGTAGTAATTCACATTTCTTACTAATCAAAAAACACTGATAAATTGGTTCAAATTCTGATTTTAAATATTGAAGTTTAAATTCTGTTTTCTTATTAATAGGGAATATTGAAGAACTGAAATTCTGAATGGTTGAAATTCAATTTTCTTATTAATAGGGAACTTACAAACTGAAACTTGGAACAGTCTTAATTCAGTTTTTTTTTATTAACTGGGAACATTGATGTGCTGAAATTTCGAAAAGATTAAATTTGAGATGTTATGCTATAAACTGGAAAATATATGAGAAACGAGATTTTATTCTTTTTCACTGTTTCAGATGCCAATCAATAATAAAATTTCTTAAAAAAAAAAGATGAATGAATGTGTATTGTTTTATAGTCTCAATTTTAACAAACATATGAAATTTCGCTATGATTGCTTTGAATGCCAGTCTTTAATTTTCTATGAGGTAGTGCATATAGGGAAAATGTTCATCACAAAAATCTGCATGAACATTTTCCCATTCCCTTGTTTATTATCATATCACCTTTTCCACTAAATATGTTTTCACAGGGCTACTTCTCACAAGAAATTACTGAAAACAATTCTAGCTCTGAAATTCACCTAGGAAAGCCACTACATCAGGTAAGAGATAAAATAAAACAGTATAAAAAAATTTGTTAATGATATATAAATATGTATATCACTGGTTTCAATATGATCACAT
This sequence comes from Chrysomallon squamiferum, assembly GCA_012295275.1. NCBI lineage: Eukaryota > Metazoa > Mollusca > Gastropoda > Neomphalida > Peltospiridae > Chrysomallon > Chrysomallon squamiferum. The sequence goes on from CM022677.1 coordinate 8,005,615, forward strand.
AGAAAAAAACAAATGACTAAAATTATTGTTAAAATAATTATCAAATATTTCAGTGTCCACTTTATGAAATGTCAGGGATAAAGTAGAACACCACATCTTTAGAGTTATCAGTGGAAGGAGAAGAATTTTATGAAAGACAACATAGGAATGATTTACATCAATTAACGATTTTGACAAACAAGATTTTTCTGGCTCTCATTTCATCAAAGAGAAAATAACATCCTCAAATAGTAATAAAATACCAATACTATGTTTGTGGACAGTAACAAAAGAATAATAATAATAATAATAATGAATTACATACAGAAGTGCATGTTAAAATTATCAGATATATGAGACAGAGAGAAGCAACATACTGATAGAAGACTCAAAACATTCTCCAGTTCATGATGTAATTGTATTAAGAGATGTCGAAGTTGGCAGAACCAGCTGATCAGTGATTAAACAAAGAATGGATAGTTACAAAATGTGCATTTATGAATCTTCTGGAAATGATTCTGGGATCATTGATTAGAATTGTACAGTTTTTCAGAAGAGTCATTTTTCAATGTTAGATTTAAGTTGACATAAATAAATTGTTTTATTAAAGGTCTACCTTGTTTCTAATCTTTGCTTTTAAGGCGTATTAAATAATTATCCTGTATTTGTGTTGCTTTCAGTTCAATAAAAACATATTTGTTTAAAGTTATACAATGCAAAAGTGAAAGTAAAATATAATATTTACATTACTATTAAACTCATACTTTAAGTCAAAAGCCTCTGACTGAAGTAGAAGCCACTGTTCAGTGGTGAACAAGAAACATGAGATGCCAAAAAATCGGCACCTTTCTTTGGATACGGCTACAAAACAAAACCAAGCAGAACAGCACAGACAAGAAAGTTAAATTACACAGCCTTGCCAAGAACAACAGTTACCATGACAACCATTACAGACATCTACCATCAAGCATACAATTTCAGCAACCTTGTTCAAAGAGCACTTTGGTTCTGGAAACTATTCACCTATTCTTATACTGGATTACATTATTCCTCAGACAATGGTAATCATAATTTTAATACCAACAGCCATGAACCTGAAAACTGTATGGCACTTGTGATAGTATTTGGCTATAAAAATATTGTCTTTTCATCTAACAACCATCAACAATAGATATTCACAGGTTGCACACTTCCTGCCCTTATGTGACTCATAAATATCAGAACTGGGCAGACAACGGGTGCAAGCAATGAAAAATTTCCAGTGGGTTTAATAATCATTATAAATGATTACATTTCATATTTTTGTAATTTTATCATTTGACCATTTAATAAATATTATTTGAAATTGCAGATTAAGGAGACAAGGATCCTCTATCCAATATACATGATGAAACTCTTACCTTATTAAATTACCACTCTCAGCAGATGAAGTGACATTGAACGGTTTTTAGAATGCGTTAGAAACATTTTATGAAGAATTTTAAAAATAAAAATGTCATATTTAACAATGCTGTAAGTTTTTCAAATTGTGGATTTTTTTGAAATATTATATTGTTTTGATTGTCAGTGCTGTACTAACTGGCTGAAGATTTAGAAATATAAAAAGAACACTTATATAAAACACTACTTTCACAGATGAATTAGCTAGTGTTAACATTTTGAAAATACTTAACTTTCGCAGAGAATAAGAGAAAGAGATTAATATGTCTGAAAGTGTTTTGATATTTTAATTTTGGTACCTGCAACACAACAGTTACATATTCTATCTTGCATATTCTCTTTGCACCTACTGTACAAAACAAAAATAATAAAAATAAAAAGTTATATAAAGCATAGGGGCTGACAGTTTCAAATATTTCCATAACCAGAACAAAACAGCATCATCATCAACAACAACAAGCTGTTACTACTAGTATAGACTTTGTTCCCTTTTGTTGGCACCTGTCATCAAAGAGATGTTTTTGTTTTTATCCAGAACTGGTGCTGAAAGAAAAAACAGGCAGTGTATGATATTAAACATCCATATTACAGTTTCAATATACAAAATTACACTAAACATCCAAATGTAGTTCTCTCTCATTCCCCTCAGTAAAAATGAATGTAATTTAATTTTTAAACAACTGCTACAATTAATAACTATACAAAGACAATAAGAAAGACAACAATGCTATAAGAATGTTTTATGCATCACTTAATTTTCTTTTTTCAAATGGAAGTAGAGAAAGACATCACATGAAATCCAAGCCATCATTGCAACCATATGTTCATCTTGTGCATATTTTATAATGTATTTTTGAAAATGTTTTATTTTCTTCTTTGTTATTTTTCCTTATTCAAATTCTATAGTTTTCTATTTCTTTCTTTTTATTATTTTTTGTTTTGTTTCAGTCAGTGATTGCTTAACAGTCATTATTATTATTATTATTATTATTATTATTATTATTATTATTATTATTATTATTATTATTAATTTTAAATACATATTGATCACCTGCCTTTTTCTGAATCAAGCTGGAACATGGCTGCCAATCTGGTAATGGAGACAGGCTTCATGAAGAATTTTCTCATCTACATCACCAGTAGTACTCTGAAACACTTGTATGTGAAACCCATTAATTAATATTACTTAACTAAACACATTTGTTATAATTACCAATTAAAAAATTGTTTCTTTTTCATTTTTAAAAACATTATTTGTCATGTAATTCTGATTTATGTTTCAGTTGCAACTATTTTTAATATTCTGTTGTTTTTTTTTTTGTGAAATTGTATCCCGATTTTATACAAAAGTTCAAATGTAAACCTGGAGTTAAGAGAATTTCAATAAAAAATACTTGAAAACAAAGAAAGATTATAATTAAAATAATTAACTGCCCCAGATCTTTCTCATTCAAAAGACAAATTAAGAAAAGTACTCACATCACTGCTACTGAAACCATGACTGAACAGCTGAAAAAAAGAAGTTGATAGATGAAGGTTCTGGAGGAAATAAAATATAGTAAAATGCAGCTGATAATAACTAAAACAGCAACTGCCTAGTTTATTTTCCATTATTATTATTATTATTATTATTATTATTATTATTATTATTATTATTTGTCTGTAAGTAAAATTAAAGATGACAAGAATGTGTAGTTACTAACAAAGTGAATAACATTCATCTCGAACTGAACAAAATTATTATTTATTGTCTAATCAAGCACTGACAATATTCTTTCCTTGATCAATTAATTACTATTGTGTTTCAAACAATTAGAAGATTTATAGCTAGTAAGCAAAAGGATTGATCAGTTATGTATCCGATCTCTACTCAGTCAACCTTGAAAAAAGAAAAAAAAAAAAAATGGCTGACGTTTGTCGTATGACTGGTTACGATTAGTGAATTTTCCAAAACTGTTCTAGCACTGTTGCATGAACGCTTGATACTCCAAGAATAGGGCTACAAGAATCTGATATTTCTTACATGGTGAAGAAACTCTTACCTTATTAAATTATCAGTTTCAGCAGATGAAGTGACTTTAAAAGATTATAAGAATACGAGTTTCCTTTACGAATGTTTGTTTACGAAATTTTCAGCCACTTTGTGTAGGAACGTCAATGACACTGTGTTCACAGCGCATAATTGACGTCACAAACCCAACAAAAACTGAAAAAAAAAAAAAAAAAAAAAAAAAAAAAAAAAAAAAAAAAAAAAAAAAAAAATAAAAATAAAATAGTGATATTTTTATGATATTAAAGTGTCTTTTATTATTATTATCTTTGCTAACAAATGTTTTTAGCTGATATTCAGTAAAATAAAATATAGTCTAAGCACAATATATTTTCTGAAAATAGTGCTAAATAAAATATTGGTTAAGCAGTATAGTAATTCATAATTAATTCTGAATATAAGCTGAGGCCTATCAGTTTAAAGATTAACCATAACACTTAAAAATGTGTGCAAGTCCATGTGAGTTCATGTGTGTGTTCTTTTATCGAATATTTCACTCGGATTTCATTTTATTTTAATTTCTTAATATTAATTTGTATTATTTTTATTTTTTAATGAACGTCTTCATACTCTGACAGGAAAGGAAGTAATATTTTGGATGTGGCAGGTAAAAAAAAAACAACAACGAAAGTTGAACCTTTCTTTAAAAATGTATTATAAGAGATTGTTTTTTGTATTACCACAGCAGAATGATTAATGATTGATTGTAATAAGTGAGGAACTTTATCAGTATTACAACAGCAGAATGATTAGTGATTGATTGTAATAAGTGAGGAACTTTATCAGTTTGTACACAGTCTCAGGAAAAAGACAGAATGTTGTTGGATTTTTGTACCTTTTCGGTTTCACTTTTATTTATTTCTCTTTGATCATCTTCCTTACATTTTGTTTCTCTCTCTCTCATTATATCTTTCTCGCTGTCTTCAATATTGATATGATTAAATATAAAAATTTCCATTTGAATCAAAGAACATCTTTAAAATACTCATCCATTTATTTTTTGACATTTTCCTCCTGTATTTTTCGGGGATAATATTAAGATGAACCCTTGCTTTTAGAATTAAAGTTTGATCTTTACTCCGAAAACTGATGTAGTAAAAAAAAGATTAAAAAAAAAAGATAATAATAATGCGAGCCCCCTTTACGAACTTTTGTTCACTAAAATTTATATTTCTTTCTCTTTGATCATCTTCCCTTTTTTTTTTTTCTGTCTCATTGTATCTTTCTCGCTGTCATCATCGTTGTCTCTCTCTTTTTCGTTCTTTAAAAATACCATAAAATTCTATGACAATCTGTTTGAGAAATTTTACTTGGTAACTGTTTATTTTTTATTTCAGGCAGTGTGTGTGAGAAAAAACAAAGGAAAGCGTTATATGGTAGAGGAGCAAGAGAACATTTGTGATATTTTCTCATCACACAAATATGTTAACACACCACACCCTAGAACTGTACCTGCAGTCTTCTGTACAGAGAAATATATATTTAACTTACACTTGTTGTTTAGATGTTATAATTAATAATGTTGATATTTATCAAAATAAATATAATTGTTTTCATTTTCTGTTGTTGCCTTGTTTTTCATTATTAATGCATTTTTAAGATAAATTTGAATGAACTGTTACGACTGCAATAAACATCTCTACCAAAAATTTGAACACATTTCTGAAATAGTAATTTAACTTTTCCAGATAAGAAATTTGTGAATGTTGTTTATAATTTTCATTACAGTTTATTAATCTTGAACTCGGTAGTCTCAGAAAAACATGCTGTGTTGGTTAAACAAGTGCACACTTCAGCATCAAACCAATCTCTGAAAATGTATCCTTTTTCATAGAACATGATTATTGTAAACACTCGTGTGAAAACAACTGTGATTTCTTCAAGTGAGGATAATGTAAATTCTCTTAACCCACTTGATCGCTGACTGTAAATCATAAAACAAAAGACCTGAATTGATATAAGGAACATATTTTTATTAGTTTGCGTACATTTCAATAAAAATACTGAGTCCTTTTTCACATTCGCAGTTTACAAAAGGCATTTTTCTTACACATTCATATTCAGAAAATAAATTGGATAATTTAACATTTTTTTACAGACATATACATATGGACACAGATTGCGCATATACTTTTCGGTGATAATATTAAAATGAACCCTTGCTTTTAAATTTGCTGTTTGGTCTTTATTTAGAAACCTGAAAAATGCCTTCAGCTAACATTACGGCCGTTTATACGACAAATCTGAAATTTATCCGTCCTCTGATCAAAAACAATTCAAGGCCTCAGAAAAAGGAAATATTTTATTATAAACGACAATTAATATTAATATTATATTGTTTTTTCCCAAAAAATTAATGTCCTTCTTATATACTGAAAAATTATGGTCTTTAATAATCAGTTATTTTATTATTAACAGAAACGCGTGAAGTACTAGATGAATGCTGTATTTATTATTGTATTGATATTACTGAAAATTAACTGTGCACCTTTCAGTGTCATAATGTGATACTTTGTTTTATGACAGCAGTAACATGACATTCCGCGACACAATTTACATCTCTCCATATATGAAAGTACATGATTAATCTAAAATTCAAATTTATCAAATTATATAATTAAGAATATATCAGATTGTTTTTTTTAAAACACTGAGAAAAGTAAGTTAATCTAGAATGAAATTCCATGTTTATTCAATAATATAACTGATAATCTCTAATTAATGTAATTTTAATTTCTCATATATACAGACATTATAAAACTTGCGTCTTATTTTGTTATCGATAGGTAAATTCAGCGAAGATTAAAAATAAATATGATTTATATGATAATTTTTATTCAGTGTAATAAAATTAAGAAGTAATTTCAATACCCATCCCCAGCACGATTTGTAGACGTAAGAGATTATTGTAAAGAGACGGACAGGACGTCTCTCGGTGGCCTTGAACAACGTAGACCTTCCCGTTGTAATTAAACATAGATTACTGGCGACAAATGAAAACAGCTACTGAAATAATTCAAGTAAAATTAACTGATAATTTTCCATTTCTCAACCCTTTGTTAGCTTTCATTACATTCGTTGTTAAACATTTAAACTTCTGTTCTTGTTAAACGTCATAGCAAATTTTCCTGCATTAAAAATAAATACATTAAACATAAGAAATATTGGAAGGTGTTCACTTTCAAGGCAAAAAAATAAAAATAAAAGGTAAATCATTAGCATCCTCATAAAAATGTTTTATACAGTCTACATGATTTATTTAAGTAATAATAATAATAATAATAATAATAATAATAATAATAATAATAATAATAATAATAATAATTATAAATAAATACATTAATTAATTAATAATGTTCATTTAGTTGGCCTATGTTACCACTATATAATAATAATAATAATAATAATAATAATAATAATAATAATAATAATAAAAAATTTAACTTTTGCGAACGAAGACAACCGTAATAGCCATTCCATACAACGTCTTTGATAGAAAAAAAAAGCAGATTTAATAACGATATTGTTATATTTGGCGACATACATTCTTGTTATACAAAATATGATGGTGTAGCAGCCAGTGCAGAAATGTTTTTGTCTGTTTTATGACAGCATTGACTGTCTGAGCACACTGAGGTGGAGAAACATTTCCCTAGTCACCTCCTTTACTCCTTTTTATCTTTACAGACCTAACACAATAGAAATATGCTGTAATAAAATCGTTTATCATTGTTAATCTTCATGTATTTAGTCATTTCATATCCTAACAACATAAATGTATTTGTCTTGACTCATTATTTCATTACATTGTGTCACTTTTCACTTGATTCACTTTAATCACTCTTTTATACAGTTTTAAACAGACACGCACACACACGCACACACACTAATATTAATAATCAAAAGAAATGTTAACACAGTACAATTGAAATTTTACAAATATAATAAAATATAATAAAACATATTAACTTTCATGTTTTTATTTAACATTTCAGCGCGCTAGGAAAAGACACCCGAAAAAAAAAAAAAAAACATTTAAAGAAAAGTAATATTCTACCATTACCTGTATATATAAAAAAGTCAACTCTTCATGATTCTTAGAATCTACATTTAACATTTAAATAAAAGTAGAAATCCAACCTCCCCCCCCCGAAATAAAAAATTATATGAGAGTAATCTCCCTTCAGCTATAGTTTGTTTCTTTCTTCTGTTTGTGGGGTTCTCGGTGTACGTCATTGCACACCACAGAAAATTGCTGATAACGAAACGTCGTATATAGCTGTATAATGAGTAATAAATGTAAATGTCTAGGTACGTTCCAGGAATATCAGTTTAACCAGTTTGCATACTATAAACAAAATACCATATCTATGAACATGTGATAAATAACTAAAATATAAACAATAAAAATAAATACAGTGCACGCTGTCAAAATCGGATGATTCAATGAGAACAACGTGATATACCGTTTTAGACAGAGAGCTTTTTCTAAAGATTAAAATAACATAAAACTGGAATTTTTTTTTTTTTATTACAAATGTTAATGGTCTATCAGTTGTCAGAGGATAAACAGTCTGTCATTGATGACTGCGTTTTTTTTGTTTGTTTGTTTAAGTTTTAATTTTTTTATTTTTTTTTTATATTTCTTTCTCTGTCATGACCTCCAAGTTTAACATTAATTGCAAAAGCTGCTTTTGATAACAACTGATTTCAGATATTTTTAAAAGTGGCATAGAAACTGTTTTAATGTCTTAAATTTCAGCATCACTTTTAAAATCATTATAGAGAACAATTTTCGGTGAGAAATGCAGAATCTCTTCTTTAGCAGGCTTAAGAATTAGAAGCAGATTTTTGATATTGCAATGGTAACACATTTCAAACGATGTCGCTGTCGTACTTTAATAACGTCTTCACCACGACAGAGAGCATCGAAAGTTGTTTTTTCTTTAACTCTGCCATTTTTTCTCTTTTCTTTCCTAAGTTTTGATATACTTGAATACTTTTTTCTTCTGTTCGGAGCACGTTCTAGTTCAGGAGCTAACATTAACGGTTTATTTGTCAAATTTAAAACGTGTTCTGTCTGTCCCGCTTATTCTTTACCGTGTATGTCATAGTCATGAAGTTCTAACCGAGATACGTTCTGAATTTTTTCTGTTCTTACTTTCTCAAGACTTATCTCAATCCAGATATGTACAGAAGAAAATATCATTTTTAAATTTCAGGAAATGCGCTGGGTATATTTTAGATAAATACTTTTTCTAAGCTGGAGTCAGTGAGATGGAGAAAGATGAAAGTGATTTTCATTAATTACACCACACACTGTGTTTTTAATTTTCTGGTAATTAATATTTAACCAGTAAACTTTAAGAAATGTGGTACTTATTCGTCCTAATGATTTTAATTTTAATACCGACTGCACAATTTAAACAATGGAGATTGGATATTTATATCATATTAGGCGTATTATGTAGATGAGAAGGCGGCAGTTTAATCTGATATTTTAAAAGCTTCAGGTAAAATTTTACTGATAACTGGAGGAGAATCATTATTATTTACTTGATAGTAAAGACATTATTGTTATGTTTTAGTAGGATGAAATAAATGATATATTTCGTCTAGCTAACGTAATTCACGTTTTATATATAAAACCTGCGACGTTTATTGATTCTTAGTGAAAATAATGTGATGTTTTGTTATGTTTTACCTCTATTTTGCATCATAAAATATACAATCTTACCTGACGTATTTAAAATATCAGATTAAACTAGCGCCATCTCAAATACATATATAATGATTCATACTATCAATATCCAAAATCCATTATATAAATTGTATTAAAATTAAAATTATATTTATTTATTTCAATTAAAGATAATCAATGTAAATAGTGGTATTCATAATATTTCAAGCTATTTTTGATTTAATCTCAGTTTATAAAACTGAAATCTTGTTAATTTATAGAACGTAAATTCCGTCCAGCAATTTGTCAATAGAAAACTACAATAATACGATTTGTATCATGACTTGACTTTTGGAAGAATAAAACTGGACAGCAGAATTTTTAATGAAACACGTGTTATCCAGACAGTCAGCTACACGTCTGCACAGCCCGACTTGTCTTCACAAGTTTCACCCAAACGTTTCTTCACAAAACACACGCCGTTGTACAGGACGAACAAGAACCACATTTCTTAAAATATTCTGCTTAAATATTAATTACCAGAAAAAATGTAATTAAAAACACAGTCTGTGTTGTAATTATTGATAATCACCTTCATCGTACTTATGCTTAGAAAAAGTACATTTCCTAAAATACATATAACGCTTTGTCTGGAAGTAAAAAATTATATTTTCTTCTATTACTACTACTATCAGGAAGAGAGAGAGAGAGAGAGAGAGAGAGAGAGAGAGAGAGAGAGAGAGAGAGAGAGAGAGAGAGAGAGAGAGAGAGAGAGAGAGAGAGAGAAATAAATAAAACGAAAACAAAAATTAAGGATTTTGTTAATAATACGAATCTGGAAATCTAACTCGCTAAGTATCAACTCTACAGCTACTGTTGAAAAAAGGGTACATAATTCTTTAGTTCACTGCAGCACATTATGTTCTGTTTTTGATTCACGGTTTTAGAGATTTAGTTTTATCTGTAATAATAATGTGATTTTTTGTTCTTGTATAATCTCTAATACAGTCAATACAAATTACATTGATCCACAAGCGCGCGCATTAATTCTGATTATCCACTGATCTTCTATAAAACAAAATATTTGTCTTGCGCATTCTGCGTTAGTAAATGTCAGTAATGTGTCAAGTTATAAAATGTCATTTTATTAATCTATCCTTTTCTGACCTTTTCAAGTATTAAAATAAAATAATAAAATCCAGAAACCCATTTAATATGTTCAATACACAGGTCTCACCTACATACTAAATTATAAATAATGTTTTTTATTATACGATGTAAATATTTATTTATTTATTTATTTATTATTATTATTATCAAATAATTGTCTCGCTGACTTTCTTTTTTTTATTATTATTATTTTCTGTTTGTCAATAAAGAGGATTGAAAAGTTGATATCTCCTGGTTACTTGTCTGTGTGACGCTATAGCTACGTCATAAAATATATTGACATCCAGACAGGGGCGATGATGTTAACTTTTCAAGTGTTATGGTTATTGAGAAGTAAAGAAATCGAATAAAGATTAAAATTTTATTTTATTTATATTACTATTGTTGTTGTCGTTGTCGTTGTTGTTGTTGTTTTATGTGTGTACTGTAGCTTTATAGTAAACATTACAGGTGTGATTTTACTGCCAAAACACAATGTACACAATTTTATAAAGAGCAGTAGAATTATATGAGAATATCGAGAAGGCTTCCATACTAATGTGATATTTTATTAACAGAACTTGTTTCACAGAACAGCTAAGTAGGAGTAATTTTACACGGCGTTATGAAAATAAGATGCAACTTCAGTACCGCCATCACTATTTATTTTACATGTTTTATGTTGTAAACAGAGGCGTAGCGGTAATATTATGTATTGTTTGTTAATTAACAATATCAGATCATTTTATTTTGCATAATAAATAAAGAAAGAAAGAAAGAAAGAAATAAATAATAAGCTTAAGTTTTCATTAACAGGTATAACGTATCTAACAAGTTGAATAATGAATCAACGTTTAATAATGCGTATTATTCTTCTTTTTTTGTATTAAGATATTAATTGCAGTTGAGAGGTGAGCGGCTAGATTAAGATGAATTAACTTCATCATGTTATTAATATTTGCAAGTGCATCTTTCTTAAATACTAGAACAGTATAGAATATAGAGAAACATTAATAGACGTTTTTATTATTAAAAGTAAAGTGAAAAGGCGAGGATGCGCGACATGAATCTTGTTTATTATAACACAAGTTCTGTAAATATACTGCGCTATTACAGATTCATTCTTAATTAACTGTAGAAAGTGATATTCTATTATATGCCCTAAAAATTAAATTGATAATTAGACAATTAATATTCAACTAGATATAATCTAGAGAGCTATATATAAATGTAAAATATTAGGGTTCTTTCGCTGAATTTAAATGCTTTAGTATAAACAGGTCTGGTTGAAGCAAATAAACTGTAAATATTGTCGTTCAGTTCCATTATATGTGGTAAACAGCGTTCATCATAATAACAAGAACATTTTTTGTTCATTACTGCAATACAAAGGACATTTCAGTTGCCGTTTACAGGGACAAATAAATAAATAAATTAATTTATTAATATTAATATTAAAAGATCCTTCAGTACTTTTGCGTGAAACATTTAATAATAAAAAAACATTTAATAATAATTTGTATTATGTAATAAAATCTGTGACATGTTTCTGTCTCCCACACACACACACACGCAGAACATGTGACTGTCCTCAGTAACGAACTGCCTCTGTTACCCTGCAGCAGCAACTGAGCCAAAAGTACTTGAGCGAAATCTCAAACAGTTTGAGGAGAGTTTTCAGAAACAGTTTCTGACTTACTTTTCACAACAACTGCAGAGAGGGGTAAGTTATGAGGATTACTATGCTGATGAGCGTCTTACAGGAGCAGCATTTACATCTTGTGATGATGTGTGTCATCAGCTGTCATATTCACATCCCGCTCCGACTCAATAAAAGGACAACAAGTAAGTAGAAGGAGAGAAGTGATCAGTCGATGAACATTCTCACTTACGGTTTACAAAACTGGTTCTCATTATCGGGGAGATGTTTAGAAAGATTTATTGCTGGGTTACGGCTATTACAGATATATATGCTATATGTCGTTTGTGTTACATGTAGTGGATCTGTAGAGCTATACCTTTTGAATCCAATATCTGTGGACATTTTTCGCCAGGTCACCAAATGTGACCAAAGTTCCGTTTAGGCGACTGTGATGTTAAAAACACTATATATTAGTCGTGCAAAAAAACAACAACACATTAATGCTAAAGTGAAGCCAGCTAACATTTCCAACCTTAACGTTATAGAGTTATCGGTTGGTTAACAAAACAGTTTATCACAGGCGAGAGTTTGCTATTCTTTTTCCTTATTAATTCAAGTATTAGTTCGCTAAAGTGAAGCCAACGAACAAATCTAGCGAACTTTTACACCGTCAGGTTAAAGAATTATCGGTTGGTTAACGGAACAAGTTATCATGGGAAATAACTCTAAAACCTTGTATTTGCTATTGTTTTTCTATTCAATTCCAGTAGGGTTTCTTACCCGGAATATAAAGAAAACAGTTTGTTTGAACATTTATTACCAGCTGATTTAAATAACTAGGACTCACTTTTTCTGGCTATTTTAATTAATAAAGAATTTTGTTATTTCATTTTAGATGTTGGCAAAATAAGGTAAGCCAATACATCGAGTTTATTGAACTATGAGCAAATCTGTTCACTGGAAAAATGTGGACATAGAAATAAGTAATATTTCATGGTTTTAGAAATTCCATAGCTACAGTTTGGCGTTGTGCTTATTTTGTGTTTGAATTTGATTGAGTTTAGATTAGTTGAGTAGCTAATTCTGTGTTTGGTAAGGTTCTTCTGTAGTTTCCTACTAAAATTATTTTGGAATTTGAAGATGAAAGCTGTAACTAATGTGATTTTGTATCTTTACTATTCACCCACTCCCGTCCACAATTCAATATGGCTGCCTGTTTGTTCAAGGCAGTGCATCGTGCCTAGTATCTTACAGTCTGTGGTATGTACTACCCTGTCAGTGAGTCTGTTTGCTCAAGGCAATGCATCGTGTTTAGTTTTTATTATTACAGACTATGGTATGTACTATCCCGTCAGTGAGTTTGTTCAAGGCAGTCGATCGTGTCTAGTATTACAGAATGTGGTATGTACTAACCTGCCAGTCAGTCTGTTTGTTCAAGGCAGTGCATCGTGCCTACTATATTACTGAATGTGATATGTACTACCCTGTCAGTGAGTTTGTTCAATGCAGTCTATCGTGTCTAGTATTACAGACTGTGGTATGTACTATCCTGTCAGTGAGACTGTTTATTCAAGGCAGTGCATCGTGTCTACAAACTGTGGTATGTACCATTCTGTCAGTGAGTCTGTTCAAGCCAGTGCATCTGTCTAGTACATTACAGTCTGTGGTATGTACTACCCTGTCAGTGAGTCTGTTCAGCCAGTGCATCGTGTCTAGTATATTACAAACTGTGGTATGTTCTATCCTGTCAGTGAGTCTGTTCAAGGCAGTTGATCGTGCCTACCACATTACAGACTGTGGTATGTACTATCCTGTCACTGAGTCTGTTCAAGACAGTGCACCGTGTCTAGTATCCTACAGACTGGTATGTCCTATCCTATCAGTGAGCCTGTTTGTTGAAGGCAGTGCAGTATATCTAGTATTACAGACTGTGGTATGTACTACACTGTCAGTGAGTCTGTTCAAGGGATTGCACTGTATCTAGTATTACAGACTGTGGCATGTACTACCCTGTCAGTGTGTCTGTTTGTTCAAGGCAGTGCATCGTGTTTAGTATATTACAGACTGTGGCATGTACTACCCTGACAGTGAGTTTCTTTCTTCAAGGCAATGCATCGTGTTTAGTAAATTACAGAGTGTGGTATGTACTACCCTGTCAGTGAGTTTCTTTCTTCAAGGCAATGCATCGTGTTTAGTAAATTACAGAGTGTGGTATGTACTATCCTGTCAGTGAGTCTGTTCAAGGCAGTGCATCGTCTCTAGAATATTACAGACTGTGGTATGTACTATCCTGCCAGTGGATCGTGTCTAGTATTACAGAATGTGGTATGTACTATCCTGTCAGTGAGTCTGTTGAAGGCAGTGCATCGTGTCTACAAACTGTGGTATGTACTACCCTCACAGTGAGTCTGTATGTTCAAGGCAGTGCATCGTGTTTAGTATATTACAGACTGTGGTATGTACTACCCTGTCAGTGAGTCTGTTTCTTCAAGGCAATGCATCGTGTTTAGTATATTACAGAGTGTGGTATGTACTACCCTTTCAGTGAGTCTGTTTGTTTAAGGCAATGCATCGTGTTTAGTTGTTGTTACAGACAGTGGTATGCACTACCCTGTCAGTGAGTCTGTTCAAGGCAGTGCACTGTATCTGGTATTACAGACTGTGGAATGTACTATCCTGTCAGTGAGTATGTTTGTTCAAAGCAGTGCACCGTGTCTATTATATTACAGACAGTGGTATGTACTACCCTGTCAGTGAGTATGTTTGTTCAAAGCAGTGCACCGTGTCTATTATATTACAGACAGTGGTATGTACTACCCTGTCAGTGAATCTGTTCAAGGCAGTGCATCGTGTCTAATATATTACAGACTGTGGTATGTACTACCCTGTCAGTGAGTCTGTTCAAAGCAGTGCACTGTATCTAGTATTGTAGACACTGTGGTATGTACTACCCTATCAGTGAGTCTGTTCAACACAGTGTGTCGTGTCTAGTATATTATAGACTGTGGTATGTACTACCCTGTCAGTGAGTATGTTTGTTCAAGGCAGTGCATTGTGTCTAGTTGTTGTTATAGACTGTGGTATGTACTATCCTGTCTGTGGTTTTTATATGAGGTCATTCATAGAAACTTACAGCAATATTAATTGAAAATGGTATTGTTAAAAACAGAACTAAAAGAATATAAAATCTAAAAGTATTTAATACTTGTTGTTTTTGTTAGTCACTGAGTGATACATGTAAATTGGACCATTCATGAATTGTTTTTTTTATATGCTATTTATTTTAAAATACTTTAAATTTTAACATGTGTTTAATGTAAAATGACTTTTTAAGCATATATTCAAATCTGCAATTTCTCCATATTATTTAAGTGAAAAAACTAAATAACTGTCTAACATGAATAAAGTATTATAACTAACTTTGACCTAGGTAATCAAATTTAAAAAAAAACAAGCAAATAATAAACACATCCACAAAACACATGCACACACACTGACACACAAAACCCAAGGTAAAAGTGCTTTATCATGTTAACACATGGTGGAGAGGAAGTTTTGTATCTGTTTATCAGTGAGTTTCTTTCTAAACAAAAACATTTTACACAGACATTGTATAAATCACTAACAACAATTTTTCTTTTGTCTGCACCTGACACGAGAATGGAAACAGGACAAGGACAGTTTTATCTTGTTGTTATTGTAAGTGTGGTTTATGTAGCCCTGCTGGCTTTTGGAGCAGAACAAGTGTCCTCAATACAGAACTCACAGCTTGTCAAACATTTCCATACAAAGACAGCATGAAAGAATATCATCGGAATCTGAAGCTGTTGCCATATCTGTTAATAATAAAAAAATAATAATACCAACAACAAAAACAACAACAACAACAACATCAGCAGCATCAGCAAGGACATGGAAGACTCGAGAAGATAAAAAAGAAAATACAAAGAAAGGAAAATGTAAGAAAATAAAAGAAAAAGAAAATAATAATAATAAGAATAATAATAATAATAATAATAATAATAATCATAATCATAATGATAAAAAGAACAAAAAAAAGCCAACACAATGCCATCCTTACTTAAGTACATCAGTGACAACAAAGATATGAATAAATTCGTAACAGCTCTCAATTCAGCAACAAATAATTTACATTATTTTTTCTTACAAAAATCTGAATTAACAGTCTTTTTCATCAATGTTTATCTGATTAGGGCTAATAAAAAAATTAAAAAATGCAAGTAATGAGATAACAGTTAACATTAGCTTCTGACAAAAATATTACATTCTGATTATTTTTTACCTCAATTGTTAAACAAATATCATTATCATCTTTGTCAATTAAAGAGAAAAGACAGTGTCAACTCACTTGTTCTCTTCAAGTTCTGTCTGATATTTTTTGTGTGATTGTTTAATGTTCCCAACATGAGTAACCATTACCTCCATTTTACAACTGAGTCTCATCTCCCTAAAAAAACACACACAATTATATTTGAACTGATTTTACTTGTAGAATTGTCTGGTTAATAATTATTGCTCCTTTTATAAATAAAAAAAAAAAATAATAAAAAAATAAAGTATAAAGAATTTTAGAATCAGAGTGTGATCTGATATGATTTTTATAATTGCTGTGTCATTTCACGACAGGTTTCGTTATAACTGAACAAATATTTATTCCTTTGTCATTCTACGGATTCTTTCAATAAATGATTTTTTACATGCAGACAAAGCATCATTTTACAATAATCTGCTATTCATTTTCAGTGCAAGATTTTACAAAAACAAATATATTATATTTTTCTGCATGTTGCTTAATTCAGTATAAGAAAAACTATTTTGTATAGAATTTTGTGAAAGACTGAAAAAATATTTAAATCTGAAATAAAATGGAAAGGTTCACAATGAATAATGTATTTAAATACCTGCTGGACAGCACCAAATACTTCAACTCTACTGGAGACTTGAGCTGCTCTTTGTTCCAAAATGTCAATCTGAGTTTGTATTTATCAACAATTTCTTGACAAGCTGATTTAATTTCTGAAAATAAAAAGTTTAAATCCACAGATTAGTATATTGGTTTCTTCAATTCCTATAAATACATGATGAAAGATCTGAATGTCATTCAGTAAATACTGACATTTCTTTGTTATTAAACAATTCAATAAATTAACTCTGCATGAATCAATATAATTATAGTAAACAAAAAATTGAAATATAACCTTTTTTAAATATTTTGTTTTGTATTCTAATGAGATTTAATGATGCAGTTATCAATTCACATTATTTAATGAAAGAAAAGCTAGACATGACAAATCTGTCAAATAAATTTGAATCATATAATTAAAGCTAAAGTAGAATTTTTTCATTCAGAAACACCTTCAACAGAATTAGCATAGATCTGTTTTTCTTTCTGAACTGATTTCACACATACCTCAACATCATTCCTTAAGCCATGTAGTTCTTGGTCCAATTTGTGGGAGTTAAAAACAAAACTGTTTTGATTACTCCTAGTACAAATATAAGCTAAAAAGAAATAAAACAATGCTAATGGAAGTAAACTAAGTCACCTGCTGCTCAACTTCCAGGATTTTATCTTTGCCACAGTCATCTGCCAAGTGTTTCATTTTAATGTTTTTGTTTGCCTGGTTTTAGCATGTTCAAGTGTTTCAAGTTTTTTCTCCTGATATTTGACTGTTGAGATTGGTGACCTGGTGGAAGAGTCTCCAAGTTAATGCTGCCAGAATTGATGTGGTTGGCTACAAAGTCCAAATAAATAAAAAACTGTAAAATATAAAATAAATAAAATACTGCTACTATTACATTTACTGCAACTACTATACTACTTTTACTACCCTCATTACTGTAACTAATATTTACTATTATTCCTTATTTATCTAGGATTTCTGTTATTTTTTACTCTCTTCACTATTATACCTATGCCTGAATTTCTTTATACTAATATTATTATAATTACTACAACAACAACTATGACTACTGTTACTACCTATCACTGCTGTTACTCTACTCTTCTTGTTAAATTTATCATTTCTCTAAAAACAACTACTATTAGTACTGCTACTACTGCTACTACCACAACTACTGTTTCCCAGGTTGTCCTCCAGGTGCTGTCAGTTTAATCAGGAAGCTGTCTGCAACTGAAGGGAGACAATTACAAGATGATACAATTTTCTCCACTGACTTCTTGACAGTGAGACCTTAAAATTAATTAAGTTTATATAAATAATTAAAAAAGAAAACAACATAACAGCAGCATGTGTCTGAGGTGAAAGACAGTTGCAGAGAGTAGAGAGAATATCAGGCAAGGGAGAAAGGTGTTTGAGACAATTCTCTGCATTATGATTAATATATTTTTATAAGGTTGTATTGTTATTGTATGTCATGAAGTATAAATAGGTAGAGAAAATAAAGATGTAATTGAAGTGGAACTTGTGTAGTTTTTGTGTGAGGGTGTTGTATGCACCTGGCCACAAATGGCATCACCTACAGGATTATCAGTTGTTTAAGTTTACAGACAATTGTTAAATTTAAAACAGGCAGTTGATAAATCTGAAATGAGAACAATGAAGAAACAATTAAAGTGTGAGGCAGCTGGACTTTCCAGAAAAATGCAGATGAAGACGAACTGAATATGATTGACGGAAAATGAAAGAAAGGGATAACTACCACAGAAAATACATTAATGAACTTAATTATGACAGAACCATTACTAATGCAGTTATTACCACTGAGAAGTGAGATGTTCCCAGAGTTCTGAAATTGCAAAGGAACGAAAGATCAAAGAACATTAACAACACCTGTAGAGAGAGAGAGAGAGAGAGAGAGAGAGAGAGAGAGAGAGAGAGAGAGAGAGAGAGAGAGAGAGAGAGAGATGTATTATGACATAAACTGTGTGGTGGATAAACACTGACATCATCAGGATAATTAACAGATTGATTCTGTGACTGTGTTGCTATTTTGTTGTGTTGCTTCACTTTATGTTTAAATGTAAATTGTCATTATTGGCCACACACTATGAAAGGTAGGTGACTGTGAAATGTTTGAATGTGAACAGATAATTGATATGAAATATCAATCAGCACAGCTCAATAAGAATACCGATGGTCTATTCAGGAAGAAATTTCATGGAATGACATCTACTTCAGTGGAAGCTGCTTTGAGAGATACTGCTAGTAGTACGGAAGTTCCACAGACAAAGAGTCATGTTCTAAACAGCGGTGGAAGAAAAGTCACACAGGCAACAGTCACAGCTGAACAGTTTAATGAGACTATGGAAGCCATAACCTCATTTCCCAGCTACTCTTTAGAAGAACTAGCAGTGATGCAGGCAAAAGACAAGTTAATAAAAAGACTGCTGAGACATGGCTAGAGGCAGAAAACAGTTCAGAGCTGAGAGGAAATTAGAAGAATCTGGGTTGTTAACACTAATCCGAAAATGGGACAGATTATTTCTTGAAAACGGTGTAGTCTAAAGAAACATAAAGGACCCCAACTTGGGAATTTTGACAAAAAAAAGATACTGGTATCCCATGTTTTACTACTACAACAACAACAGAAGATGTAAGATATGTAGTTGATGTCTCACAACAACAATAAATATGGGTTATGCTAGTGTATGCTACAACAGCAGACATGTAGAGTATGTCTGACAAAAATAAATATAGTATGGCTACTGCTTTACCACTACAACAACAACATACATGTGGTGTATGTCTGACAACAACAATAAATATGGGTGTCCCTCATGTTTCATGACTACAACAGCAAACATGTAGTGTAAGTCTGAAACCAATAAATATGGTTATCCCTAGTGTTTTAACAACATCACACACATAGTTGATGTCTGACAACAATAAATATGTGTATCACTAGTGTTTTACCACTACACAAACAGCAGACAAGTAGTCGATGTCTGAAAACAATAAATATAGGTTTCCCAAGTGTTAATGTCTACAACAGCAGTCCTGTAGTGGATGTATGACAACAATAAGTGTGGGTATTCCTGGTGTTTTACCACTATAACAACAGCAGACATGTAGACTGATTTAGGTATCACTAATGCTTACCACTATAATAATGGGTGACATGCGGCAAATGTGTGATAACAACTAAAAAGGTAATCATATTTGGCAATGTCTGTCAGTGATTAAAATAGCTATTAGAACAGGTGAACAAGGTCTGACAAAACCTAAAGAAAACCTAGTGAAACCTGTAATACCCTGAAGAAGACTTCTGAAACAGTCTCCTCTTTGCTTCATAAAGTCCCACACTGAAGCAGGTTTTCCAAGGACCACTTTTCAAAAGTCACTTCTTAAATGAACTTCAACTTTTGCTTCATTTATATTCAAATAACCATATACTGTAAGTACTATTACAATATAATTCATAATCAATCCATTTTTTTAGGTCTATGTTTTCTGTAATTTATTTGTATCTGTGACATATTTAATAATGTCATCTTAACCATAACAGTGTTGCCAATGTACAACACAAAACAATGTATTGAGATAATTTTCTCCCTGACTGAAATTGGTTGTATTTTAATTACTGGTGCATATACATCACCCAAAGTATTTGTGACAATCTAACTGATCTAACATTATCAGCATTTATTATACACAGAAGATTTTACAATTTTTACTTTAAATCACAACTTGGCAAAATATGTGCATTGTTCAACATCTTTGGGACTCAACAGTCGGACTCCCAGTAGGTTTATTCCATTGCAGTCCAGCCATCCCCCTCCCCCACTTTTTTATTTCTGGATCCACCACTGAATTGGTTATTCCTATGTATGACCAATGTTTTGCAGTGATTAAGCTGGTTATTCCTGATGTTTGGTGATAGAAATTCTGAAACCATAAAGTGTCTCTCATATCAAACATTTCATTTATCAAGGGGATATTATAATCTTTATGATTAAACAAATATTCTTCAAATCTGTATTACAAACATGAAGATATCTGAATTATTCTACAAATCTCCCAGGACACAGAATGATCAGTCTGCATTCTGACACATTGACTTGTCATACTGACAGTTCCAGATAAAAAACAGTGTGAGCATACACAAAAGAACAGTTATGTGATAAAAAGTAAAAACTGAAAGATAGAATTTTTTTTCTGAAATTTAAAAACAAAAACAAAATAATATCCATTCATGTTTTGAATTAAATGTTAAAACTGAAAAAGTATACTTGTACTAATGTTTACCATATTTTACACAAATTTTAAGCATTTTTTATTAATATTTTTAATTTTAATTTGAACATATAATTAAAAAAATTATCAGATTTAAAACTATAACTAAAAATAAATAAAATGTTAAAAGGTTTGTGATTAAAACAACATTTATAACAAGTATGTGAACTTTTAATACAGTAATTAACAAATGTTAATTCCTATGAAGTCCATTATTTTAAAACTACTTTAATTCATATTAATTCTGTGTTTGTGTTTCTGTAAATTGTGGATTGTTATTATTAATTATTTCCCAGAGGTACCACTGTCCTTACTATATGTTTGTTTTATATACAAGACAAACACTGCAGTCCAATAAAAATAAATAACTAAAATATTATCCAGTTAAAAAGCTCTATACTCTTTAAATAGTATTTTTCAGGTATGGTAATTAAATTAAGATAAAAGCAGTTTATGTCAAAAACTATATTTAATATTCTTAATTTTTAAAATTATTTTGATAAAAGTATTTTTCTCTTTAAAGACTTTTTTTTAGTAAAATTTTGGACATGTATGTTCATGTGTTTGCTTGTTTGATATTAATAGTTGTAACTGATCTGCTAGGACATTTTACAGTATCAAGAACAGCAAAAACCATGACCTTTGATTAATATGAACTGAATGTTTGTACTTGAATAAAACAAACAGTGGTTGTAAAAACAGCACTAACTGTTTAAAAGACAACTTGCACAGATTTACAAATTAACTTTTAGTAACTTGTCTGCTGTAGATTAACTGACACTCTTCCATTAGGTCAATAATTATTATTATACTGTAGTAAAATTAAGCAAAAAATATTCTTGTGACTAGTGGATTGGTGAAAAAATATAACTTTATGTAGGATAAACTGAATGCATCATGTCAAAAAATAAAATAAAATAAAAAAATAAAAAGGGCAAGACAGGAAAAATATTTTTAGGATTTCTAGAGAATAAAAACCATGAATAGAATTAAAAACATGACTCCACATATTCATCTAAGGAAATTCAAGTGTGATTCTGAGGTCTCAAATGAACAGTAAACAAGAAGTAAAGCTGCTACATCATAACTAATGTAACTAATATTATAAAATTACTAACAAAAATATATTTGTTCACTTACAGAGACCATACAGAAATGTATCAATGAAGTTTTTCCACATTTCATTTTGTGCCTTCTCTACCAAAATGCATTCTTTTTTGTTGACAGATTTCAAATGATTGTCTTCAATCCATAAAATAACTAGCAAAAGAAAAATATTTCTTAATGTAAGTATAACTGGTTATAAAGAAATTACAACAAATAATTCTAAACTTAATGTATAAATAAATTAAAAGCATTTTCTCCATCTTCTTTGAAATATATTATAAAAATATGAACTGCATGGTACAAATCCTTTTTTATATATTACTGACTTATTTCAAATACCCAGTAATTATTAATTTTATTTTATTATATTTTATAATATCATAGTTCAGCTTAAAAAAAATATGTTGGATTTTAATTTTAAAAAATAGAACTCATGACAGAGCCTGTGCAGTGTTAAATCTGCATTTCCAGAAGCTTTCATCAGTCATTTCTCCATGTTGCAGCTCTGAAACTGGTTTTCATTTCTGAATACTTATATTAATTAGTTATACCATGTCCATTTGAAGTAAATAAATACAGCTTGAAATGTTT
Source organism: Chrysomallon squamiferum (assembly GCA_012295275.1). Taxonomy (NCBI): domain Eukaryota; kingdom Metazoa; phylum Mollusca; class Gastropoda; order Neomphalida; family Peltospiridae; genus Chrysomallon; species Chrysomallon squamiferum. The sequence continues at coordinate 8,028,471 of CM022677.1, forward strand.
GCACACCATTTAGTCCAAAACTAGATTACACTATAAAAATATTTAGGATGTCGAACTGACATTTTAGGATACAGATTAGTCACTTGTCATTTTTTTCTTAACTACGTAATTACTGAAACTATTGTTCTGAAAAATTGAATGCAAAATAACAAAATACAAAATAACCAATTTCTTGAAATTTAGAGAATATTTCCAAATTAAAAACTGCTGTCCATCTTGTAATATTGAAAAAAAAAAAAAATAATAATAATAATAATAATGTTAATAATGAAAAGGGAAAAGATATAATAAAATAACATGCCAAACAATCTTTCTGATTTATAAAGATTTAAATATACTATATTTTAGGAATTCCTATGAACAAAAAATAAAAAGTATGATTATTAGCAAAGTACAACATTTAATTAATTGTAATTAATGGCAAAATTAACTTACCTACAGTTATGAATGTTTTCATATTTTTAAACTTACTATTGTTCCAGTAATTTCTGCCATTTTTACAAAAATGCGCTTGTCTGATACCCCACCATTATTAAAGTAATTCATTGCAGGCGCAGTAAAAATGGTCACCAGTGAAGTACTAACTTTCTTATTTTTTGTTTAGCTTCGGAAACAACATAAAAATAAATATAATAATTAAATAAAGAAAGAAAGAAAGTAGAAATTAAAAAAACAAAATGTGAATTGCCGTGAATTGGTAAGATTTTACTAAAAACTCATCATATTTTGCATTACAGTAAATAAATATAAGTAATATAACATTTAATGATCATTGAGCATATTCTCTTAATAATAAAAATGTCTATTAATTATAAAAGCCAAGCGTCAACTCTATGCATAAAGATTAAATATTATTTTCTTTTTTAATGTTTATACAATAGCATTATAATAAACATTAAAGGTCTGATTTTACTGCGAAAAAACTGTGTACATTCAGAAATGTAGACTGGGGTTCCGTGTTAGCGTTTTTTTTTTTTTTTTTTTATAAACAACAGTAGAATTATATGTGAAATCCAAAATGAATATTCTAGTATTTATGAAAGATACGCATAATAATAATAATAATAATAATAATAATAATAATAATAATAATAATAATAAAAATAATAATAATGTTTTTCATTCGCATCGTTGAACCTGGATATTTAAACGACAAAGAAAACGCAGCGAATGTTAATAAGCTAATGTTATATTTACAGAACTCCTCTTATTATATGGTTCATCTTGCGCATTCTCGTCTTTTCATTTTACTATTATACCAGTTAATGAAAAATTAAGCTTATTATTTATTCATTTATTTATTTATTTATTATGCGAAATGAAATGATCTATTATTGCTAATTATTTACGACATAAAACACGTGAGATAGATAGCGATGACGGTACTGAAGATGCATCTGTCAAATTCTCCTTCTTAGCTTTCCAGTGAAACACGTTGTGTTAATAAAATGTCACATTAGTATGGAAGCGTTCTCGTCATTTTGGATTTCATATCAGAAGAGTGCTCTTGCAGTAAAATCACACCTGTGATGTTTATACAATGCTATTGTATAAACATAAAAAAAAAAAAAAAAAGTAACTAAATAAAAATAAATAACAATATTAATATAAAGAATATAATATTTTAATCTTTATGCGTAGAGTTGACACTTGGCTTTTATTGTACTGGAAATAATTTAGAAACTGAGAAATATAGCGAATTAGACCACACACTGTGTTTTAATTACAGCTTTCTGGTAATTAATATTTAATAAGCATATTTTAATAAATGTGAGACTTGCTCGTCGTATACAACGGCGTGTGTATAAACAAATAAGATTTCGGTTTTATACGAATAAACTGAGGTTCAGACAAAAACAACATGTTATAGTATAAAGAATACTGCTATTTACACTGTTTATGTTTATTAAATAAATAAATAAATAATATAATTTAATTTTAATAATGACCCACAATTTAAATAGTGGATATTGGATAATAATATTATACCAGACATAGCATTATATATGTAGATGATAAGGCGCCAGTTTAAACTGATATTTAAAAAGCTTCAAGTAAAATTTTATTGATAATAAAAGAAAAACAAAAATATTTACTTCATAGTTCATGCTTTAATAGGATGAAATAGATGATATATTTCGTGTAGCTAACTGAAAATATCTTCATATCTAATAAAACACTAGTTGAGGAGGGCAGGCATGTTGTCTATGATGTAAGTTACAAAGTATAATAAACTATATAAGATTTCTCCTAGTAGAATAAAATGTAACCGTAAGTAAAATTATCAGTATTTTTTATGTTGCAAATTAGAGTAAAATATAATAAAACATCACGTTATTTTCACTCAGTATCAGTTTATGATATAAACGTCGCTGGTTTCATGTATAAAACGAGAATTACGTCGCGTTTGACAAAACAGAAATCTTCGCTTATCTCTGTGAATTTTAATTTTAATGTCGTTTGCTTTGCAAAATCAAATTTTGTGATACAAGTAAAGTGTAACTTGTCACGTGTTCAGTATTAGTGTTGATTTTTTTTTTGGGGGGGGGGTAGGTTTGTTGAGATGAAATTGTAACTCAGTTTAACCGAAAAATATTATCACAGTAGAGTGTATATCTAGTCATTAAGTTATTTATTTCTGAATTTACAAGTCGAGCGCTGTAAAATGCCACTATAAAATGAAAGGTCAGATAATTATTAATGTGGTATTTGATTAACAACAGAACAGATTACACTAAAAAGTTCTGCATGATGCTGAAAACTTAGCTTTTACTTTATAAGAATCCATTCAGTTTTGTTGATAAGTTGATAATAAATGATGACAAGGTATAATATTTATGTTGTGAACATGAGCGCAGTTTTCACAGGTAATTTGAAATTCAATAACGACGTTTACTTTATTAACATTATACAGATTATTCTTGAAAAGCTGATAATATTCCTTTAACTATATCCAAGATTATACTGACAATTACATACGTATTATCAATATTTATTATGAAGCAAAACAGAGGTAAACTTAATAAAATATCAATGTAAACAGTGCTACTTTTAATAAGATAGGACGTAATTTATTCGTATAAGCTATACAGCTGGTAGTAAATAAACACGTAAATTCCTCCAATGACGAGAACACCAATGACGTTAGGAACGACTCTGGTAGACGGCAACGACGTTAATAGAAATTCGGATAATACTAAAATTTAACGATATTTAAAAAAACATTTATTTGAAAGCCCTTCTGTTTTTCTCAAAAAAAAAAAAAAAAAAAAAAATAAATAAATAATAATAATAATAATAATAATAATAATAATAAAAAAAAAAAATATATATATATGGTTTTTATAAAAAATTGTTTTAGAAACACAGGAAAAGGTGTGATTGCTAGATATCAGTGTGGTTTTCTGTTACTTATTACTGTGATAATTACAAGTCCGTATAATATCTAGAACTTCAGAGGGGCTGTGAGATTAATATTCTCTTATTTAGAGATTTTAAAAGAAAAGGTGATATTACAGGAAATGGTGATGTTAATATGTTATTATGTATCAAATGTGATTATACTGTAAAATTAATCCTCTAATTATTAATGTATTCCGCATAATCGCGTACAAATAAAGAACATAAAGAATGGGGTGTATTATCATTCGTATAAACTTTACCATGTATTATATAAAAAATATAATAATAATAATAATAATAATAATAATAATAATAATAATAATAATAATAATAATTATTATTATTATTATTATTATTATTATTATTATTATTATTATTAATTGTGCAGTTATTCATTACCATCGGTGTACTTTTTTTAGTGTTCAAAGGCATTATAACTATTTCTATTAATATCACCATCATTGCCATCATAACGGCATCGTTCCTAGCTTTCTTGGAGTATTTATCATTTTTCTTTAGCGCTTTGTATTAATTATTCCTCATACTTTCTGAGTCGGCGCATCACCTATTAAAATATATTACTGTAATTTCTATTAATGTCGCCGTCGTTGATGTCGTAACGGCTTGTTACTAACGTTATTGCATAACTCCTCATTATTCCTTTTCGTTTTTTTATTCACTGTCATTCTGTATTAATACGATTGTATTACGATTGTTATAATAGGGTTAGTCCTTGTGTTGGCATTAGAATTAAGTTTAACGACTTCGTTAGGGTTATGTTTTGAGTTAGGGTACAGTCTCGCTTAGGGTTAAGGTTTGGGCTAGTGTTAGGGTTAGGGTCGTTTCAGTATTATTATGAGTTTAATGTGCTAAACAGTTTTGGGATGAGTGTCAGAAAGTGTGTTAGCATAAGAATTAAGTTTAGTCCCTTCGTTAGGATTAGGTTTATTTAAATTTATTATCATGTGCAAAATAGTGTTTCGATCATATTAGAATCAGAGTTAACGTTTTGCACTTGGGTAAGAGTAAAGTTCAGGTAGGGTTAGGGTTAGGGTTATTTAAATTTTATTATGCTTATCAACAAAACAATTTTATGATCAGGGTTGGGACTACTGTTAGCATTAGAATTAAATTTACTGACTTCATTGGGTTTAGGTTTAGAGTTAGCTGTTAGTGTTAAGGTTAGGGTTAGGGTTAGAGTTATTTATATTTTATTATCAGTGCTACTGTGCAAAATAGTCTTCGCATAAAAATGAAGCATAGGCACTTCTTTAGCGTCCGAGTTAGAGTTAGGGCTAGAATCTGAGTTAGGCTTAGGCATAGGGTTATTTTTAAAGTTTATTTTCTTTCTTACGATAATCTGCAAAACAGTTTTATGATCAGCATTAGTACTAGTGTTAGCATTAGAATTAAGTTAAAAGACTTCGTTAGGGTTAGGTTTACTTATAGGTTTAGGGTTAGGGTTAGGTTGAGGTTTATTTAAAGTTTATTATGTTTCTTATGATAATAGTGCCGTTACTAATTATATATTAATTATATGTGCACACTAATAAGGTAATAATGATACTTAATAAAAAGAGTAAAAGAATATTGAGAAGTACATTAGGAACAAACCCTTTACGACGGCACTATTAATAGAGATAATAATAATATATTTTATTACAGATGCTCACGGTCAGGAAATGAGAATAACAGCGAATGAAAAGTAAAAGGAATAACGAGGAGAACACCAATAACGTTAGGACGGCAACGACGGCGACATTAATAGAAATTCCAATAATATATTTTAATATGTGATGCGCTCGCTGAGAAAATATGAGGAATAATTAATTAAAAGCACTAAAGAATGATAAGGAATACCCCAATAAAGCTAGGAACAAAGCTGTTACGATCTCAGCGAAGGCGAAATGAACAGGAATATTACTAACATATTCTAATATAGGATGGGCACAGTCAGAAAATAAGAATAACAGGGAATGAAATACAAAAGAATAATGAGAATTCCAGGCAGCATGACCAATGCTAATGAAAGCTCCCAGTAAGAAGCAGTCATCTTACTCTATCTTGCGAGCAGTTACTCCCCACTCATTACTTTAAAACATTACGTATTATGACCTTTCTACTATATGAATGATGGTATTATTTATCTATTCTAAACACTTCCCAACTTAATATTTTGCCATCCTCGGCAACATAAAAACATTTAATAATAATTTTAATTGATGTAATAAAATCTGTGATATATATATATCTCTCTCACAACCCCACGACAAGAACATGCTGTAAATTTAGACTAACTTTGTGTTTGACACTGTTAGTGTTTTCTATACAGAGTTGTGACAGATATATAATACGTGATGTCTACATAATACTGGATACTGTAACTACATGTGACAAGTACTGTGTCAAATAAAGAAAAAGAAATAATATATCATTTAAAACTAATCCTACCTACATTTCTTTTAAATTATTATTATTATTACTATTATTGTAATTGTTTGTTTTCACAAATGTTGTCATACATAAAAAACGGTTACACTACTTATAATGACAGGTAGTATACATACCACAGCCTTTAATATACCAGACACTAGATGGAACAGACTGACTCACTGACAGGGTAGCACATATCACAGGTTTTAACATAGCAGACACAGTGCCTCAGTTGGAAGAATCCGACTCACTCACAGGGCAGTACATACCACATTGTCTAATATACTAGACAGAGTCACTGGATGGAACAAATGGACTCACTGACATGACAGTACGTACCACAGTCTCTAATATACTCTACACAAGGTGCAATGAATGGAAAAAATGGACTCACTGACATGACAGTACGTACCACAGTCTCTAATATACTCTACACAAGGTGCAATGAATGGAAAAAATGGACTCACTGACATGACAGCACGTATCACAGTCTCTAATATACTCTACACAAGGTGCAATGAATGGAAAAAATGGACTCACTGACATGACAGTACGTATCACAGTCTCTAATATACTCTACACAAGGTGCAATGAATGGAAAAAATGGACTCACTGACATGACAGTACGTATCACAGTCTCTAATATACTCTACACAAGGTGCAATGAATGGAAAAAATGGACTCACTGACATGACAGTACGTACCACAGTCTCTAATATACTCTAGACATGGTGCAATGGATGGAAAAAATTGATTCACTGACAGGGTAACACATACCAGACAGACTATAAAACACTGTGCAGAATGCACTTGGTGGATAAAACTGACTCACACAGAGGCAGTATGTACCACAACCTCTGATGTACTGGACACAGTGGACTAGATGGACTCACTGACATACACAACAGCAGTCTTATATAAAACAGCTCTCTTACATAAAACAGCACTCTTATATAAAACAGCTCTCTTATATAAAACAGCAGTCATATAAAACAGCTCTCTTACATAAAACAGCTCTCTTATATAAAACAGCTCATTTATATAAAACAGCAGTCTTATATAAAACAACACTCGTACATAAAACAGCACTCTTATATAAAACAGCTCTCTTATATAAAACAGCAGTCTTATATAAAACAGCAGTCTTATATAAAACAGCTCTCTTATATAAAACAGCACTCTTATATAAAACAGCTCTCTTATATAAAACAGCTCTCTTACATAAAACAGCACTCTTATATAAAACAGCTCTCTTATATAAAACAGCTCTCTTATATAAAACAGCTCTCTTATATAAAACAGCAGTCTTATATAAAACAGCTCTCTTATATAAAACAGCACTCTTATATAAAACAGCTCTCTTATATAAAACAGCACTCTTATATAAAACAGCAGTCTTATATAAAACAGCTCTCTTATATAAAACAGCAGTCTTATATAAAACAGCTCTCTTATATAAAACAGCAGTCTTATATAAAACAGCTCTCTTATATAAAACAGCAGTCTTATATAAAACAGCTCTCTTACATAAAACAGCAGTCTTATATAAAACAACACTCTTATATAAAACAGCAGTCATATATATAAATGAACTGGCTGGAACAGTTGGGCTCACTGAGATGGTAGTGCGTACCACAACCTGTAATATACCAGATAGAGGGCACTGGATAGAATAAACATACTCACTGACAGGGTAGCACATACCATAGTCTCTACTAGAAATCACACACTGGATGAACAGATCTATCTATATATATATATATATACACACATCAATAATTTCCATTTTATAGAATTCTGAAATATATTCAAATATTTAATAGAAAATTTTAGAAAAAGGCATTAAATATCATAATTCAGTTTAATGTTATTTTATTTAGAAGATTAATTATTTTTGTTACTTTATTCTTGACAGCTAGTGAGTATCTCTGAGTAAAATTTCATAAATATTTTAAAATATTTAAATATATTTTCAATGAATATTTTAACGATAACCAACTGCTTAAGGAAAAAAAATAATTAAATATTTATGAATTTATGAAAAGGCATTAAGATCATGATTCATTTATTAGTATTGTTATTTATTTCTGGTGTGGATGTTGAAAAAGTGAGAGTATGCTTTCACAAATATTTCTATATTTAAATATATTTTTTTCAGGGATATATTACATAGTATTTGAGCTGTACAGGGAGAGAAAACAAATATAAAACACGACTTACAACTTACCTTGTAACTAATATATATATATATATATATATAAAGAAATAAGGTTAAGAAATTATAAAATACATTTTACTCTTTTTGTTAAGCTTTATTTTACATCATGGTTTTAAATTTATATGCATAACAAAAATCGTTTAAATAAATAAAATGAAACAAATAATAAAGAAAAATAAAGTAAAATAAAAAATAAAATAAAATAAAGTAAAGACAAATAACGAATCAGAAGACAGTTTGAAAAAGATGAAAAACAATTCTCCCAGACAAATAAAATCAGAGTTCAATGCATCATGAGTAAAATAAACAACAACAACAACAACATTAATACAAATAATATGAATAAATAAATAAATACATAAATATGGAAACAAAAACTTAATTATAAACAAAACCATTCTTCTATTCCTTTATTTTAATATCGTAACAGAACACAAATTTCGGAATATAAACAGTTCGGAATATAAACATTGTCGAAATATTACATCCATACATCCATACATACATATACATATCCACATCCATTCATACACACATACATTATATATATATATATATATATATATATATATACACACAGACACGTACATGCAAAGATAAATACTTATGCATACATACGTCTATTGAATAACATGGTTTGTCAAACTTTTTTTTTTTTTTTCCCCCCACAAACCTTAACTTTTTTAATCGCAAGATTTTGTGTTTCAATAAAATAAATTATATTAATCGTAATACCAAATCCCTTTTCGGTGAAATTCGGCACTTTTCGGATTTGTTCTTTTGCAATGATATTATTATTATTATTATTATTATTATTATTATTATTATTATTATTATTATTATCGGTAATTTATTTCTTACATTATGATTATAATAAAATAATAATAATAAATAAATAAAATAAAAATAAAAATATTAATAGCAGCTGAATCATTGTCAAACTTTCAAAAATATTTTAAGTAAATTAAAAGAAAAGTAAGAAAAAGAATCTATACATTGAGAGAGAGAGAGAGAGAGAGAGAGAGAGAGAGAGAGAGAGAGAGAGAGAGAGAGAGAGAGAGAGAGAATTATAGATCATGTTAAAATACGTTTGAATCAAAATCATAACATTAATCATATTTTAAATGATTTTAATTAATCATAGTTTAAATGCACTGAACTTGGTTTTCGCATACGCTTATGCAATTATGAGACAACCCCTCGGTGTTTTTTTTAACTCCAGGACAAGTCGTTTTGACGCGCGTGCGTTTACGTCACAGTGTAGATCATTGTTGTTTGCAAAAGGAAGTAACAGTCACCAGAGCAATCTTGATTAAGGTAATTAATTACTTTTTTTGTTAAGTATTTATTCAATATGGCCGCTAATTGCACCCAAACAGTGCAATCTGTATAGAATCTAAGTATTTCAGGCAATATACACTTTGCCTGACTTTTCAAGCTAATTTGTCAACACTTGAAATGTAAATCTATCGTAGATTGACAGCAACTGTTGTAAAAATAAACAAATATGCAAACAAACAATGATAAACAAAATTACATTTAAGATTTAAGAAATTAATTTTAAAGTCATTCGGACTTAATCTGTTGGCTTTAATACTAAATTACATACACATCAAGTAATTTCTTTATAATTGTTTTTGATATCAATGCATTACCAAAAGTTATCTTATGATGATGAAAAATTAAGATATTATCTTAATTCAGTATGTGAATGTTATTGCAAAAGGATAAAAATAGAGTAATTAGGTTTCTCCATAATTACTGTATGGACAGGCAGGAATATCACTGGTTAACAGCTAAGTGAAATACAAACAAACTGATGACATCATTAACAGTTATCATTTTCTGATTAAGAACTGGATACCACAGGCACAACTGGCAAATTTATAAGAAATTCTGTTTTTGTTTTTTTTATGTTCTCCTGTGGAGAAACAGAACAGATGACAGAACAGTGGCACAACAGTAACAAAACAGTGACAGGACAGTGACAGAACAGTGACAGAACAGTGACAGAACAGTGACAGAACAGTGACAGAACAGTGACAGAACAGTGACAGAACAGTGACAGGACAGTGACAGAACAGTGACAGAACAGTGACACAACAGTGACAGAACAGTGACAGAACAGTGACACAACAGTGACAGGACAGTGACAGAACAGTGACACAACAGTGACAGGACAGTGACAGAACAGTGACACAACAGTGACAGGACAGTTACAGAACAGTGACACAACAGTGACAGGACAGTTACAGAACAGTTACAGAACAGTGACAGAACAGTGACAGAACAGTGACACAACAGTGACAGAACAGTGACAGAACAGATGACAGAAGACAACAGTGACAACAGTGACAGGACAGTGACAGAACAGATGACAGAACAGTGACAGAACAGTGACAGAACAGTGACAGAACAGTGACAGAACAGACAGAAGACAGAGACAGACAGAACAGAACAGTGACAACAGAACAGACAGAAAGAACAGAAGACAGAACAGTGACAGAAGACAGACAACAGAAGACAGAACAGAACAGACAGAACAGTGACAGAACAGAAGACAGAACAGAACAGACAGAACAGACAGAACAGACAGAACAGACAGAACAGAAGACAGAGAACAGAACAGAACAGAACAGAACACAGAACAGAACAGAACAGAAGACAGAACAGACAGAACAGAAGACAGAACACAGAACAGAACAGAAGACAGAACAGACAGAACAGAACAGACAGAACAACAGAACAGAACAGAAGACAGAACAGAACAGAACAGAAGACAGAACAGTGACAGAACAGAAGACAGAACAGAACAGAACAGAAGACAGAACACTAACAGAACAGAAGACAGAACAGTAACAGAACAGAAGACAGAACAGTGACAGAACAGAAGACAGAACAGTGACAGAACAGAAGACAGAACAGTGACAGAACAGAAGACAGAACACAGACAGAACAGAACAGAGACAGAACAGTGACAGAACAGAAGACAGAACAGAACAGAACAGAAGACAGAACAGTGACAGAACAGAAGACAGAACACGAACAGAACAGAAGACAGAACACTAACAGAACAGAAGACAGAACAGAACTGACAGAACAGAAGACAGAACAGTGACAGAACAGAAGACAGAGACAGAACAGAACAGAACAGAAGACAGAACAGAACAGAACAGACAGAACAGAAGACAGAACAGAACAGAAGACAGAACAGAAGACAGAACAGTGACAGAACAGAAGACAGAACAGTGACAGAACAGAAGACAGAACAGAACAGAACAGAAGACAGAACAGTGACAGAACAGAAGACAGAGTGACAGAACAGAAGACAGAACAGAACACAGAACAGAAGACAGAACAGACAGAACAGAGACAGACAGAACAGTGACAGAACAGAAGACAGAACAGTGACAGAACAGAACAGTGACAGAACAGACAGAACAGAACAGAACAGAACAGAAGACAGAACACTAACAGAACAGAACAGTGACAGAACAGAAGACAGAACAGAAGACAGAACAGAAGACAGAACAGACAGAACAGACAGAACAGACAGAGAACAACAGACAGAACAGAACAGAACAGAAGACAGAACAGAAGAACAGAACAGAAGACAGAACAGTGACAGAACAGTGACAGAACAGAAGACAGAACAGTGACAGAACAGAAGACAGAACAGTGACAGAACAGACAGAACAGACAGAACAGTGACAGAACAGAAGACAGAACACTAACAGAACAGAAGACAGAACAGTGACAGAACAGAAGACAGAACACTAACAGAACAGAAGACAGAACAGTGACAGAACAGTGACAGAACAGAAGACAGAACAGTGACAGAACAGAAGACAGAACAGAACAGAACAGAAGACAGAACAGAAGACAGAACAGAACAGAACAGACAGAACACTAACAGAACAGAAGACAGAACAGTGACAGAACAGAAGACAGAACACTAACAGAACAGAAGACAGAACAGTGATAGAACAGTGACAGAACATTTTTTTTTTTTTTTTTTTTTTTTTTTTTTTTTATATTTCAGTTATATTTTGAATTGGGCTAAGCCGGTGAAGTTTATTTTTACCAAGCAAAGATTTCTTCAAGGTGAAAGTTGCTACTTAGACACATCTAGTGTGTTTTTCTGTAAGTTTGTTTTTAATATTACTGTATGTGCAAAATGCTTGCATGGTGACTGTTGTATTTTTGTGTTTTTTAATGACAGGTGTTGAATATTCTAACATGGTTCATACTACTTTTCAGCTTTTGCAATAACATTCTGAAATATCATCTACTTTTTTGTCTATATGCACAGCTGAGAAAAAGCATGTGCAAATATAAATCAGTTTCTTTTAAGAACTATTTCATTATTACACATAAATGCATCATTTGTATGTAATTAGAGATAATTACTTGAAAACAGTTCATATTTTGTTAAAGATGATTATAAAAAACTCAACATGATCAAACCTATAGCACACTGATAATCCTTAAAGTTATTGTTATTATTATCATTCTTTTTCTGATAGCACAAGATTTCATGCAAATTAGATAAACCATAATACATCTCACAAATTTGTGAATTTGAAAGAATTGTAGAAACAGTGAATTAATGAGAAATATGTGGCATCAATTTACTGTGGACTGACAGTGTTTGTATAAGACTAAAGTCATGTACAGACTGCTGTGCTGTAGTACTGAAAATGATTGTTACAGTTTATTATGTTCAATGAAAATTCTTCATTTTACTCAATTTTTTGAAAGATAAACTAAAGTTTGTATTCTCTCTTTTCAGAATTGTACACGTCAAGAATGCCTATGTCACTCTTTGTCACTCTGGCAGTATTTATTTCAGTGGATTTAATCTTCTTTGTCTTAGACTTTTCTATACTTTCACACCAGTACTTTTTATTCCTCCAAATCAAGAAATCCTTCAAACATCTTTTTTTTGCAGTGTCATTAATGATCCTCCCTCTTTTCACCTTCATATTCTTGCACATCTTTTTCGATTCCACCATTACACGTTTTCTGCCACCTTTCTGTTTACTTTTCAGTTCATCTTACCTCTACTCCACTGTTCCCTCTGCTTTGGTTCATTGAGCCATATCTTCTCCTGGTGGTTTGTGGATAGTCTCACGCAGGCCTTCATTAAAACCCAGTCTCCTCTTTCATTTGTGTTACTTGTCTTTGAACATCTCGTATGGATAGATATCTTTAGGTGCAAGGAATGCAGTCTGATGGGTTCCATAGAAGAAAATTGGGTGTTTCCCGTTTGGAGTTTTTACTTGCCAGCCAGTGTGAACTGATTGTTTCGAGTAAAAGGAAAGTATTACATGGCAGTGAAAGCAAATCGAAACTCAGTTTGCTAGAGAAGATGACACCAATCAACACAGCACAGATAAACATTGTGATGAAAAGGTGAAGGAAAAGTCAAAAACAGATACTAAAGTAAAAGAGGATGAACGCAAAAAGTAAAAATAAACTAACAAGTTGGGAGCAGATTTAGTCACTCTTTGTCACTCTGATTTTATGAGTTTCTGTAGTTGAAGGAAATACATTTGTAAAGTGGGATTTATGTTTTGAAATTTCAAAAATCATGTCTCAAATTCACCCTAGCATGCAGAGTTCACGTGAGTTCATATTATTGTCGTTGTTTTTTTACATTGTTTTGCATGTTATTATTATGTTATAATTCATTCATATAAGAATAATAAATCAGTTAGAGAATATGCATGACGTCACCGCCACAGAATCCCGAAGTATCGCTTCGAGACTATATTGAAAGCGCTCGATCCGGGGACACCTTAAGAATTGCTGTAATTAAGAACGTAATTAAAATTTGAACGCAATATATATATATATATTTATTTTTTGTATGGATACTTGGTTTACGTCATATCATTTTACTGTGCGTTAGTGTTGTCTTCACTTCGCTGTGGATTACCTCTGGACCGGTGAATTTAGCGGACGAATAAGGTAGGTTGAGTTTTGTTTACAAAATGACAGGAGGCTCAAAAACGCGCGCTTCGTTCTGCACGTTCAAGCTGGCAAATATAGCGTTTGTAATATTTGAACGGGCCCTTAGTTTTAGTTTTATTTTTCATTTTAGGGTTTAAAGCAGGGGTGCGCAAACTGAGGCCGTGGGAAGGATGTCGCCTCGTCACATTTACGTTATAGAGATTCATTGTTAGAAAATTAGGCAAGATCATATGTTATGCTTTCAGATTTTACGTAATCACAAATGAAATTTGCCAGTGAAGTTAAATCGGAGCGGCCTGTAAGATCTGAAAGTTTGCGCAGCCCTGGTTTAGAGCGATGACTAGAGGGACACATGTAGTCTGTGTACTGAATTAGAGGAAAGCGAGAACGGTTAGAAAATATACTGAATCACTGTCTTCATTTGCTTATTTTCTTAGACATATTCTTGTACAGAATGTAAACTTTACAATCTTATAGTTAATATTTCAAAATGTCTTCTATCTCAGCAACAACTATTTTAATAAACACATTTTTATAAAAAACCTCCGAAATTTAAGAAAAAATAGTAGTTTCTTTGAGAAATATAAAATTTAATTTGAAAAGTTGTATGAATGTAAACTCTGTTAGTGTTGTATAGTTAATTATAGTGTTATGTTTAAGTGTACGTCACGCGCCCTTTCTTTTGTTTCTTAATTCCTTCTGTTTATTCCTATCCTTCCTTCACCACACTCTTTAACATGATTAGCCATTCTTCTGTTTATTCCTATCCTTCCTTCACTACACTCTTTAACATGATTAGCCATTCTTCTGTTTATTCCTATCCTTCCTTCACCACACTCTTTAACATGATTAGCCATTCTTCTGTTTATTCCTATCCTTCCTTCACTACACTCTTTAACATGATTAGCCATTCTTCTGTTTATTCCTATCCTTCCTTCACCACACTCTTTAACATGATTAGCCATTCTTCTGTTTATTCCTATCCTTCCTTCACCACTCTTTAACATGATTAGCCATTCTTCTGTTTATTCCTATCCTTCCTTCACCACACTCTTTAACATGATTAGCCATTCTTCTGTTTATTCCTATCCTTCCTTCACCACACTCTTTAACATGATTAGCCATTCTTCTGTTTATTCCTATCCTTCCTTCACTACACTCTTTAACATGATTAGCCATTCTTCTGTTTATTCCTATCCTTCCTTCACTACACTCTTTAACATGATTAGCCATTCTTCTGTTTATTCCTATCCTTCCTTCACCACACTCTTTAACATGATTAGCCATTCTTCTGTTTATTCCTATCCTTCCTTCACTACACTCTTTAACATGATTAGCCATTCTTCTGTTTATTCCTATCCTTCCTTCACCACTCTTTAACATGATTAGCCATTCTTCTGTTTATTCCTATCCTTCCTTCACCACACTCTTTAACATGATTAGCCATTCTTCTGTTTATTCCTATCCTTCCTTCACTACACTCTTTAACATGATTAGCCATTCTTCTGTTTATTCCTATCCTTCCTTTCTTTCCTATTCTTCTGTTTATTCCTCCTTCCTTCCTTCACACACTCTTTAACATGATTAGCCATTCTTCTGTTTATTCCTATCCTTCCTTCACCACACTCTTTAACATGATTAGCCATTCTTCTGTTTATTCCTATCCTTCCTTCACCACACTCTTTAACATGATTAGCTATTCTTCTGTTTATTCCTATCCTTCCTTCACCACACTCTTTAACATGATTGATTCTGTTTATTCCTATTCTTCTGTTTATTTTCTGTTTATTCCTATCCTTCCTTCACCCCACTCTTTAACATGATTAGCCATCCTTCTGTTTCTGTCTCCATTCCTTTCAAAATTCCTCTCTCTCTCTCTCTCTCTCTCTCTCTCTCAAAAACACACACACAGATACACAGTCACCAAGAATCATATCTACACAAACAAGTCTCTGAAAATAACCATGTTGCCCAAATCCAATTTTTATTTTTAAAAAATGTCCACCTACACCAGCACTTATCTACTGTTTTACTTTGATCTTACCCATCACTTCCCTGTCCCTAGAGAATTAACACACCCCTCAAAAATATTCAACAGATCTGTATACCCTCCTCAATCATATATATATATATATATATATATATATATATATATATATATAAATGTTAGTAATGTTAGAAATAAATTATCCGTAAAGAAAACAAGCATTTTGTGGTTTTAAAATCAGTTTTATTTCAATTAATGGTTACAGAAGGTGGTAAATTTTAGTTTTTAAAATTACTTCATTTAATAATTGTTAACACATTAATTTCAAAAACCATATTTATTTCATTTAATAGAAAAATAGTAAAAAAAAACAATAATTTCAAAAATCATTTTATTTCATATAACAATTAATTGTTTACAGAAAATATCAAAACATGCATTAACTTTACATTATTTTATTTCATTTAATAATAAATTGTTTACAGAAAATAGTAAAAATAAATAACAAAATGGTTTTAAAAATTGGTTTTATTTCATATTTAATTTTTACACTAAATAGTTAGAAAACAACAAAGTAATTTATAAAAATAGTTTCAGTTTACTTCATTTCACTTAAAGTTTATTAAAGTATTAGTAATAAAAATAAAAACAATTAAGTACTTAGCAGAAAACAACGACTAAGACTGAATGAATTTTAAAATAAGTTTAATGTTAATACATTTTTCATAATTATGAGAGAGAGAGAGAGATTGTTGTTGTTTTTTTTATTATTATTTCTTACTCCTTTAAGTTCTGTTCTTGTTTTATTTATTTATTTATTTATTTATTTATTTATTTATTTATTTATTTTTTATTTATAAAGGAGTAATGTTGTCCTTGCTAGTAACTGTGGTGACTTAGTAGTTGGAAGTATGTTGGATATATTATGCATTTTGCAGTTTCTCATTGGGTTGTTTTTGTTTTGTTATTTCAATCACAATGAGGCCCAGTTTAGGTAGCAGAATAATTTCTGGTTTTGATGGTCTAGATCAGATAATGTAATTAGAGATGGTTTTTATTGTTATTTATTTTAATGATGATTGTTATGAGGCTTTGTTTGGGTTATCAGATACTTAAATGTCTGTTGCAGATGTCTGTCAATGTACATCCACTCAATCATGAAGACAGTTATAACAAACAGTTAGATAACTGCTTCCATTGGTCAGCAAGAAAAAATATGTTATAAACACGTTCTCATAGACAGTAAAACATCTGTCACAGATTTTGATCATTCATTCACTGAGTTCTACTCAGAACAGGAAAATCCTAATACTTACTGAGACAAAAACTTATCTTGTTGGTCAGATCTCACTGAAAAACAGTCACCTTCATTTTATCATCACGGTGAAACAAAAACTATAACACACCTTGTAATTTCACCTCCTCTATGCCTGTGTCTAACAAAGTGGAAATTTGCACATTATTTATAGTATTTTTGACAAACAAGTAATCTGAACATTGTTCAAAATTCTTGTACCCTGAACATTTTCAGTAACCTCCCTTTGTTTAACTTTCACCAGTTACACCGATTCCCACCATCCATTTCAGAAAAGCTGGTGAACCACTGTTATTATAATTATTATTATAATTAGTAGTAGTAGTAGTAGTAATACTACTATTATTGTTATTACAGCTACTGCTACTAATACTGCTACACAAAATTATTATTCTCTATTATTATTATTAGTAGTAGTAGTAGTAGTAGTAGTAGTAGTAGTAGTAGTAGTAGTAGTAGTAGTAGTAGTAGTAGTAGTAGTACTGGATTGATATGTGTGTGTGTGTGCATTTGATACCCAAATTTATTAATAGTAATATTTATTTTTATTATTATTATTATTATTATTATTATTATTATTGTATGTATATATATATATATTATATATATATATATATATATATATATATGCAGTGGTACCTTGACATACAGGATTTTTTTTTTTTTTTTTTTTTCTGTCTTGTCGTTTCCTCAATGAAGGTACCTGCGAGTCCTGCTGTCCCCAGCAGTATACACATGACCATGACCTTGATAAAATGGTGCTTATTCCAAAAGCCAAGTTCATATTAGGGTCCCTGTGTGTGAGGAGATGTCCAGGTAAAAAACAAAGAGTGAAAATAGTAAAAATGTATTAATTATAAAAAATAACAACAACATAATCTGTTCAAAAAAGCCATATTTCTAGCAGCAGCAAACAACCACTATAAACAACACACGTACATCCAAAAACCCAGACAATAGGAGAGTAGGATTCGCCTTCATAGCCCAAGATCACACAAACAAACCCACACGCATACAGTTCGGCCGTATCACAAATCACCTTTCAGCATGCACGGCCGAATTGCAGCAGACCAGACCTACTCAGCAGAATACAACAGCTACACGAGGACATACAACACAACAACAAACATCTAATCATCAAGTGGCTCCCAGCACATGTCAGCATCATCGGCAACGAACTTGCCGACCATTACGCCAAAGAGTCACTCAGCATATTGTTCATTTGATTATTATCAGTTGTTGAATTAGGATGTTCACAGCTTTGGGTATAATTGCTACTGAAATCACTGAATTTGCGTTTGATACATCAGTGAAACTTGCTACATCAGCTATTATAGATTCTACCGCTCCAGCTATAGCCGAAATTGTCGGAGGTGACAGTGTATATCTACCTCAAGCGACTGCTATCAGACAAAGTATAGTTGAATCTTCTGTAGAAGGCATTGCTAGCTATACTAAAACTCAAATAAAGGACGCTTTGGACCAATTCACTGATTTTGTGAATTCAAAAGATACAGCAGTAGATAATAACGTTTCTCTGAAGAACGAGAGGAATTGGAAACTGAAGAGGACGAATACGTATCATATATGTGTACTACTAGTCAATTTCATGAATAAAGGGAAACGTATATTAAACAAGAAGGACGTTACCAGACTTTGGGCTATAGCTAAAGCTAAAGCATTTGATATATTATCAGAGATAAATGTGCCGGTGGATCAGTGCCAAAACAGGTGGTTACAAATTCGACGTCAATATCCAAATTTACAGATTCCAAATCAAGATTTCTATTCGGCAATACAAAATATTCGGAACGAATATAACCATATTGAAGATCAAGACGAAGAGGACCCTTTAATACGCCTATATACCCAGAAGACGAACAAGCATTAAAAGCATCAGAACAACAAGGCATGAAACGACAAAACATCGAACCTGGAGGAGGATCTAGCTCCAAAGTTCCTAATAATAATCAACTATCTACGAGGATATCACAAGATGTATTGGATCAATCTAATTCCAAAGGAACGTATCTTCAACCTCAAGAGTCCGTAATGGAACCTGATTCTATCATGAACGAAGAGGTAACTGATACAGGTGGAAGTGAAGCCGTAGAAGGTGCTCCTATGGCCTCTGCTACAGGAAATAACGTTTTATACCAAGGATTTGGAGATACAACGTCTGGAGCTAATCCGAGGTATATTACCATTAAAAAAACATTTAAACGAACATTCACTAGTGAGATTAATTTCTCTAAACAAAGAAAAGCTACTATGTCAATTATAGATAATGCAACAGATGCTTCAGCATGGAAAAATGCAATAGGTGATCCAAATGTATGTGAATTTACATTCAATCATGGTGGTCACATTATACCTTATTGGTATAAAGCAGCTAGCACGAAGGCAGGCGATTGGAATTTACCTGATGAGGTTGTAGGCTATAAAATTAAAAAATTCGGATTTAATATAAATAATATGATAATACATGTTTTAAATAATACTAAATCAGATCCAAATGAAGTACCAGTAATGGCACCTCCAAATGCACGAGTTTGGACATTTACAGATATTTATAATGATTATGGCTTACCTGATAATAAATTTGGACCTATCTCATAATAATCGATTCAAAAAGATGAAGAATGTATGGACAACACATCTCAAAGAAGCATACCGGTTCAACCAGATCGTAAATTATATTTGCCTAGTGACATAGGTATGCAACTGTTAAACAGTGCTTGGAACAGTGAGGGTGCGACTTATACTGCTGAAACACCTAATTACATATACGATAAAAAAAAACACGATGGATATAGAGAAACAGTTATTAGTGCAGGTGGTTTCGGTTTGGATTATACATGTAAAGATTCACCTTTAGTTATATTTCCAGGAGAAACAAGTCATACATTAAACTTTACTCAGATTACTGGTACGGTTAAGAACGATAGCTATCAGTCTAGCAACGAAAACAAAGCTAACTTAGAGGTATGGCCTACACACGAAGTAACAGTAACTGACACTTCTAAACATCCATTAGGGACTGCTATCACTACCTATTTTAACCATCAGTACAGAAATGTACACTATTCAGCTTGTTATCAAAATAAAGCTGGTAAAGATTTAGGAGCACCATCGATGGCAGATGATGCTAGCACCAAACTAGGTAAAAGCGGTATATCTAGCAATGATTTAGATAATCCAAATGTGAACACGTGCATGGACGGTAAACACCGACGTACGTATCAATGCAATAGACCTCCTATGTTCCTAATAGGTTTATACCCTGATGTAGAGAAAACTAGCAACGGAGCTACATTATTCTTTAATTACCATGCTAACATACAAATAACTTATTATAGCGAGGTTTAGTTTTTAGTCAGAACGGCCATGTGTCCAAAATACATACCTATAGGTTTGGGTGGATGTCCGTCAGGTAATATGTCAGGACTTTTTTTTAAATTGAACGATACTACACCTGTAGGAAATAAAGACAATGTTAAGCATACAGAACAACCTAACTCTTTTTTTTTTTTTTTTTTTTTTTTTACAATAACAAGAGTTTAGTTGTCAACCTAACTCTTGTGATTTGTAAAAAAAGCAAAGATCCTCATTACTGGCTTTTGGCTTTCGGCTTTTTGACCAAATGTACTTTAACTTATGCTCCTTTGGGCGAAGCCTAAGCACCTTCGGGTTAAAAGTACTTTTGGTTATAAAGCCAAAAGCCAGTAATGAAGATCTTTGTTTTTTTTACAAATCACAAGAGTTAGGTTATCGTCTTCGCCCGAAGGAACGCGATCACCTTCGGGTTAAAAGTACATTTGGTTAAAAAGCCAAAAAGCCAAAAGCCAATATGAGTTAAACTTTGTTTTTTTTACAATAACAAGAGTAGAGTTGAAATATATCAGGTCATGTTTTTCTTCACCCCCACATTTTTCATCTGTGGAAGCTATTGCGAACTATACTAAAGATCAAATTAAAGAAGCAATTGAAGAATTTCCTGCTGTTATTGCAAAAAAGGACATATCTGAGTCATCTGTTGACAATAAGGATAAAGAAGAAAAAGAAGAGAACATAAATTATATGAACACATATAAACCTGTTTAATGAGCAACAAAGGAAAACGGTTACTAAACAAGAAAGAAGTAACACGTTTGTGGGCTATAGCAAAGTCTAAAGCTCTTAGCATATTACAAAGTCTAAAGCTCTTAGCATATTACAAAGTCTAAACGTACCTAGGGATAAAGCTGAAGAAAAGTGGTTACAAATTCGACGTCGATATCCAAATCTACAAATACCTACTAAAGTTTACTATTCGGCAATACATAATATTCGGAACGAATATAACGATACTAAAGATTCGGACGAAGAAGACCCTTTTAATTCGCCTCTATACTCAGAAGAAGAACAAGAACCAAACGAAATAATGGACGCAGACAAAAGAAAATGTACAAAAGAAGACTTTTTTCCATCTAAAAAGCAACGAAAAGATAATCCACAGTTATCTACAACTGTATCAGATGATGTCGTTGGAAATAGTAACGCTAAAGGAACTTATTTACAACCAAATGAATCTGTTATGGATGCAGATTCTGTTTCTGGTAACAAAGTAACAGATACTAGTGGTAGCGAAGCTGTTCAAGGAGCACCAATGGCATCTGCAACTGGAAACAATGTACTATATCAAGGATTTGGAGGAACTACTAGAGGTACAGATCTTAGATACATCAAAGTAACAGAAACATTTAAAAGAACATTTACTAGTGCTATTAATTTTGATATGCATACCAAAGCTAAGATGACAGTTCTTAATAATTCAACTAATCTTGGGTGGACAAATGCTATAGGTGATCCATCCGCTTGTGAGTTAGTTTTTAATCATGGTGGTCATATTATACCTTATTGGTATAAACAAGCCAGTACACGACCAGAAGACTGGAATTTACCAGATGAGTTTGTAGGATATAAGATCAAGAGATTCGGATTTAATATAAATAACATGACAATTCATGTTTTAAATAATAATAAAGCTGATTCCAATGAAGTTCCTATCATGGCTCCTCCTAATGCCCGAGTATGGACATTTACAGGTTTACATAATGATTAAGGAATACCTCATACAGCTGATAACAGCAAAAGTCATAATGATTTATTCAGAGATGAAGAGTGCATGGATCAAACATCGAATAGAGCGATACCTAAACAGCCTGACAGATACATGTATCTAACAGGTGATGTCGGTATGCAATTGCTAAATAATGGTTGGACAAAAGTAACTGATAATACTTTTAAAGCTATTGATCCTAATTACATCTATAACATTAAGAAACATGATGGTTATAGAGAAACCGTTATAAGTGCAGGTGGCTTTGCTCTCGATTATACTTGTAAAGATTCTCCGTTGGTATTATTTCCTGGAGAGACTAGTCATATGTTGGCATTTACTCATGTCACAGGAAAGGTTAAAAAAGGCAATTATCAGTGTAGCAATGAAAGTTCAAAAACATTGGAAGTATGGCCCACTCATGAGTTAACTCTAACTGATGTTGCACTTCATCCTTATGCAAAAGTAATGACTACTTTAATCATCAATATAGAAATGTAGACTATAAAGCGTGTTTTCAAAATGCTGCAGGTGAACAATTGGGTGCACCTGCTATGGCAAGTGATCCTTCGAATAAACTTGCTAAAAAAGGAGTAACTGCAAATGACATTAGTTCTCAGAATTATAATACAGAAATGGATGGTTCTCATAGAAGAACTTATCAATGTAACAGACCACCTATGTTTCTCATTGGTATATACCCAGACGTAGAAAAGACTAGTAGTGGCAACACCTTATTTTTTAATTATCATGCTAATCTACAGATTACATATTACAGTGAAGTAGAGTTCATAGTAAGAACAGGATTTTGTCCTAAGTATATTCCTATAGGATTAGGTGGTTGTCCAGGTCCCATGAGAGGTCTGTATATATATGGTAAGGATGTAGCCGGAAATAAAGATGTCGTTAAACATACTGAACAAGATCAATTCTTAAGTGAAAATGCACAACAATATGTCGAACGAATACGTAAAACATGGGAAATGAGAATTGCCGCTCCTATATGGGACAATTCGAATCGAAGAAAGTCGAGGCGACGAGTTGTCTGGCCATTACATGGAACATACGGAGACAGAACGGTTCCAATTAAAGAAAACGAAACTGATTATTCTTATCCTATTTAAATAATTATTCATTGTTCATATTAGTTATTTTACTACTTATCGTTAATTACTATTTTAAAAGAACTATTTGTAAGAACACAACACAGTGAAAAGTCTGTTGTGTTACAGATCACGTAACATCTCGTTACGTCATATCAATGACGTCATGTAAATATTGGTATAAATAAAGCTGACGTTCAAAAATATTTTTGTCGTTTGTCATTAACTGACTTGCTACACGTTAAAAGAAGCATAGTTATAATCCAGCACCACTATGGAGAAATATATTGAAGACGCTACTAATACTTTGAATATTACTCAATTATATTGGGACATAAAGAGTACGACTTGGTGCATCCCAACTATCTGGTTCCAAGATGCCTTGCGAAAGATAAGAACGGAAAATATGTTTACGCCATGGAAAAAGAATTATATCAAGAGTTTCGTCATGGACCACCAAGACATTCTAGACAAGTGCGTGGACCATTGGTCGACTCCGCAATCGGAGTTCATGATGAGAGGTCAGGATAGAGTGATAACTGAACTTAAAAACATGTTAAGGAATAAAAACTGGAAGATGCTGTTAGTGTACCACGATAAATCGTGTGATATGGACTCCAACATACCTACAAATGGAAGTCATGTCCATATCATATGGAAAACAACGATGACACATCCAAGTCAAGATCGTCAGTATAGACGTTTACACTGAGCTGTTCTGGCTGAAAAAGGGTATATAAAGTTAAGGAAGTTACGTCAGCCATACAAATACTCTGTATCTGAATTCATGAACTACTTAATAAGAGATGACGAGAAAATGTTTTTAGGAACAAATTGTCCGGACATGCTCAATAAATGGAATCTATTACTGGATCAAGAAAAAAACTGGCTAAAAGATAATTATAATGAAAATACTGTATTCGAAGACACGTCTATCAACGAAGATATAAAGACATTTGAAGTTAAGCCTCCCAAGAAAAAAATGACGGTTCAGGAATTTTTAAATGAACACAGTGACGTGTTACAACATGGACAAGGAATGACAGTAAAGGAGATAAATCAAGAAACAAAGAACATTATAGACATTGATGATGATATTCCAACTAACAAGCCTGAAAAGATTCCAAGTCACCTCATGTCTACCAAATCAGCAGACACATTCGACTTTTTTGACAAATTGGTTCAGAAGTATCCAGATGTGAATAAACTCAATATGCTCAAAAGCAAATTCGATACATCGAGCAATGAATTTAAAGCTCTTTGTAATGCTGTTGCCAACATATCTGGAAAAAAAATATTTAAAGCAGCAAGAACCAAATACCTAATGGAACAAGCAGATAAAAGTGCCTACGATTAGATAAAAGCTCTCGACGATAACCTAGAAAATTATATGACACCAGAAGATTCTTTGAAACTATTTAACAGTTGGTGCCAGGAACAAGAGATACCAGAGTGATGGTTCTATGTACTAATGAATACCCTTTGAAAGGCAAAGCAAAAAAGAAAATTGGAATCTATTTACAAGGTGAGAGCGATTCCGGCAAGACAATGTTGTCGTCGAGTTTGTTTGAACCTTTGACATGTTCCGGTAAAATAGCGAAAGACAATTTTCCATGGCAGATGCTGGGTGACAAAAAATTGTTATTGGAGAAGAAATAGCTATTACCCAAGTAAACATAGACAAATACAAAGATCTTCTCAGTGGCAGTAAGGCAACATGAGAGCGAAAGGGAACGACACCGGTGTATTGCAAAGCAAGCTTATGTAATTTAAACAGCAACATTCCTTTTGGACAGAACATTACATCAACCCAAATGAGTATTATGAAAACTAGATTGTACTTCATCGAGCACTTGAAGAAAAGCAATACACTAAAACGAGCTTACGGATTGCTACATCCTAAATTATTCACCTTGTGCGAAGATCCATCCGAAGACGAAATAATGGTTCCGATTGAAAACGATAAACAATTCTTTAACGATAAACTCAATCCACTACAAAACGACAAGACAATTCAAGCTAAGTATAGTTACTTCCATGACTCTTTTGACAACGAATCACAAGAATCATGTGGAGTAAAGAGGCAATATGATAACATCGAAGCCTATATAGAAAATGAAGAGAAAGATCTCAATCAGAATGAAGACATCATCAATGAATCTCCAAAGAAGAAACGAAAAATTCTGAAAGCAAAACGATCAGACTGTGATACGATAAGTGGTAACACGTCAGATGAACATTCTCAAGATCTGTTTATAGCATCTGAAGATGACAACAACCCTGCTGATAATACAGTTCCAGAAGCGTATATGAATAATAACCAAGCTTTGGACATTGATATCGAAAACATTATTCTGCCATCGCAAATTAATTATAAAGTGTTTGACATTTTTCATTCCTATAAATGAATATTATATCATAAACAAATGATATCATTGATGCTGTTTAAAATGTTAATCATAGTTACATTGTTACGTTAATAAAAGTTAAATAATTAAATTTACTTAGTTTGTCATATGTTTATATTAATTTTATATATAAATACAATGAAAAATAACATTATTAATAATAAAAAAAAAAAAAAAAAAATGAAGTCGCTGAAAATTATGATATATTTCAACTCTACTCTTGTTATTGTAAAAAAAAAAAAAAAGTTTAACTCATATTGGCTTTTGGCTTTTTGGCTTTTTAACCAAATGTACTTTTAACTTATGATCCTTCGGGTTTTGGCTTCGCCCGAAGGAACATTATCACCTTCGGGTCAAAAGTACATTTGGTTAAAAAGCCAAAAGCCAAAAGCCAATCATGGGGAACTTTTTTTTTTTTTTTTACAATAACAAGAGTTTAGTTGTCAACCTAACTCTTGTGATTTGCAAAGATCCTCATTACTGGCTTTTGGCTTTTTGACCAAATGTACTTTAACTTATGCTCCTTCGGGTGAAGCCTAAGCACCTTTGGGTTAAAAGTACTTTTGGTCAAAAAGCCAAAAGCCAGTAATGAAGATCTTTGTTTTTTTTACAAATCACAAGAGTTAGGTTGACAATATATCACGTCTTGTCTTTCACTCCCCCCACCCTATATACTTTTTTTTTATTTTGAGATGACGTTATGTCACGTGACTATGCACCTTCGGGTGTTAAAGTACATTTGGTCAAAAAAGCCAAAAGCCAGTCTGTTCAACTCTGTTATTTAAATAGGTCAACTGATTCCATTTTATGTTTTAACGATGTTTTATAGGGTACATTTATACCAGAACTCTTGGTATTTATTTATTTTAAGTTTTGATTAGATTATTAAGTACAGTATTCTTTCAAAACAAAATTATTTAAAAATATAAAATTAAATTTAAAAAAAAATATCTCCCTTAAACCAAACATTTTTTAATACGAAGTCTGTACTTTTATTTTAAGTCAGTAATAAAGGATTTCTGACACTAAATCATTTTAAAAAAGTAACTTCTTTTACCACAGACTTGCCTGTACTTGGTGCTGTGTCTGGTCCAAACATTCAGTATACTGAATAAATTTGATCACATCTTTCATGAACAACATTGTAACTTTGAATCTAAATTCAGTATCACAATATTATAAATTCTTCAATAAGAACAGTCCATGATTCACACAAGTAATGTTTTTAAAATGTTATTTTATCCAGTTATTCAGTTCTTTATATTTACTGTGGAGATGTTTTATCTTCTGTTTACTTAGTTCAGTACAGTCAGAAAACCTGAAGAACTTGGAGGCAAACTTGTCAAGTCATTTAGATTCAGTGGACATCAGTTCTTGTTAATAGCTTTCTGTGGTGACTGAAACATAAAATATTACATTAAAACATTTTAACAAGACCCACTATAATTTTATATTTTATCATTTGAATCTGAAGAAATGTTTTCAACCAATAATAAGTACAGTTAATTTAACTGAAATAAAATAAAGTTTAATTATATTTATTTAAACAGTCTTGTTGGACCTCTATTTTTCATTGTATATATATATATATTTTCTTTCTTAAAGCAGTAACTTCCATTTTACTTTTAATTAAGTACATAAATTAATATATTTTATAAAAATTGACAACAAGTAAGATCAGTAATATTTATCTGTTAATTTTTGAACATACATTTTCTAAAGTACAGTCCTTTTCTCCCAACTGCTGTATCAATGTCACATTTTGTCTTTTTCTTTGCATCTACAGATACCATTATTTAAAAAAAGAACATTATATATAATAATAATATTAAAATATTCTCATATGGCATTAAATGATTTATATTTTACAGTTTATAAAGTCTAGTTGTAAACTGAATTACCTTTCCATTATACTCAGCATTTGATTACAAAACATTGAACTCATATGAGTTTCTGAGTTGGTACCAATTTCTTTTAACACCACGAACTGGAGAAGTGATTGTTCTTCACTGAATTGTACTACAATCCTGGTCAAGTGGTCATCCTTGGCCTGATAGAACTTGTTGTGGTCAGCAAGGGCTTGTGTATCCTGTAAAAGTAGTAAACAAAACTTATCACTGATAACCCTAATAAATAAAATTGATTTACTTAAAAACTATAACATTTATCATTGGAAAGGATAGCAAATTATTATTTAAAAGTTACCTGATGTATTAAAAATTACAAATTATTTAGTCATAATAAATACATTTTACATCTTATACCATTATTAAGATATCTCTTGAAAATTATCTGCTTGTCTGTTATTTTTTTAAAAATACAGAAGTTTATAATTTTTAGTGTTCATAACCAGCAAGTTTCTTCAGTTTTGTGTCAAACTTTATAATTAACAAGATTGTTCACCATAAATAAACAAAATACTATTTTGGATGTCTTTTTTTCTTGGATTTTAATAATAAAGAGTTCACTTTGCTGTTATCTTTTTTATTTATTTATTTTTTAATTTCAAAAACATAGGATGTTGTATATAAGATTTTTGTTAATAATAACTTTTCTGTTTTACTTATTTTCTTATATAATATTAGTTTAATTATATCTTTGAAACCTATAAAACCCAGCAGTTTCAAACCTTTGGTGTGTAGAGAACATACTGCCCAGACAACATGGAGACAACTGTGAGAATTCTGTCACATGAACTGACATGATCAACATCGTGGACAACATGGACTGCAGTGGAAGTTCAGTCATCTGTAAATATAACATAGAAGTATATTAAAACTTATAACATACATATATATGATTAATAGTTTGTTAAATTTTTAATATACTAGTATTTTAATTGATAAATGTTTTAATTACAACTAGTTTTAATAAATAAGAATCTGAAATGATCCCAGAGCTCACTCTATCCTTGAAACATTACCGTTTCCCATTCCACACTCAGCTCCATTAATAATTTATCTTGTATTGTGTCTGTGCCGGGTCTTAAACCACCATTAATTTCTACAGATTTTGGAATAATGTTTTAAAGAAATAAACATTTTTATAAATTGTTAAATTCTAAATGAAAATTAGGATTATGTGAAATACAAGATTTTTTTGTTTTTTTTTAAACATTTACAGTGTTTAAAGTTAAATTCTGTTAATTTACATATAATAAAAATAATAATAAATAAATAATTAGTAAAATAATAGGTCTGTTTCAATAGCTGTTATATCGAGGAGAAACGTGATATATGAAATTTTTTTTAGCTGCTTTTCCTAATTATTTTCTTTCCTTATTTTATTTTCTAGTCAAATTGGTTATCAAGTATTTTATTTCACAGTGGTTAATCACTGGAATAAAGTGAGAGAAAACTGTAAACTATGAATTAAACTGACTGCTGTGTTTTCAGTATGATTATCAAACACTTCTCACTAGTCAATGTGTAAGTCAGTGTATGAAGTGTGGGTAGTCACAGAATCAAATCACATTAGTGCTTCCATCAGACTGTTTCTGGCTCCATTATAAAAGAAAGTGAAATGTGTCTTCCTGTCCATGTGTGCACACATAATTAAACATTTCAGACAGAAAATCCTTGAATCTAGAAAACACAACAGATTTAGATAATTAAACCATTCAACACAATCTGCAAGTATTTCTGTTTTTCAGGTCAAAAGGATATTTTCTAAGTCATTCTAAGACAGTATTTATTAATTATAATTGTATTTATGTTTGTAGAGAGGAAGGAATGTGATGATATTTCGTCTAGATAAGATGAACAGCAAACTTGCCAAGTTGGGTCCTTTACTTTTCTGTAAAGTACTTTGTTTTCAAGAAATAATCTGTCCCATTGCCAGATTAGCATGAAGAAACCTGATTCTTCTAATCTTCTCTCAGCTCTGCATGATAGCCATGTAATACACCAATCTCCTTATTAACATGTCTTTTGCCTGCATCACTGCTAGTTCTTCTAAAGCTGGGAGATGATCTTGTGGCTTCCATAGTTTCATTAAATTGTTCCACTGCTACAGTTTATTGTGTGTTTTCTTCCCCCACAATTTTATAACTTGTCTCATTGTTTGTGGAACGTCTGTACTACTAGCAGTATCTCTAAAGCAGCTTCCACTGAAGTAGATGTTGTTCTGTGAAATTTCTTCCTGGACAGACCATCAGCATTCTTATTGTGTTGAATGATATTTCACATAAAAATCAATTATGCCAGCTGAGACCCCCATGTTTCTTCCACTGCACGTAATTTTGTGTTATCAAGACGACTTAGTGAACTGTTGTCTGTATAGATAGTAAACTGATGTTTGAGAAGATAATCTTTAATCTTTTCAGTCACAGCCCATTTCAGACCAACAAGCGCTAACTTCATGTAACTGTAATTATCCATGTTTCTCTCAGTGGGTCTCAAGCTCTGTCTAGCATATGTAATTTCTTTCCTTTGCCCATTCTGTTCCTGTGACAGTACTGGTCCCACTCCCTGAAAACTTGCAGCAGTTTCCACAATGAAAAGTTCACTTAAATCAGCGTTTCCTGATATCGGAGCTGAAGTTAACTTCTCTTTTAAAGTATCTCTTTTTACAATTCTCATCCCAAGCACCGTTTAACAATGCTTGATTTTTCTTATCTCGGGACCTATTCACCAAAGAATACAAAGGTTGAACAGTAACTGAAAATTCTTTAACATATCATCGGAAGTAACTGACAAACTGCAAAAATGACATCAGGTCCTTTGGTGTCTTTGGAACTTCCAATTCAAGAACAGCCTTTATGTTGTCTGGATCTGTAACTACCCCATCTCTAGACAACAGGTCCTAGCTATTTCACTTCTATCTTAAGGAAACAGCCTTAGCCTGGTTTTAGTTTACGCCCATGCTGTTTTAAAATTTTAAATATCTCTTCTAGTTTATCTATGCCCACATAAAAGAAAACTACACTGTTATACAAAAAGACTAGTAACACTGAAATATCTGCTCTCTAAAGCAATGCTGCATGAGTCTTTGAAATGTGGCTGGTGCTCCTGATAAACCAAACAGCATACGATTGATTCAAACAAACCCACTGGAGTGATGAATGCAGTTTTGTCTTTGTTTTTATCCTCAACTGCAACTTGGTTGCATTCACTGGCCATATCCGTGTAGTGAACCAATTTGCTCTGTGCAAAGCATCTAATGACTCTTCTATTGTAGGAAGTGGAAAGCAGTCTTTCCTAGTTTTAGCATTCAGCCACCTGTAGTCCACACACAGATGAATTGTGTTGTCTGTTTTTCTCATTATAACAGTAGGAGATGAACATGGGCTATGGCTGGGTCAAATTACATCTTGTTTTATAAGTTTCTTGATCAGTTCCTTGACTTCCTGATACTGATTGTGTGAAATTCTTCTGTACAGTTCTGACACTGGTATGTTATCAGTTGTGCATATGTGATATTTTACAGTAAACCCCAAATCAATGTCATCTTTAGCAAATACATCAGTTAAGTATTCACTTTAACATCAGAGTATTTGTTAAGTATTCTTTCTAACTTTTTCTTCTGCTCACTGGAATAATCACAATAATATCAACTTGAAATCTATCAAATTCTGTGTATACCAACTGTAATCTGCTCCATGGAAACTTCTTCTCCTTGTCCTTTATTGACTGAGGCTCTTCTACTTCTACCACTGATGACAAAACACCCACTCTAGTTCTTGGTTTCAACCCTATTTTACAACACAAATCTAAAAGACTTGATAATCAAGTTCACTATCAAGTTAAACAGTAGTTAGATTAATTCATAGTTTACAGTTCTGTTTTTGTCACAGTCTACTGAGTAACAAGAGGCTCACCTGGTCTTTGAGACTGAAATCTGGGTGAATTTCTAGAATCTTCCACATTATTTTAGCTGAAAACCTAAAAATCCAAAGATCCCTGTAAAATCAGGAAACAAAATTTATATAAATATTTTCACATGAGCAAGTCCTTGATTATCATCTTAAATTTTGTTGTTAATAACTACATATAAAGTTATAACAGAATACTGTTATGAACTAGCTCTATCTCTGTACTTAATAATGAAGTGTAATAATATAGTGTTATTAACTGTTTATACTTTGTAATTTCTATTATTTAATAAATAATACAGAACAATCTATTGGGACACTTCTGTTATATTTCAAATTTCTCATACTGGTAATAAAATAGTCTTTATTTAAATGTTCAAACTAATTCAAATGGTAAAATTGTTCTAATTACATTACCCAGTAGTATTTGCTGACATAGATGGGAGTGTTGGCATCAGCATCACACAACAACAACACCATTGTGAAATCTCTTAGACATGTTGAAATATATGTGGGCAATGAGAATTCTAAAATAGTAAATATTATTCAAAAAGAAACAGAAACATTAATATATAGCTATATTTGTTTACTAATGGTTTAATGTGGAAGTGTGTGTGGATACTGAGAATTCTGCAATAGTAAATATTAGTTATTTTGTTCTTGATGTAAAATCATGTGATGGCAAGCTGACAACAGTACAGAGATCAGTATTTCTAAATTTTTAATAAAAATATTTTTATCTTTATTTTATTTTTTTATTTTTATCAAAATATACAGAAACATTGAGTATGCATACATTTCCAGATTTCTAAATAACACATAATTTAAATGTTTTTTCTTGATACAATGCCAGGTACAGTCTATGGACACTGATATTATAAAATACAGAATCATTAATTTAAACTATTACAAAGATTTAAACTTATGATGTTTAGCATGTTTAATTAATCATATAACATTGTTTAATAATGTAAAAAGTCTGAGATCAAAATAATGATTAAAATTACTATTATAATTTCATTTATTATTTATTTAATTTTTATTTAATTTTGATAATTAAACCAATATAACTTCATATTACCTTGTTGAATAAATTGCTATTACGGGTTAACCTCAATAGGGCCTCCTGCACTTTCTGATCACTGATCTCTAGAACACCACAAATCAATCCTGAAAGAAAGATTTAGAATAATAATAATAATAATAATAATAGTAACAATAATATTCTTTAATATAGGAAACACACTCTAAAAAAATAAGAATAACAGTTAATACAAAGCGCTAAAGAATAATGAGAAGTACACGAATAAAATTAGAAACAATGCTGTTACGACAGCAAAGAAAGCGACTCTCATTGAAATACTAATAATATATTTTAATACAAGATGTGCACACTGAAAGTGAGACTAACAATTAACAGAAAGCACAACAGAGCAAATAGAAGTACACCTGTAACATCAAGCATAACGCAGATATGAACAATGTCGTTACTACATTGTGAGACAGGATTAGTCCTGTCACAAATAAGACAAATAAAAACAAGAAATACACAAAAACATTAAGAATAACACTGGTATGATGGCAACGTCAGCGACATTAATAGTAATATATTCCTCACAGAAATCGACAGTAACTATTAATAGAAAGCACAACAGAATACAACAATATGATCAAGAAGAACAGAGATACCACGGCAACGACGGCAACATTGATACAAATAAGAATAATCTATCTTATTACAGGATGTACACACAGAAAGTGAGAATAACTATTAATAAAAAGAGAATAAAGAGAAGTACACCAGTAGAATGGAGAAGAATGCAGATATGAAGGTAACGATATTGGGTGCACACTAAGAAAGTAAAAATAATAGTTAATAAAAAGTGCAAAATAATAAAGAGGAATACAACGCAGATATGACGGTAATATGACTATTTGTAACATCACCGACATTAATGTTAATAATAATAATCTATTTCAATAGAGGATGTGCACACTGAAAGTGAGACTAACTAACAATAGAAAGCACAACACAGTAAGTAGAACTACACATTAACTTGAGACAGGATGTGCACACTGAAAGTGAGACTAACTAACAATAGAAAGCACAACACAATAAGTAGAACTACATTAACTTGAGACAGGATGTGCACACTGAAAGTGAGACTAACTAACAATAGAAAGCACAACACAATAAGTAGAACTACATTAACTTGAGACAGGATGTGCACACTGAAAGTGAGACTAACTAACAATAGAAAGCACAACACAATAAGTAGAACTACATTAACTTGAGACAGGATGTGCACACTGAAAGTGAGACTAACTAATAATAGAAAGCACAACACAATAAGTAGAACTACATTAACTTGAGACAGGATGTGCACACTGAAAGTGAGACTAACTAACAATAGAAAGCACAACACAATAAGTAGAACTACATTAACTTGAGACAGGATGTGCACACTGAAAGTGAGACTAACTAACAATAGAAAGCACAACACAATAAGTAGAACTACATTAACTTGAGACAGGATGTGCACACTGAAAGTGAGACTAACTAATAATAGAAAGCACAACACAATAAGTAGAACTACACCATTAACTTGAGACAGGATGTGCACACTGAAAGTGAGACTAACTAATAATAGAAAGCACAACACAATAAGTAGAACTACACATTAACTTGAGACAGGATGCACACTGAAAGTGAGACTAACTAATAATAGAAAGCACAACACAATAAGTAGAACTACACATTAACTTGAGACAGGATGCACACACTGAAAATGAGACTAAGTAATAATAGAAAGCACAACACAATAAGTAGAACTACACCATT
>CM022677.1:8063267-8088929 GCA_012295275.1 Chrysomallon squamiferum
ACACAGTACTTGTCACATGTAGTTACAGTATCCAGTATTATGTAGACATCACGTATTATATATCTGTCACAACTCTGTATAGAAAACACTAACAGTGTCAAACACAAAGTTAGTCTAAATTTACAGCATGTTCTTGTCGTGGGGTTGTGAGAGAGATATATATATATCACAGATTTTATTACATCAATTAAAATTATTATTAAATGTTTTTATGTTGCCGAGGATGGCAAAAAATATTATCATTCATATAGTAGGGTCAAATACGTGTTTTAGAATAGATAAATAAGATAGAGTATCATTCATATAGTAGAAAGGTCAATTGATAAATAATAATGTTTTAAAGTAATGAGTGGGGAGTAACTGCTCGCAAGATAGAGTAAGATGACTGCTTCTTACTGGGAGCTTTCATTAGCATTGGTCATGCTGCCTGGAATTCTCATTATTCTTTTGTATTTCATTCCCTGTTATTCTTATTTTCTGACTGTGCCCATCCTATATTAGAATATGTTAGTAATATTCCTGTTCATTTCGCCTTCGCTGAGATCGTAACAGCTTTGTTCCTAGCTTTATTGGGGTATTCCTTATCATTCTTTAGTGCTTTTAATTAATTATTCCTCATATTTTCTCAGCGAGCGCATCACATATTAAAATATATTATTGGAATTTCTATTAATGTCGCCGTCGTTGCCGTCCTAACGTTATTGGTGTTCTCCTCGTTATTCCTTTTACTTTTCATTCGCTGTTATTCTCATTTCCTGACCGTGAGCATCTGTAATAAAATATATTATTATTATCTCTATTAATAGTGCCGTCGTAAAGGGTTTGTTCCTAATGTACTTCTCAATATTCTTTTACTCTTTTTATTAAGTATCATTATTACCTTATTAGTGTGCACATATAATTAATATATAATTAGTAACGGCACTATTATCATAAGAAACATAATAAACTTTAAATAAACCTCAACCTAACCCTAACCCTAAACCTATAAGTAAACCTAACCCTAACGAAGTCTTTTAACTT
The DNA here is from genome assembly GCA_012295275.1 of Chrysomallon squamiferum. Lineage (NCBI taxonomy): Eukaryota > Metazoa > Mollusca > Gastropoda > Neomphalida > Peltospiridae > Chrysomallon > Chrysomallon squamiferum. Next base: position 8,064,291 of record CM022677.1, read on the forward strand.
AATTCTAATGCTAACACTAGTACTAATGCTGATCATAAAACTGTTTTGCAGATTATCGTAAGAAAGAAAATAAACTTTAAAAATAACCCTATGCCTAAGCCTAACTCAGATTCTAGCCCTAACTCTAACTCGGACGCTAAAGAAGTGCCTATGCTTCATTTTTATGCGAAGACTATTTTGCACAGTAGCACTGATAATAAAATATAAATAACTCTAACCCTAACCCTAACCTTAACACTAACAGCTAACTCTAAACCTAAACCCAATGAAGTCAGTAAATTTAATTCTAATGCTAACAGTAGTCCCAACCCTGATCATAAAATTGTTTTGTTGATAAGCATAATAAAATTTAAATAACCCTAACCCTAACCCTACCTGAACTTTACTCTTACCCAAGTGCAAAACGTTAACTCTGATTCTAATATGATCGAAACACTATTTTGCACATGATAATAAATTTAAATAAACCTAATCCTAACGAAGGGACTAAACTTAATTCTTATGCTAACACACTTTCTGACACTCATCCCAAAACTGTTTAGCACATTAAACTCATAATAATACTGAAACGACCCTAACCCTAACACTAGCCCAAACCTTAACCCTAAGCGAGACTGTACCCTAACTCAAAACATAACCCTAACGAAGTCGTTAAACTTAATTCTAATGCCAACACAAGGACTAACCCTATTATAACAATCGTAATACAATCGTATTAATACAGAATGACAGTGAATAAAAAACGAAAAGGAATAATGAGGAGTTATGCAATAACGTTAGTAACAAGCCGTTACGACATCAACGACGGCGACATTAATAGAAATTACAGTAATATATTTTAATAGGTGATGCGCCGACTCAGAAAGTATGAGGAATAATTAATACAAAGCGCTAAAGAAAAATGATAAATACTCCAAGAAAGCTAGGAACGATGCCGTTATGATGGCAATGATGGTGATATTAATAGAAATAGTTATAATGCCTTTGAACACTAAAAAAGTAAGAATAACTGCGACATTAATAATAATAATAATAATAATAATAATAATAATTGTGTATTATTATTATTATTATTATTATTATTATTATTATTATATATTTTGTTCTAATACATGGTAAAGTTTATACGAATGATAATACACCCCATTCTTTATGTTCTTTATTTGTACGCGATTATGCGGAATACATTAATAATTAGAGGATTAATTTTACAGTATAATCACATTTGATACATAATAACATATTAACATCACCATTTCCTGTAATATCACCTTTTCTTTTAAAATCTCTAAATAAGAGAATATTAATCTCACAGCCCCTCTGAAGTTCTAGATATTATACGGACTTGTAATTATCACAGTAATAAGTAACAGAAAACCACACTGATATCTAGCAATCACACCTTTTCCTGTGTTTCTAAAACAATTTTTTATAAAAACCATATATATATATTTTTTTTTTTTTATTATTATTATTATTATTATTATTATTATTATTTATTTATTTATTTATTTTTATTTTTATTTTTTTTGAGAAAAACAGAAGGGCTTTCAAATAAATGTTTTTTTAAATAGCGTTAAATTTTAGTATTATCCGAATTTCTATTAACGTCGTTGCCGTCTACCAGAGTCGTTCCTAACGTCATTGGTGTTCTCGTCATTGGAGGAATTTACGTGTTTATTTACTACCAGCTGTGCAGCTTATACGAATAAATTACGTCCTATCTTATTAAAAGTAGCACTGTTTACATTGATATTTTATTAAGTTTACCTCTGTTTTGCTTCATAATAAATATTGATAATATGTATGTAATTGTCAGTATAATCTTGGATATAGTTAAAGGAATATTATCAGCTTTTCAAGAATAATCTGTATAATGTTAATAAAGTAAACGTCGTTATTCAATTTCAAATTACCTGTGAAAACTGTGTTCATGTTCACAACATAAATATTATACCTTGTCATCATTTGTTATCTACTTATGAACAAAACTGAATGGATTCTTATAACGTAAAAGCTCAGTTTTCAGCATCATGCAGAACATTTTAGTGTAATCTGTTCTGTTGTTAATCAAATATCACATTAATCATTATCTGACTTTTTATTTTATAGTGGCATTTTACAGCGCTCGACTTGTAAATTCAGAAATAAATAACTTAATGACTAGATATACACTCCACTGTGATAATATTTTTCGGTTAAACTGAGTTACAATTTCATCTCAACAAACCTCCCCCCCCAAAAAAAACAAAAAAAACAAAACAAAAAACCAACATCAACACTAATACTGAACACGTGACAAGTTACACTTTACTTGTATCACAAAATTTGATTTTGCAAATCAAACGACATTAAAATTAAAATTCACAGAGATAAGCGAAGTTTTCTGTTTTGTAAAACACTACGTAATTCACGTTTTATACATGATACTGAATGAAAATAACGTGATGTTTTATTATATTTTCCTATAATTTGCAACATAAAAAATACTGATAATTTTACTTACGGTTACATTTTATTCTACTAGGAGAAATCTTATATAGTTTATTATACTTTGTAACTTACATCATAGACAACATGCCTGCCCTCCTCAACTAGTGTTTTATTAGATATGAAGATATTTTCAGTTAGCTACACGAAATATATCATCTATTTCATCCTATTAAAGCATGAACTATGAAGTAAATATTTTTTTTTTCTTTAATTATCAATAAAATTTTATATGAAGCTTTTTAAATATCAGTTTAAACTGGCGTCTTATCATCTACATATATAATGCTATGTCTGGTATAATATTATTATCCAACATCCACTATTTAAATTGTGGGTCATTATTAAAATTAAATTATATTATTTATTTATTTATTTAATAAACATAAACAGTGTAAATAGCAGTATTCTTTATACTATAACATGTTGTTTTTGTCTGAACCTCAGTTTATTCGTATAAAACCGAAATCTTATTTGTTTATACACACGCTGTTGTATACGACAAGCAAGTCTCACATTTATTAAAATATGCTTATTAAATATTAATTACCAGAAAGCTGTAATTAAAACACAGTGTGTGGTCTAATTCGCTATATTTCTCAGTTTCTAAATTATTTCCAGTACAATAAAAGCCAAGTTAAAATATTATATTCTTTATATTATTATTGTTATTTTTTTTTATGTTTATACAATAGCATTATATAAACATCACAGGTGTGATTTTACTGCAAGAGCACTCTTCTGATATGATATCTGAAATCCAAAATATCAAGAACGCTTCCATACTAATGTGACATTTTATTAACACAACGTGTTTCACTCGAAAGCTAAGAAGGAGAATTTGACAGACGCAACTTCAGTACCGTCATCGCTATCTATCTCACGTGTTTTATGTCGTAAATAATTAGCAATAATAGATCATTTCATTTCGCATAATAAATAAATAAATAAGTGAATAAATAATAAGCTTAATTTTTCATTAACTGGTATAATAGTAAAATGAAAAGACGAGAATGCGCAAGATGAACCATATAATAAGACGCGTTCTGTAAATATAACATTAGCTTATTAACATTCGCTGCGTTTTCTTTGTCGTTTAAATATCCAGGTTCAACGATGCGAATGAAAAACATTATTATTATTTTTATTATTATTATTATTTTTATTATTATTATTATTATTATTATTATTATTATTATTATTATGCGTATCTTTCATAAATACTAGAATATTCATTTTGGATTTCACATATAATTCTACTGTTGTTTATATAAAAAAAAAAAAACGCTAAACACGGAACCCCAGTCTACATTTCTGAATGTACACAGTTTTTCGCAGTAAAATCAGACCTTTAATGTTTATTATAATGCTATTGTATAAACATTAAAAAAGAAAATAATATTTAATCTTTATGCGTAGAGTTGACGCTTGGCTTTTATAATTAATAGACATTTTTATTATTAAGAGAATACGCTCAATGATCATTAAATGTTATATTACTTATGTTTATTTACTGTAATGCAAAATATGATGAGTTTTTAGTAAAATCTTACCAATTCACGGCAATTCACATTTTGTTTTTTTAATTTCTACTTTCTTTCTTTCTTTCTTTATTTAATTATTATATTTATTTTTATGTTGTTTCCGAAGCTAAACAAAAAATAAGAAAGTTAGTACTTCAAACTGGTGACCATTTTTACTGCGCCTGCAATGAATTACTTTAATAATGGTGGGGTATCAGACAAGCGCATTTTTGTAAAAATGGCAGAAATTACTGGAACAATAGTAAGTTTAAAAATATGAAAACATTCATAACTGTAGGTAAGTTAATTTTGCCATTAATTACAATTAACTAAATGTTGTACTTTGCTAATAATCATACTTTTTATTTTTTGTTCATAGGAATTCCTAAAATATAGTATATTTAAATCTTTATAAATCAGAAAGATTGTTTGGCATATTATTTTATTATATCTTTTCCCTTTTCATTATTAACATTATTATTATTATTATTATTTTTTTTTTTTAATATTACAAGATGGACAGCAGTTTTTAATTTGGAAATATTCTCTAAATTTCAAGAAATTGGTTATTTTGTATTTTGTTATTTTGCTTTCAATTTTTCAGAACAATAGTTTCAGTAATTACGTAGTTAAGAAAAAAATGACAAGTGACTAATCTGTATCCTAAAATGTCAGTTCGACATCCTAAATATTTTTATAGTGTAATCTGGTTTTGGACTAAGTGGTGTGCAAACATGTCAAGCTGTATTTATTTACTTCAAATGGACATGGTATAACTAATTAATATAAGTATGCAGAAATGAAAAACAGTTTCAGAGCTGCAACATGGAGAAATGACTGATGAAAGCTTCTGGAAATGCAGATTTAACACTGCACAGGCTCTGTCATGAGTTCTATTTTTTAAAATTAAAATCCAACATATTTTTTTTTAAGCTGAACGATGATAGTATAAAATATAATAAAATAAAATTAATAATTACTGGTTAATTGAAATAAGTCAGTAATATATCAAAAAGGATTTGTGCCATGCAGTTCATATTTTTATAATATATTTCAAAGAAGATGGAGAAAATGCTTTTAATTTATTTATATTTTAATTTTAGAATTATTTGTTGTAATTTCTTTATAACCAGTTATACTTACATTAAGAAATATTTTTCTTTTGCTAGTTATTTTATGGATTGAAGACAATCATTTGAAAGCTGTCAACAAAAAAGAATGCATGTATGTAGAGAAGGCACAAAATGAAATGTGGAAACAAAAGGACATTATCAAAACTTCATTGATACATTTCTGTATGGTCTCTATATGGGAAAAATTATATATTTGTTAGTAATTTTATAATATTAGTTACATTAGTTATGATGTAGCAGCTTTACTTCTTGTTTACTGTTCATTTGAGACCTCAGAATCCCACTTAAATTTCCTTAGATGAATATGTGGAGTCATGTTTTTAATTCTATTCATGGTTTTTATTCTCTGGAAATCCTAAAAATATTTTTCCTGTCTTGTCCTTTTTATTTTTTTATTTGATTTTATTTTTTGACATGATGCATTCAGTTTATCCTACATAAAGTTATATTTTTTCACCAATCCACTAGTCACAAGAATATATTTTGCTTAATTTTACTACAGTATAATAATAATTATTGATCTAATGGAAGACTGTCAGTTAATCTACAGCAGACAAGTTACTAAAAGTTAATTTGTAAATCTGTGCAAGTTGTCTTTTAAACAGTTAGTGTTGTTTTTACAACCATTGTTTGTTTTATTCAAGTACAAACATTCAGTTCATATTAATCAAAGGTCATGGTTTTTGCTGTTCTGATTACTGTAAAATGTCCTAGCAGACCAGTTACAACTGTTAATATCAAACAAGCAAACACATGCACATACATGTCCAAAAAGAATACTAAAAAAAAGTCTTTAAAGAGAAAAATACTTTTATCAAAATAATTTTAAAAATTAAGAATATTAAATATAGTTTTTGACATAAACTGCTTTTATCTTAATTTAATTACCATACCTGAAAAATACTATTTAAAGAGTATAGAGCTTTTTAACTGGATAATATTTTAGTTATTTATTTTTATTGGACTGCAGTGTTTGTCTTGTATATAAAACAAACATATAGTAAGTACAGGGAACCTCTGGGAAATAATTAATAATAACAATCCACAATTTACAGAAACACAAACACAGAATTAATATGAATTAAAGTAGTTTTAAAATAATGGACTTCATAGGAATTAACATTTGTTAATTACTGTATTAAAAGTTCACATACTTGTTATAAATGTTGTTTTAATCACAAACCTTTTAACATTTTATTTATTTTTAGTTATAGTTTTAAAACTGATAATTTTTTAAATTCAAATTAAAATTAAAAATATTAATAAAAAATGCTTAAAATTTGTGTAAAATATGGTAAACATTAGTACAAAAATACTTTTTCAGTTTTAACATTTAATTCAAAAATGAATGGATATTATTTTTTTGTTGTTTTTAAATTTCAGAAAATAAAATTATATCTTTCAGTTTTTACTTTTTATCACGTAACTGTTCTTTTGTGTATGCTCACACTGTTTTTTATCTGGAACTGTGTCAGAATGCAGACTCATCTAAGGGTTCCTTGTCCTGGATGATAGCCAGTGGCTGGTCAGTCATTTGACATTTAGCTTAGGCTAATATTTTTTAAGACAGAATGATTTTTATTTAATCCCCACATTATTTTTATCTAACTGACCTAAATCTTTAGGAATATTTTTATTATAAAGATCCAGAGATTTTTTTCAGTTATTGTATTTGCTGATAAATGGTCCCAGTTTTAACCTGTATTATACATTGAATTACAACAGGTTGTGTTTATTATTGGTTAACTGTTTGCTATTAGATGATGGAAGCCTTTTTCAGTGGACGGGATGTTAAGTTGATTTTATGTAATTGTAAAAATGAACTTTTCATGAGATTTAAACTTGGTAATAGACACAGATGGGACAAACAATTTCAGAAGTTTATAAAAGTTTATATTGGTTAACAGCCAATTTGTCATGTGTGCCTCAAACAGATATATTATAAACATAGATAAAATAATTTATGTCCAGTTTCAATCTATTTATCTTATTCAGTTGAACCATGTAGGACCATCGTTTACATAGTTCATGTTGTATGTGGGATTTTATTCACATCAATCTGCCATACAAACAACATTCCGTGTCCTGAGAGATTTGTAGAATAATTCAGATATCTTCATGTTTGTAATACAGATTTGAAGAATATTTGTTTAATCATAAAGATTATAATATCCCCTTGATAAATGAAATGTTTGATATGAGAGACACTTTATGGTTTCAGAATTTCTATCACCAAACATCAGGAATAACCAGCTTAATCACTGCAAAACATTGGTCATACATAGGAATAACCAATTCAGTGGTGGATCCAGAAATAAAAAAGTGGGGGAGGGGGATGGCTGGACTGCAATGGAATAAACCTACTGGGAGTCCGACTGTTGAGTCCCAAAGATGTTGAACAATGCACATATTTTGCCAAGTTGTGATTTAAAGTAAAAATTGTAAAATCTTCTGTGTATAATAAATGCTGATAATGTTAGATCAGTTAGATTGTCACAAATACTTTGGGTGATGTATATGCACCAGTAATTAAAATATAACCAATTTCAGTCAGGGAGAAAATTATCTCAATACATTGTTTTGTGTTGTACACTGGCAACACTGTTATGGTTAAGATGACATTATTAAATATGTCACAGATACAAATAAATTACAGAAAACATAGACCTAAAAAAATGGATTGCTTATGAATTATATTGTAATAGTACTTACAGTATATGGTTATTTGAATATAAATGAAGCAAAAGTTGAAGTTCATTTAAGAAGTGACTTTTGAAAAGTGGTCCTTGGAAAACCTGCTTCAGTGTGGGACTTTATGAAGCAAAGAGGAGACTGTTTCAGAAGTCTTCTTCAGGGTATTACAGGTTTCACTAGGTTTTCTTTAGGTTTTGTCAGACCTTGTTCACCTGTTCTAATAGCTATTTTAATCACTGACAGACATTGCCAAATATGATTACCTTTTTAGTTGTTATCACACATTTGCCACATGTCACCCATTATTATAGTGGTAAGCATTAGTGATACCTAAATCAGTCTACATGTCTGCTGTTGTTATAGTGGTAAAACACCAGGAATACCCACACTTATTGTTGTCATACATCCACTACAGGACTGCTGTTGTAGACATTAACACTTGGGAAACCTATATTTATTGTTTTCAGACATCGACTACTTGTCTGCTGTTTGTGTAGTGGTAAAACACTAGTGATACACATATTTATTGTTGTCAGACATCAACTATGTGTGTGATGTTGTTAAAACACTAGGGATAACCATATTTATTGGTTTCAGACTTACACTACGTTTATTGTTGTTGTCAGACATACACCACATGTATGTTGTTGTTGTAGTGGTAAAGCAGTAGCCATACTATATTTATTTTTGTCAGACATACTCTACATGTCTGCTGTTGTAGCATACACTAGCATAACCCATATTTATTGTTGTTGTGAGACATCAACTACATATCTTACATCTTCTGTTGTTGTTGTAGTAGTAAAACATGGGATACCAGTATCTTTTTTTTGTCAAAATTCCCAAGTTGGGGTCCTTTATGTTTCTTTAGACTACACCGTTTTCAAGAAATAATCTGTCCCATTTTCGGATTAGTGTTAACAACCCAGATTCTTCTAATTTCCTCTCAGCTCTGAACTGTTTTCTGCCTCTAGCCATGTCTCAGCAGTCTTTTTATTAACTTGTCTTTTGCCTGCATCACTGCTAGATGTTCTAAAGAGTAGCTGGGAAATGAGGTTATGGCTTCCATAGTCTCATTAAACTGTTCAGCTGTGACTGTTGCCTGTGTGACTTTTCTTCCACCGCTGTTTAGAACATGACTCTTTGTGTACGGAACTTATGTACTACTAGCAGTATCTCTCAAAGCAGCTTCCACTGAAGTAGATGTCATTCCATGAAATTTCTTCCTGAATAGACCATCGGTATTCTTATTGAGCTGTGCTGATTGATATTTCATATCAATTATCTGTTCACATTCAAACATTTCACAGTCACCTACCTTTCATAGTGTGTGGCCAATAATGACAATTTACATTTAAACACAAAGTGAAGCAACACAACAAAATAGCAACACAGTCACAGAATCAATCTGTTAATTATCCTGATGATGTCAATGTTTATCCACCACACAGTTTATGTCATAATACATCTCTCTCTCTCTCTCTCTCTCTCTCTCTCTCTCTCTCTCTCTCTCTCTCTCTCTCTCTCTCTCTCTACAGGTGTTGTTAATGTTCTTTGATCTTTCGTTCCTTTGCAATTTCAGAACTCTGGGAACATCTCACTTCTCAGTGGTAATAACTGCATTAGTAATGGTTCTGTCATAATTAAGTTCATTAATGTATTTTCTGTGGTAAGTATCCCTTTCTTTCATTTTCCGTCAATCATATTCAGTTCGTCTTCATCTGCATTTTTCTGGAAAGTCCAGCTGCCTCACACTTTAATTGTTTCTTCATTGTTCTCATTTCAGATTTATCAACTGCCTGTTTTAAATTTAACAATTGTCTGTAAACTTAAACAACTGATAATCCTGTAGGTGATGCCATTTGTGGCCAGGTGCATACAACACCCTCACACAAAAACTACACAAGTTCCACTTCAATTACACCTTTATTTCCTCTACCTATTTATACTTCAATGACATACAATAACAATATAATGTTATAAAAGTATAGTAATCATAATGCAGAGAATTGTCTCAAACATCTTTGTCCCTTGCCTGATATTCTCTCTACTCTCTGCAACTGTCTTTCACCTCAGACACATGCTGTTGTTGTCTTGTTTTCTTTTTGAATTATTTATATAAACTTAATTAATTTTAAGGTCTCACTGTCAAGAAGTCAGGGGAGAAAATTGAATCGTCTTGTAATTGTCTCCCTTCAGTGGCAGACAGCTTCCTGATTAAACTGACAGCACCTGGAGGACATCTTGGTGAACAGTAGTTGTGGTAGTAGCAGTAGTAGCAGTACTAATAGTAGTTGTTTTTAGAGAAATGATAAATGTAACAAGAAGAGTAGAGTAACAGCAGTGATAGTAGTAATAACAGTAGTCATAGTTGTTATTGTAGTAATTATAATAATATTAGTATAAAGAAATACAGGCAAAGGACTAATAGTGAAGAGAGTAAAAAATAACAGAAATCCTAGATGAATAAGGAATAATAGTAAATATTAGTTACAGTAATGAGGGTAGTAAAAGTAGTATAGTAGTTGCAGTAAATGTAATAGTAGCAGTATTTTATTTATTTTATATTTTACAGTTTTTTATTTATTTGGACTTTGTAGCCAACCACATCAATTCTGGCACATTAACTTGGAGAGTCTTCCACCAGGTCACCAATCTCAACAGTCAAATATCAGGAGAAAAAACTTTAAAAACTTGAACATGCTAAAACCAGGCAAAGAAAAACATTAAAATGAAACACTTGGCAGATGACTGTGGCAAAGATAAAATCGTGGAAGTTGAGCAGCAGGTGACTTAGTGTACTTCCATTACCATTGTTTTATTTCTTTTTAGCTTAAATTTGTACTAGGAGTAATCAAAACAGTTTCATTTTTAACTCAAGAACTATATGGCTTAAGGAATGATGTTGAGGTATGTGTGAAATCAGTTCATAAAGAAAGACAGATCTATGCTAATTCTGTTGAAGGTGTTTCTGAATGAAAAATTCTACTTTAGCTTTAATTATATGATTTAAATTTATTTTAGACAGATTTGTCATGTCTAGCTAGATTATCTTTCAGTAAATAATTTGAATTGATAACTGCATCATTAAATCTCATTAGAATACAAAACAAAATATTTAAAAAGGTTATATTTCAAATTTTAGTTTACTATAATTATATTGATTCATGCAGAGTTAATTTATTGAATTGTTTAATAACAAAGAAATGTCATTATTTACTGAATGGCATTCAGAGCTTTCATCATGTATTTATAAGAATTGAAGAAACCAATATACTAATCTGTGGATTTAAACTTTTATTTTCAGAAGTTAAATCAGCTTGTTAAGGATAGAAATATTCAAGAAATTGTTGATAAATACAAACTCAGACTGACATTTTGGAGCAAAGAGCAGCTCAAGTCTCCAGTAGAGTTGAAGTATTTGATGCTGTCCAGCAGGTATTTAAATACATTATTCATTGTGAACCTTTCCATTTTATTTCAGTTTTAAAAATTTGTTTAGTCTTTCACAAAATTCTATGCAAAATAGTTTTTCTTATACTGAATTAAGCAACATGCAGAAAAATATAATATATTTGTTTTTGTAAAAAAAATTTGTGAAAATAAATAGCAATTATTCTACAATGATGCTTTGTCTGCACGTAAAAAATCATTTATTGAAAGAATCTGTAGAATGACAAATGAATAAGTATTTGTTCAGTTATAACGACACCTGTCATGACACAGCAATTATAAAAATAATATCAGATCACACTATGATTTTAAGATTCTTTTTACTTTATTTTATTTATTTATTTATAAAAGGAGCAATAATTAATAACCAGAGAATTCTACAAGTAAAATCAGTACAAATATAATTGTGTGTGTTTTTTGTAGGAGATGAGACTCAGTTGTAAAATGGAGGTAATGGTTACTCATGTTGGAAACATTAAACAATCACACAAAAAATATCAGACAGAACTTGAAGAGAACAAGTGAGTTGACACTCTTTTCTCTTTAATTGACAAAGATGATAATGATATTTGTATAACAATTGAGGTAAAAAATAATCAGAATGTAATATTTTTGTCAGAAGCTAATGTTAACTGTTATCTCATTACTTGCATTTTTTATTTTTTTTATTAGCCCTCATCAGATAAACATTGATGAAAAAGACCGTTAATTCAGATTTTTGTAAGAAAAAATAATGTAAATTATTTGTTGCTGAATTGAGAGCTGTTACGAATTTATTCATATCTTTGTTGTCACTGATGTACTTAAGTAAGGATGGCATTGTGTTGGCTTTTTTTTGTTGTTTTTATTATTATGATTATGATTATTATTATTATTATTATTATTATTATTATTATTATTATTATTATTTCTTTTTCTTTTATTTTCTTACATTTTTCCTTTCTTTGTATTTTCTTTTTTATCTTCTCGAGTCTTCCATGTCCTTGCTGATGCTGCTGATGCTGTTGTTGTTGTTGTTGTTGTTGTTGTTGTTGTTGTTTTTGTTGTTGTTATTATTATTTTTTTATTATTAACAGATATGGCAACAGCTTCAGATTCCGATGATATTCTTTCATGCTGTCTTTGTATGGAAATTTTTGACAAGCTGTGAGTTCTGTATTGAGGACACTTGTTCTGCTCCAAAAGCCAGCAGGGCTACATAAACCACACTGATAATAACAACAAGATAAAACTGTTCTTGTCCTGTTTCCATTCTCGTGTCAGGTGCAGACAAAAGAAAATTGTTGTTAGTGATTTGTACAATGTCTGTGTAAAATGTTTTTGTTTAGAAAGAAACTCACTGATAAACAGATAAGAAACTTCCTCTCCACCATGTGTTAACATGATAAAGCACTTTTACCTTGGGTGGGTGTTTTGTGTGTCAGTGTGTGTGCATGTGTTTTGTGGATGTGTTTATTATTTGCTTGTTTTTTTTTAAATTTGATTACCTAGGTCAAAGTTAGTTATAATACTTTATTCATGTTAGACAGTTATTTAGTTTTTTCACTTAAATAATATGGAGAAATTGCAGATTTAAATATATGCTTAAAAAGTCATTTTACATTAAACACATGTTAAAATTTAAAGTATTTTAAAATAAATAGCATATAAAAAAACAATTCATGAATGGTCCAATTTACATGTATCACTCAGTGACTAACAAAAATAACAAGTATTAAATACTTTTAGATTTTATATTCTTTTAGTTCTGTTTTTAACAATACCATTTTCAATTAATATTGCTGTAAGTTTCCATGAATGACCTCATATAAAAACCACAGACAGGATAGTACATACCACAGTCTATAACAACAACTAGACACAATGCACTGCCTTGAACAAACATACTCACTGACAGGGTAGTACATACCACAGTCTGTAATATACTAGACACGACATACTGTGTTGAACAGACTCACTGATAGGGTAGTACATACCACAGTGTCTACAATACTAGATACAGTGCACTGCTTTGAACAGACTCACTGACAGGGTAGTACATACCACAGTCTGTAATATATTAGACACGATGCACTGCCTTGAACAGATTCACTGACAGGGTAGTACATACCACTGTCTGTAATATAATAGACACGGTGCACTGCTTTGAACAAACATACTCACTGACAGGATAGTACATTCCACAGTCTGTAATACCAGATACAGTGCACTGCCTTGAACAGACTCACTGACAGGATAGTACATTCCACAGTCTGTAATACCAGATACAGTGCACTGCCTTGAACAGACTCACTGACAGGGTAGTGCATACCACCGTCTGTAACAACAACTAGACACGATGCACTGCCTTGAACATATTCGCTCACAGGATAGTACATACCCCAGTCTGTAATATACTAAACACGATGCATTGCCTTAAACAAACAGACTCACTGAAAGGGTAGTACATATCACACTCTGTAATATACTAAACACGATGCATTGCCTTGAAGAAACAGACTCACTGACAGGGTAGTACATACCACAGTCTGTAATACTAGATACAGTGCAATCCCTTGAACAGACTCACTGACAGTGTAGTACATACCACAGTCTGTAACAACAACTAGACACGATGCACTGTCTTGAAGAAACACACTCACTGGCAGGAGAGTACATACCACAGTCTGTAGTAACTAGACACGAAGCATTGCCTTGAATAAACAGAATCACTGACAGGGTAGTACATACCACAGATTGTAATATAGTAGATACGATGCATTGCCATGAAGAGACTCACTGGCAGGATAGTACATACCACATTCTGTAATATAGTAGGCACGATGTACTGGCTTGAACAGACTCACTGACAGGGTAGTACATACCACAGACTGTAATATACTAGACAGATGCACTGGCTTGAACAAACAGATTATCTGACAGAATGGTACATACCACAGTTTGAAGTATACAAAACACGATCCATTGCCTTGAATAAACACTCACTGACAGGGTAGTACATACCACAGTCTGTAATACTAGATATACTGCACTGCCTTCAACAAACAGGCTCACTGATAGGATAGGACATACCACAGTCTGTAGGATACTAGACACGGTGCACTGTCTTGAACAGACTCAGTGACAGGATAGTACATACCACAGTCTGTAATGTGGTAGGCACGATGAACTGCCTTGAACAGACTCACTGACAGGATAGAACATACCACAGTTTGTAATAATACTAGACACGATGCACTGGCTGAACAGACTCACTGACAGGGTAGTACATACCACAGACTGTAATGTACTAGACAGATGCACTGGCTTGAACAGACTCACTGACAGAATGGTACATACCACAGTTTGTAGACACGATGCACTGCCTTGAATAAACAGTCTCACTGACAGGATAGTACATACCACAGTCTGTAATACTAGACACGATAGACTGCATTGAACAAACTCACTGACAGGGTAGTACATATCACATTCAGTAATATAGTAGGCACGATGCACTGCCTTGAACAAACAGACTGACTGGCAGGTTAGTACATACCACATTCTGTAATACTAGACACGATCGACTGCCTTGAACAAACTCACTGACAGGATAGTACATACCACAGTCTGTAATAATAAAAACTAAACACGATGCATTGCCTTGAGCAAACAGACTCACTGACAGGGTAGTACATACCACAGACTGTAAGATACTAGGCACGATGCACTGCCTTGAACAAACAGTCAGCGGTATTGAACTGTGGACTGGAGTGGCTGAATAGTAAAGATATAAAATCACATTAGTTACAGCTTTCATCTTCAAATTCCAAAATAATTTTAGTAGGAAACTACAGAAGAACCTTACCAAACACAGAATTAGCTACTCAACTAATCTAAACTCAATCAAATTCAAACACAAAATAAGCACAACGCCAAATTGTAGCTATGGAATTTCTAAAACCATGAAACATTACTTATTTCTATGTCCACATTTTTCCAGTGAACAGATTTTCTCATAGTTCAATAATGTCGATGTATTGGCTTAACTTATTTTGCCAACATCTAAAATGAAATAACAAAATTCTTTATTAATTAAAATAGCCAGAAAAAGTGAGTCCTAGTTATTTAAATCAGCTGGTAATAAATTTTCAAACAAACTGTTGTGGTTTTAATTCCGGGTAAGTAACCCTACTGGAATTGAAAAGGAAAAACATAGCAAATACAAGGTTATAGAGTTATCTTCCATGATAACTTCTTCCGTTAACCAACCGATAATTATTTAACCTGACGGTTTAAAAGTTCGCTAGATTTGTTCGTTGTCTTCACTTTAGCGAACTAATACTTGAATTAATAAGGAAAAACAATAGCAAACTCTTGCTGACAGAGTTATAGCCTGTGATAAACTGTTTTGTTAACCAACCGATAACTCTATAACGCTGAGGTTGGAAATGTTAGCTGGCTTCACTTTAGCATTAATGTTTAAAATTAGATGTTGGCAAATACGGTAAGCTGATACGTCGAACTTATGGAACTATGAACAATCCTTTTATGTGAAATAAATATTTGAAATAAAATTATTAACAGTGGCTCTTTTTGTTAATAACTTTGTTTTTGCACGACTAATGCATAGTGTTTTTAACATCCCAGTCGCCTAAACTGAACTTTGGTCACATCTGGCGACCTGGCGAAAAATGTCCACAGATATTGGATTCAAAAGATATAGCACTACAGATCCACTACATGTAACACAAGCGACATATACCATAGACCCCACTGTAATAGCTGTAAATCTTCCTAAACATCTCCCCGATAATGAGAACCAGTTTTGTAAACGGTGAGAATGTTGATCGAGTGATCACTTCTCCCCTTCCATTTATTTGTGGTCCTTTTATTGAGACAGAGCGGGATGTGAATATGACAGCTGATGACAGACATCTTCACAAGATGTAAATGCTGCTCCTGTAAGACGCTCATCAGCATAGTAATCCTCATAACTTACCCCTCTCTGCAGTTGTTATGAAAAGTAAGTCAGAAACTGTTTCTGAAAACTCTCCTCAAACTGTTTGAGATTTCGCTCAAGTACTTTTGACTCAGTTGCTGCTGCAGGGTAACAGAAGCATTTCGTTACTGAGGACAGTCACATGTTCTGCGTGTGTGTGTGTTTGAGACAGAGACATGTCACAGATTTTATTACGTAATAAACATTATTATTAAATGTTTCACGTAAGGGACATAACTCTAAACTATGTTTGTGGACGCATACCACTAAAGGGAGATAACTATACTCGATGTAATTTTTACATGGTGGAGTAAACTCCTCCCACTACTGGTGATACGTCAGGGCTTTTAATATTATATATATAAACACTTCTTGGCCCCCAAATTTGGTGGTGAAATCAACAGTTTTGGCAGTGATATAGTCTATTCTGAGTTTTATTTAAGTTTTTTGAAACAGCTGAAAGTCCACGGTCCATCTGGCGGGCACGCTGTCAAACTTCAAATAAAATCAAGAGGATGAGGTATGCCGAGACATTGTCAGAAGAAGAAAGTGTCAGAGGTATGAAGAAGAGTTGGCAGAGAAGAAGAAGAAGGAAGAAGAAAAGGCAAAGAAAGCAAATGTTTTAGAGGCAAAATTACAACAACAAAAAATAGAAGATACCAAAGTCAAAACGGCAGTTCAATTTGAAAGCTACAGCAGAACCGGTGGATGCAGCCAAAGAAACCGTTGATGGTGATGAGCCTGAACTAGAAGACAGAGACGTAGTAGATACACAAGAAAAATGTGAACTCTGTGGCAGAGTTAATGATGGAATGAATTCTGACGAGTTCATAGGATGTGACGGGTGCCCAAATTGGTATTGTCTTGATTCTTGTGCAAATCTTGAAATCCCAGCTGGTGCAGACTTGAAAGATATTGTATTCTTGTGTGATATTTGTCAACGAGTTTAGTTTATTGAAGTTTTGAATTTGTCTTGTATTATGATTAGGACTAATTATTAGTAGTAGTAAACAATGATTATATAGAAATAATCAGTACAACAAATTTGAGGACCAAACTACTCATGAATGTGGGGGCCAGATTTCCCCCAAATCATCGGGCAAATCTGGCCTCTGACAACAGTTTATAGTGCTTATAGTGTTTGTGTGTTTTGAAACAGAAATAGCTACATTACACATTATTAAGTCCATGTTGTTGTTTCCTTTTGTCTGTCAAACTGTAGGTGAGATTGAATGGAAAAGTGGACCAGAATTACCCCACCTCACCCTATATTATTTGTTTATTTCTGTTTAATGTAACTGTTTCTTTATAATAAATATATGCGTGAATTAATTATTTTATTTCCTTTCTTAATCTTTTCTTTCTCCCTTGTTTCATTCTTTCTTAATTATTATTTTATTTATCATTTTAAGTAGTATTAATGCAAATATTGTTGTTTTTTATCAATGGGAGAGGTTCTCTGCATGCTGAAAATACTGAAGGATCTTCGAGATTAATATAAATATTAATAAATGTATTTATTTATTTATTTTGTTAACTAAGTTAATTAATTTGCGTTTTATATCATAGAAAACTAAGCTTGTCCCTGAAAACTGCAACAGAAATGTCCTTTGTTTTGCAGTAATGAAAAAACAAATGTTCTTGTTATTGTGATGAACGCATTTATATATAGTTCTCTAGATTATTCCTAGCTGAATATTAATTGTCTAGTTATGACTTTAATTTTTATGGGAGATAATAGAACATAACTTTCTACAGTTAATTAATAATTAATCTGTAACAGCGCAGTGTATTTACAAAACTTGTCTTATAATATTATAAGGCTCATCTCGCGCATTTTCGCCTTTTCACTTCTCTTTTAATAATAATGTTGCTTTTATTAATGTTTCTCTATATTCTGGACTATTTTAGTACTACTTTAAGAAAGATGCACTTGCAAATATCAATAACATGGTGAAGTTAATTCATCTTAATCTAGCCTCTCACCTCTCAACTGCAATTCTAGTATCTTAATAAAACAAAATTAAAAAATTAAAAAATCGAGAGAGAGAAAATTATAGGCTTCCTTAAACGTTGATTTATTATTCAACTTGTTAGGTACGATATATCATTTAATTAAACAATAATCTAATTATTTACTGCGAAATAAAATGATCTAATCTTGTTAATTAAAAAAAAAACCCAAAAACCCAAAACAGCTGTATTTTTCAATTCGCTATCTTTTCAATACATAATATTATCGCTGCGCTTCTATTAACAAGATGCATCTTATTTTCATAACGACGTGTAAAATTACTCCTACTTAGCTTTTCAGTGAAACATGTTCTGATGTAATAAAATGTCACATTAGAATGGAAGCGTTGTCGACATTTTGGATTTCACATATAATTCTACTGCTGTTTATAAAAACATGCTGACGTGGAAGCCCAGTCTACATTTCTGAATCACAGAGTTTTCACAGTAATGTTTACTATAATGCTATAGTAAACACATAAAACAACATCAACAACAAGAACAACGACAGCAACAATGACAACAACAATAGTAATATAAAGAAAAGAAAATGTTAATCTTTATTCGATTTCTTTACTTCTCAATATCCATAGCACTTGAAATGTTAACATCATCGCTCCAGTCTGGATTTCAATACATTTTATGACGTAGCTATAGCTTCACACTGACAAGTAACCTGGAGATATCCACTTTTCAATCCTCTTTATTGTGAAATAAAACATGATGTTGTATTTTTGTATTTAATTTTTATTTGTTAATTTTTTTTAGATAACAGTAAAAAGGTGAGAATGAGCAAGACATTTATCTGAGAAGCTCAATGACTACTACTACTAGTACTACTACTACTACTACCACTACTACTACTACTACTACTACTAATAATAATAATAATAATAAATAAATAAATAAATAAATAAATAAACATCGTATAATAAAAAAAATGATGCGTACGTTTATTATAATTTATTATGTAGGTCAGAAGTGTACATTGAAAATATTAAATAGGCTTCTTCATTGTGATTTTTTAATTAACAATGTAGGATTATACTGAAAAAGTTGAGAAGAGGATAAATTAAAAATATGACATTTTTTGACTTGACCACATTACGACATTTACTAGTGCTGAATGTGGAAGAAAAATATTTTGTTTTATAGAAGATCAGTGGATAATGAGAAATATAGCTCGTGCTTACGGATTAACATTTTTGTTATTATTGACTTTATTAGAGACTATCAACAAAAAAAAATATGTCACCTTTGTTATTACAGAAAAAACTAGTACTCTAAATCTGTGAATGCTGCAGGGAAACAGATAATTACGTACCCTTTTTCAACTTGCTGAAAAGTTGATACTTAGCTTTTATTCTAGTGGAGAAATATACCCATTTCCAGATTCATGTTATTAACAAAAGTATCGAATATATAAATATATATATTTTTTTTTTTGTAAGGGGTGTATGTGGCTTTTTCGTTTTTTTTTTTAGCTCTTCCTGACAGTAGTAGTAATAGAAGAAAACTTTTAAATTCCTGGCAAAGCGGTGGGTATATTTTAGAAATATACTTTTTCTAAGCTGTAGTCAGTGAGATGGAGAAAGATGAAGGTGATTTTCATTATTACACCACAGATTGTGCTTTTAATTAGTTTTCTGCTAGTTAATATTTAACAAGTACATTTAAATACATGTGGAACTTGCTCAACCTACACAACGGCGTGTGTTTTGTGAAGAAACGTTTGGGTGAAAGTTGCAAATACAAGTCGGACTGTGCAGACGTATTAAAAAATCTGCTGGCCAGTTTTCTTCTTCCAAAAATCAGTGTCGAGACATGATAAAACTTGTATCTGAGAATTTACTAAAACAGAAAACTTTGACGTACAGTGAAGTTTTTTAGACATAATTTGTGACGCTGGACAGAGTTTACGTTCTATGAACAAATAAGATTTCAGTTTTATATGAATAAACTGAGATTCAACCAATTATAGCATGATCTAGTATAAAGAATATATGCTTTCTTTTTTCTTTTTATCCTTGTTTCAGTAGTCTTTCTTAATTATTATTTTATTTATCATTTTAATTAGTATTATTGTAGTTATTGTTGTGTTTACAAAAATAACTAAATAAATATAATCTTAAATTTAATACCGACTGCACAATTTAAATAAAATGTACGAGAAATTATCAATATTTGTTACGATGCAAAATAGAGGAAAATATAATAAAACATCACGATGTTACTGATATTTGCAAGTGCATCTTTCTTAAGTGCATCTACTAGAAAAGTCTAGAATATAGAGAAACATTAATAGACGTTTTTATTATTAAAAGTAAAGTGAAAAGGCGAGGATGCGCGAGATGAATCTTGTTTATTATAACACAAGTTCTGTAAATATACTGCGCTATTACATCAATGTATCTATCTGTCTATTATTTAACTATATACATAAACACCATCTCACTGATATGAACTTTCGTATATAAATATCCTCTAAGGCAAACACGTATACCAAGCTATTTCTTTTCTATGTGTGTGTGAATGTGTATGTGTGTGTGTCTATCTCTCTATCTGTTTATTTGTTGATAATTTTTCTTTATTTATAATGACGACTGTAATACTGACATAACGACATTAACGATAAAAACAACAACACTAATTGCAATAATACTACTTAAAATGATAAATAAAATAGTAATTTGGTCCTCAAATTTGTTGGACTGATTATTGCTATATAATCATTGTTTACTACTAATAATAATTAGTCCTAATCATAATACAAGTCACATTCAATAAACTAAACTCCTTGACAAACATCACACAAGAATGCAATATCTTTAAAGTCTGCACCAGCTGGGGTTTCAAGATTTGCGCAAGAATCAAGACAATACCAATTTGGGCACCCGTCACATTCTATGAACTCCTCAGAATTTATTCCATCATCCATTCTGCCACAGAGTTCACATTTTTCTTGTGTATCTTCTACATCTCTGTCTTCTAGTTCAAGCTCATCACCATCAACGTTTTCTCTGGCTGCATCCACCGGTTCTGCTGTAGCTTTCAAATTGAACTGCCGTTTTTGATTTGGTGTCTTCAATTTTTTTTGGTAATTTTGCCTCTAAAACATTTGCTTTCTTTGCCTTTTCTTCCTCCTCCTCCTTCTTCTCTGCCAATTCTTCTTCATACCTCTTGACACTTTCTTCTTCTGTCAATTCCTCGGCAGACCTTATCCTTTTGATTGTATTGCCCCAAGTAAAATAAAAAGCATATTTCTTGCCTAATTATCACATTTAATCAAGTTTCTTCAAGCTGAACTTAAAAACCGATTATATTTACCTGTTATAATTTATCACTAACCTTATGTCTATAGGACTAAAAAATAACACTCACTTTTGAAACCTCAAAATGCAGTATAGCGGCTGCAAGTCATAATATACCTCGGAGGCCAGAATTACCCCAAATTAGCTTTAAAAAAATAATTTGAATGAATCTAGTAAATTCAGTGAATGATCTATATTCAGGAGACTTGAATTATTTTATTTTATTTTAACTTTTTTTATTTTACTCAACACTCAATCTTATTTGTATATTTACCAACGTGCGTGTTAAATAGAGTTGTTTCTCTTAGACCACGAACTTCTGAAATAAATTACTCCTCGCACTGGCGAGGTAACGGTAAATTAGATTTGTTGCTTTTAGATAAAAATAACCAATTCTGTATAGTGTTTTGTAGCAGACAGAATCAGCTTATTAACAATCCCTGTAATTTCTTTTTCTTTTAACTAGGCAGTTTCCTGTATTTTTTTTATTTAACGTGATATTAGTATTTGATGAATTATTGTAAAATTGCTATTTTATTTAATTTTATTTATTTATTTTATTTATTTATTTCATTTATTTTAGTTGTAAAAATGGTTAGGAAAGGCACAAGAGATCACAGTTTTTTAAAATGAACAACCATCTTTATCTTGTAAATCATAAAACGTTCAGAAAATAGACGTAAAATAATTGTATTTGGAAGTATAAAAACTTCCGTGACCTCACGGAACCTTCCGAGCGAAATCCAAGATGGCAGCAACGAACGCCGATCAATATTTACACACGTTTAAACATGTAGACCTTTATAATGCAATAATTCTACATGTATCATGAAAAGTAATTTGGAGAAGAAAGTCATATAACCAATGTCTTTTATACATAGATGGCTAATACTCTGTAGCAATTACTGAAAATGTTGAAACATTTCTTTTTTTATTCTTTTTTATTTTCTGACGTTGACGTAATATATCACTTCGTACTATTTTTTATTTTTTTTCACTTTTTATTACGATATCGTCAGCCAAGAAAAAATAAATACCAAAATTTAAAAAATAAGTAAATAAATAAAAGTAAAATAAAATAACTGAAATAAAATAAAGTAAAATGAAATAAATAATTTTCAATGACGCTGGTTGGAGGGATGGATCTCTCCATATAGATATACACACATACATACATACATATATACATACACACACACGTGTATAGGAATAATAATGTATTTGTATGTTTAGAAGTTGATTAGCACGTATATGTATATAAAAGGATAAGTAACTACGTGTGTGTGTGTGTGTGTGTGTGTGTGTGTGTGTGTGTGTGTGTGTGTGTAAAAAAAGGGTGGATAGATGGTAGATGATAACAAACAGGTTACTTTGTAGACAGAAGAAAGGTAGATAGATTACTAGAACTAGATGCAAGGATGAATGAGAATATACCTGCACATCTGTAAGAAAGACTAACTCTGTTCCTTATGTATATGGCATAAATAGATAGATAAATAAATATATTTATAGATAGATAACTAGATAGAAAGAATGTATTTAAATACTTAAAAAGGATGTAAATAGAGAGAGTGTATACGTACTGTGTGTGTGCGTGTGAGTGCAAGATAGACTGTGGCTATGTATAACTGAGAAGGTGAGATAGATTGATATAGAGATTGTTTAGACATCGCTTCAGAGATAGATTGATGTGTTAGGTAGACAATAATTAGGTACATATATAGATAGATATATACAGCTAACATAGATAAATTGATTTGTATGGGTGTATGTGTGTATAAATATATGTGTCAGAGAGAAGGGGCATACAAATGTGTGTCAGAGATAGTGTGTTTTTGTGGATTTTTGAAAGAGTCAGATGATTGATAGAGAGATTAAATATAAATAAATACTTGAGCGAATATATTTATGTGTGTATATATATGTGTGTGTTACAGAGGGTAGATATAGATGTATGGATGGACACACACACAAACACATTCACATAGTTATATACAACATAAATAGATACATACATACATAGGTTCATAATAATGATTATTTGTATTTATGTTAGAGGATTGGTATATAACTGAATGTGTGAATAAGAGAATGTTTATATGTGTGTTAGGTAGATTATAGATAAATGGCTAGACTGAGATAGACTGATATGTAGGTGTGGTTCTGTGTGTTTGTGTGTTAGAGAGAGAGAACAAATATTGACCTCACTATGAAACAGAGAAGTATGTCATGTGTGTATGATTTTTCAGAGAATGAGAGATGATTATATAAATAAATACAGATATACACAGACAGACAGAGAGAGGAGAGTGATGAATAAATGGTTAGCTAGACAGGTAATGGGCACATGTATATGAGTAAAAAAATCATATTTCTTCATTAAAGTCTGTTTCTAATAACTATGTTAGAAAGAGGTGAGCAGGTGCGAGTTTAAGCTACACCACAGGTTGACCAATAAAGAGACAGACAGATAGACAAATAGCCAGAGACATTGATGATTAAATAAAACAAATATATAGATAGACTCATAGGTAGATAGAAACATGCAGGTAAGTAAGGATGGATGGAATGTTAGATGGATGAAAGTTTTGGTGCAAGGAAGAATTGGGAAAATAATAAAAAGATAAAAAGAGGGAATGATGGACTGAAAGGTTTTTTATTAGATGAGCAATTACTTTTCAGACTTTATCACATTGTTAACACTTAAGGTCCAAATTGTAGGCCCATGGATTGAGTGATATATCAATGGAATTTGCTTGATCTATAATCTGTATGATGACAAATATGTGGAGTTAGGAGGGAGGCACGACTGGAGGTACCAATAAATTGTTATTGAGAGACTAGTGATTTCTAGTATTGTTTATGAAGAGGACATTAATCTGGAAATCTGAAAGCATAGTCTTCATCTGCTGATTAGAAGGTCAATATGATCAGATAAGAAGAGTCTATAATATTTTCTGTTAAATAGCACATTAAACACATAATCTATAATACATAATTATACTTAAACATCTGGTAAAATAAAATAATCCATCTAATTA
>CM022677.1:8089129-8099129 GCA_012295275.1 Chrysomallon squamiferum
ATAATAATGTGATTTTGTTTCTTGTATAATCTGTGATGTAAATATTTATTTATTTATTTATTATTATTATTATTATTCTCAAATAAGTGTCTCGCTCATTCTCTCTTTTTTTTTTTTAATGTTCTGTTTGTCAAAAAAGAGGACTGAAATGTGGATATCTCCAGTGTACTTGTCTGTGTGAAGCTATAGCTACGTCATGAAAATATACTGACATCCAGACTGGAGCGATGATGTTAACGTCTGAAGTCTTATGGATATTGAGAAGTAAAGAAATCAATAAAGATTAAAATTTTATTTTCTTCTATTGCTGTTGTCGTTGTCGTTGTCGTTGTTGTTGTTGTTTTATGTGTGTACTGTAGCATTATAGTAAACATTACAGGTTTGATTTTACTGCGAAAACACTGTGTACATTCAGAAATGTAGATTGGGCTATTTATATTACATGTTTTATGTAACAGAGGCGTAAAGGTAATATTATATATTGAAAAATAGAGGTATTGGTTTTTAGTTAACAATATTAGATAATTTTATTTTGGATAATAAATAAATAAATAAATAATAAGCTTAATTTTTCATTAACAGGTCTAATAAGTTGAATAATGAATCAACGTTTAATAATGCGTATTATTCTCTCTGTTTCATTTTTTTATTAAGACAGTAGAATTGCAGTTGAGAGGGGAGAGGCTAGATTAAGATGAATTAACTTCACCATGTTATTGATATTTGCAAGTGCATCTTTCTTAAATACTAGAAAAGTCTAGAATATAGAGAAACATTAATAGACGTTTTTATTATTAAAAGTAAAGTGAAAAGGCGAGGATGCGCGAGATGAATCTTGTTTATTATAACACAAGTTCTGTAAATATACTGCGCTATTACATCAATGTATCTATCTGTCTGTTATTTAACTATATACTTAAACACCGTCTCACTGATATGAACTTTCGTATATAAATATCCTCTAAGGCAAACACGTATACCAAGCTATTTCTTTTCTATGGGTGTGTGACTGTGTGTGTCTATCTCTCTATCTGTTTATTTGTTGATAATTTTTCTTTATTTATAATGACGACTGTAATACTGACATAACGACATTAACGATAAAAGCAACAACACTAATTGCAATAATACTACTTAAAATGATAAATAAAATAGTAATTTGGTCCTCAAATTTGTTGGACTGATTATTGCTATATAATCATTGTTTACTACTAATAATAATTAGTCCTAATCATAATACAAGTCACATTCAATAAACTAAACTCCTTGACAAACATCACACAAGAATGCAATATCTTTAAAGTCTGCACCAGCTGGGATTTCAAGATTTGCGCAAGAATCAAGACAATACCAATTTGGGCACCCGTCACATTCTATGAACTCCTCAGAATTTATTCCATCATCCATTCTGCCACAGAGTTCACATTTTTCTTGTGTATCTTCTACATCTCTGTCTTCTAGTTCAGGATCATCACCATCAACGTTTTCTCTAGCTGCATCCACCGGTTCTGCTGTAGCTTTCAAATTGAACTGCCGTTTTTGATTTGGTATCTTCAATTTTTTTGGGTAATTTTGCCTCTAAAACATTTGCTTTCTTTGCCTTTTCTTCCTCCTCCTCCTTCTTCTCTGCCAATTCTTCTTCATACCTCTTGACACTTTCTTCTTCTGTCAATTCCTCGGCAGACCTCATCCTTTTGATTTTATTGCCCCAAGTAATGGAGTAAAATAAAAAGCATATTTCTTGCCTAATTATCACATATTAATCAAGTTTCTTCAAGCTGAACTTAAAAACCGATTATATTTACCTGTTATAATTTATCACTAACCTTATGTCTATAGGACTAAAATTTAACACTCACTTTTGAAACCTCAAAATGCAGTATAGCGGCTGCAAGTCATAATATACCTCGGAGGCCAGAATTACCCCAAATTAGCTTTAAAAAAATAATTTGAATGAATCTAGTAAATTCAGTGAATGATCTATATTCAGGAGACTTGAATTATTTTATTTTATTTTAACTTTTTTTATTTTACTCAACACTCAGTCTTATTTGTATATTTACCAACGTGCGTGTTAAATAGAGTTGTTTCTCTTAGACCACGAACTTCTGAAATAAATTACTCCTCGCACTGGCGAGGTAACGGTAAATTAGATTTGTTGCTTTTAGATGAAAATAACCAATTCTGTATAGTGTTTTGTAGCAGACAGAATCAGCTTATTAACATTCCCTGTAATTTCTTTTTCTTTTAACGAGGCAGTTTCCTGTATTTTTTTTTATTTAACGTGATATTAGTATTTGATGAATTATTGTAAAATTGCTATTTTATTTAATTTTATTTATTTATTTTATTTATTTATTTCATTTATTTTAGTTGTAAAAATGGTTAGGAAAGGCACAAGAGATCACAGTTTTTTAATATGAACAACCATCTTTATCTTGTAAATCATAAAACGTTCAGAAAGTAGACGTAAAATAATTGTATTTGGAAGTTTAGAAACTTCCGTGACCTCACGGAACCTTCCGAGCGAAATCCAAGATGGCAGCAACGAACGCCGATCAATATTTACACACGTTTAAACATGTAGACCTTTATAATGCAATAATTCTACATGGATCATGAAAAGTAATTTGGAGAAGAAAGTCATATAACCAATGTCTTTTATACATAGATGGCTAATACTCTGTAGCAATTACTGAAAATGTGGTAACATTTCTTTTTTTATTCTTTTTTATTTTCTGACGTTGACGTAATATATCACTTCGTACTATTTTTTTTTTTTTTTTTTCACTTTTTATTACGATATCGTCAGCCAGGAAAAAATAAATACCAAAATTTAAAAAATAAGTAAATAAATAAAAGTAAAATAAAATAACTGAAATAAAATAAAGTAAAATGAAATAAATAATTTTCACTGACGCTGGTTGGAGGGATGGATCTCTCCATATAGATATACACACATACATACATACATATATACATACACACACACGTGTATAGGAATAATAATGTATTTGTATGTTTAGAAGTTGATTAGCACGTATATGTATATAAAAGGATAAGTAACTACGTGCGTGTGTGTGTGTGTGTGTGTGTGTGTGTGTGTGTGTGTAAAAAGGGTGGATAGATGGTAGATGATAACAGACAGGTAAGTTTATAGACAGAAGAAAGGTAGATAGATTACTAGAACTAGATGCAAGGATGAATGAGAATATACCTGCACATCTGTAAGAAAGACTAACTCTGTTCCTTATGTATATGGCATAAATAGATAGATAAATAAATATATTTATAGATAGATAACTAGATAGAAAGAATGTATTTAAATACTTAAAAAGTATATAAACAGAGAGAGTGTATACGTACTGTGTCTGTGTGTGTGCGTGTGAGTGCAATATAGACTGTGGCTATTTATAACTGAGAAGGTGAGATAGATTGATATAGAGATTGTTTAGACATCGCTTCAGAGATAGATTGATGTGTTAGGTAGACAATAATTAGGTACATATATAGATAGATATATACAGCTAACATAGATAAATTGATTTGTATGTGTGTGTATAATATATGTGTTAGAGAGAAGGGGCATACAAATGTGTGTCAGAGATAGTGTGCTTTCTTGTGGATTTTTGAGAGAGTCAGATGATTGATAGAGAGATTAAATATAAATAAATACATGAGCGAATATATTTATGTGTATATATATGTGTGTGTTACAGAGGGTAGATATAGATGTATGGATGGACACAAACACACAAACACATTCACAGTATAAATTATATATGCAAACAACATAAATAGATACATAGATACACAGGTTCATAATAGTGATTAATTATGTTAGAGGATTGGTATATAACTGAATGTGTGAATAAGAGTATGTTTATATGTGTGTTAGATAAATTATAGATAAATGGCTAGACTGAGAGAGACTGATATGTAGGTGTGGTTATATGTGTTTGTGTGTTTATAGGGAGAGAACAGGTATTGACCTCACTATGAAACAGAGAAGTATGCCATGTGTGAATGATTTTTCAGAGAATGAGAGATGATTATATAAAAAAAAAATATATATAGACAGACAGACAGACAGAGGATAGTGATGAATAAATGGTTAGCTAGACAGGTAATGGGCACATGTATATATGAGTAAAAAAAATCATATTTCTTCATTAAAGTCTATTTCTAATACCTCTGTTAGAAAGAGGTGAGTAGGTGCGAGTTTAAGCTACATCACAGGTTGACCAATAAAGAGACAGATAGATAGACAAATAGCCAGAGAAACTGATGATGAAATGAAACAAATATATAGATAGACTCATAGATACATAGAAACATGCAGGTAAGTAAGGATGGATGGAGTGTTAGATGGAGGGATGGATGAAAGCTTTGGTGCAAAGAAGAATTGGGAAAATAATAAAAGGATAAAAAGAGGGAATGATGGACTGAAAGGTTTTCAATTGTATAAGCAATTACTTTTCAGACTTTATCACATTGTTAACAAATAAGGTCCTCATTGTAGGTCCATGGATTGAGTGATATATCAATGGAATTTGGCTTAATATCTAAACTGTGTGATGAGGAATATGTGGAGTTAGGAGGGAGGCATGACTGGAAGTACCAATAAATTATTAATGAGAGTCTAGTGATTTCTGTAATTGTTTATGAAGAGAACATTAATCTGGAAATCTAGTCTGTGTTTGTCTACACTGAAAGCAGAGTCTTCATCTGCTGATTAGAAGGTAAATATGATAAGATAAGAAGTGTCTATAATATTTTCTGTTAAATAGCACATTAAACACATAATCTATAATACATAATTATACTTAAACATCTGGTAAAATAAAATAAGCCATCTAATTAGAGTAATCTGGAGAGTGACAGAGAGTGTAAGAAAGCCAGAGGGAAATATTTATATGTCATAACTTATTCTTAAGTACATACACTTCTGTTTCTGCTCTGATAGCCCGTCTGTCTACCTATATATAGAAAGGGCTTTCAAAGTAATGACACTGTATTGAAAATTAGAAAAACGTAGTAATACCCTAAATATAGATTGCTAAGATATACGGAGCGGCTAACCACACGAGATTTCTGACTTCTCAGTATGAATAAAATCTGATATTATTTCTGAAATGAGTTTGAACACTTCAAAATAAAAAATAAATAGTACAAATATAAATTTATAAACTGTACTTAATTATGTAATAATGCAGATTTTAAAAACAAAATCTGTGCTCAACCTGATTGCATGAAAGAAAAAACAACACCACTTTTTAATTTAGAAAAATATTAATCTTTACAAATTTAAAAATATATATCGTACATGGTTGAATATATATACATATGTATTCTAAAACATTTCTGAATTATTATTACTGTTATGTAAATATAATGTTCATCAATGTAACATTGAGAGGAAAAAAGTTCTTTAATTTGCTGTCACCACCACTGATCAAGATATAAATGCCTGGCATGATTTACATGTTTATGATGTTTCGTGATTGAAACGTTTTGTCAACTTTTGTGTTCATCAGTTGTTTTTGCCAGTTCAAGCTTTGAGCTGCTTTTCGCTTCCAGTCAGCTCCAGGTCGTGCTTTTCACGTGGCCCGCTACACACGGGAAGAGGGTGGAGCCCATGGACGTCGGTGTCCTTGCATTGGACGTGAACGATCGGGAGAACCAAAGAAATCCACTTGTACAAGAAGAAAAGAAAAATGTTTATTTATTATATAATGTTATCTTTACTTCATTCGCATGTGACGAATATGAAAATAGAGAATATTTGTGAAAAATAATAATGTTTCAACATATTTTATTATGATACCTTATTCTCAGGTTGTATCCATGGGTTCTCCGAATGGATCAACCTCCATTGGTTGAATGTCTCTGTCGTCGAAGGGGTCAACTTCCATTGGTTGAATGTCTCTGTCGTCGAAGGGGTCGACGTCCATGGGCTCTTCGAAACGGATTCTGAAGATAACAGAACTGTTCAAGTATTTTATAGAAACCATTCACTAAATATTTTTAGACGTGAAGAATTAATAAAATAATAGTTGTCAGATAATGAGATATGTTTTACACTCCTTTATTCTTTTTAAATAAAAACATTCAAAAGTTCTTGCAAATCGTCTTAAACAAGTAATGTCAACTATTATTTCATCAGAACAAACCTGTTGTGTAAAAGGAAGAGATGTTGCTGACAATATTATGTCAGTAAGAGATGTTATAGATATTGTCGAGTTAAATAATACAGAAGGGTATATAGTTAAAATAGATCAAGAGAAAGCATTTGATAGAGTATCACATAGTTTTATTTTAAAAGTTTTGAAAAAATTCAATTTTGGTGATAATTTTATAAAGTGGATTAAAATACTATATAATAATATAAAAAGTTGTGTAAAAATTAATGGACATTTAACACCTTTTTTCAATATTACAAAAGGGGTTAGACAAGGATGTCCAATATCAATGATGCTTTATGTTATTGTAGCTGAACCCTTAAATAATTTAATTAAAAAAAGACATAGCATGAATGGGATTAGAATAACAAATGAAATTAATTCTTTATTATTTCAGCATGCAGATGATACTACAGTAACTGTCTGTGATGCTCAGTCAGTAGAAAATGTTTTTAATACAATAAATATGTATTGTAGTGCTACAGGGGCAAAAGTCAATGTAGATAAGTCAGAAGTACTTTATCTTGGTAAAACCATGATTGAAAACTTATCTTTTAACATTCCAATATCAATAAATAAAAACTATGTTAAAATTCTAGGTATATATTTAGGACCAAATAAACTATTATGTGAAAATTTGAACTGGAAAAATAAATTAGCTAAAATGTCTAATCTAATTAACTTATGGAGTCAAAGGAAACTTACTTTGCACGGAAAAGCTGAAGTATGGAATACTTTATTAACATCTAGACTGTGGTATATCATTAGCGCAATAAATGTACCAAATTGGGTAGAAAATGTAATTCATGAATTATTTTGTAAATTTATGTGGGAAGGGAAAACGCCTTTAATAAAATATTCAACAATAATTGGAAATAACATGTCGGGTGGACTAAATATTCAAGATATTTCCTTAAAGAAAATGGCTTTTCGAATACAAATGTTAAAGAAATATTTTGATAATAATTTTTAAAATGTGTGGAACTATACAATGTCAATATTTCTTGAAAAATATATGAATATGAATCTAAATTATGACATTTTTAAAATAGTATACAGTAAAGAAGCTTTAAAAGTTATCAATCCTTTTTATGCTGAAATGTTATCAGCTTGGGACTATGTTAATAATGGAGAACGTAATTTCCCACTTGATACAGACGAAATATTGTCTCAGCCACTTTTTCAAAATCCATTCATTAAATATAAAAACAAATTATTATTATTTAGTTCTTTTATAAAAAGTGGAATAGTTAAAGTGGCTGATATTGCTTATGAAGTAATATCAGGTTTTCTTCCTTTTACAGCTATTGTAGAAATTATTCATGAAAAATCTCCAGAATTATCCAAAAACCAAATTTATATACTTACAATGTTATTAAGAACTCACTTCCAGATGAATGGAAAAGTTCTATTAACAGAAATGCTAAAAAATTAACATCTAATAAAGATTTATTTTTGTTTCAGAATAATGAAATGATAAATGTCAGTAAATTTACAGTTAAAATAATTTATTCTATTTTAATTTTAAAAAACTTTAAAGCACCAACTTGTGAAGAAAAATGGAATGAGCTTGGTTTTAATATATTCTGGAGACCAGTTTGGAAATGGATACACTATAGTGATAAATTTACTGAATTTCTAGACTTAGATTTTAGAATAGGTCATCATATAATATATACATGTAGTAAATTATATAAATATGGCAAAATCTCATCTAGTGTATGTCCAGTGTGTTTGAAGGATGATGAAGATTTGTGCCATTTATTTTTGTATTGTGAAGAATTGAAGGAATTAATATCAATCTTTCATGAAATATGTATTTATATATTTAAGAAAACAGGGTTTTTCTCTAGAACAATTAAAAAGATTATTAATATTTGGATGTTATCTCAAAATTGAAAATAGTACAATAGAATTTATTAATATTATTATTTCAATTTATAGAATATCAGTGTTCAAAAGGCGTGTAATAGCTCAAATGAAAGGAACAACTATCAATATAATAACTTTTTTTAGAAATTATATGTATCAGTGCTTTAAAATCATTCTAAATCAATATCGTATTCAAAACAAACTTTCAATTTGTATTAACAAATATGTTAAGAACAATATTTTCCTAGAACTAAAAGATGACATACTTATTTTCAAATATCCTTTGGAAAGCTACAAATAATCAATATAGATATATCATGGAAATGGATAAAAGAATTAATACTATAAAATACTGTAAATATATATGAATATTCCGAATAAATAAGTATGCGTGCATGTGAGTGTGACTGAGTGTGTGAGAGGAAACAGTTTTTATTACTGTTATTTACAGTTTTAATGTTATTTTAATTGTGTACAACTGGTGATTATGCTAATAAAGATAAAAAAAATAATAATAATATAAAAATTAAACCTACACAAATGTAACCTTCATCACTTGCAGACACAATTCAATATATAAAGTAAAAAAGAAGGAAAGTAGAGTCAGAACTAACTCGAATGCGCTGATCTTCAATATAGCCAACTGTATCTATGTAAACAAAGCATTGATGACGTCATAGACCCGAACGTGAAAACGAAGTTAGCCGAATATTAATATTTATTTTCAACTCCGATGGATATAAAATAAACATTATATAACACCGAGTGTACGCTTAGCATAAATACTAATTTGTAAGCACGAAATCTTCAGTGATTTAAATCTTATTATAATTTATTTTTTAACCATTGTCATGAATAATTATTTTTTTTATTTTCGAAGTAATTCATGTTATTTTAGGTATGTCTACCGCAAAGATATGTCTTGCTATCGAAACCGAAACAAAACCAAGAACCGAGATTTCCGATTATTGTAATAAATTAATCTAAATTTCAATGATTATATTTACTGATCACCATGTTCACATTGTTCACGTTTATGATGTTTCGTAAATAATATAGTGTTTTAAAAATTATTATCAGCTTTATATTCATCGGGCAAACACATGCAACCAGCTTCTTTCTTTTGTATGTGTGTGTGTGTCTGTATATCTATCTATTGATTTTTTTTTTCAGTAATAATATCTCAAATAACGAGATTAACGATAAAAATAAGAACAATAACTACAATAACACTAATTAAAATGATAAATAAATATAATAATTAAGAAAAATACTTAAACAAGAGAAAAAGAGGCATATATTTATTATAAAGAAAGAGTTATATTAAATAGAAATAAAATCATTTTAGCGAATTCAGTAAAGTGAGTGAATGATCTATATTCAGCAGACTTATGATGTCTCTAATAATCTTTCGTCGCTTCATTTATTGAAAAAATATATATTTCTATGTGATTTATTTTTCTTATTTTGTTCTTTTTTAATATTTTACTTCACACTCAGTCTTTTTTGTATATTTTGTAAAGTGTTAAATAGAGTTATTTCCCGTAGACCACAAACTTCTAAAATAGATTACTCCGCACATGCGATGCGAGGTAAATTAGATTTGCTGCTTTTAGATGAAAAGAACTAATTGTGTTTAATGTTTTGTAACAGACAGCACCAGCTTAATAACCTTTCTTACGTTTTCTTTGTCTTTTAAATAACCAGTTTCCTTTAGTTTTGGTTTATTTAATGTGTTATTATTACTTATTGAATTATTGTAAAATGCTTATTTTATTTAATGTTTTTATTCAAGTTAATTTATTTCGTTTTGATTTGTCTCTTTAAAAACAATGAATTTATTTTAAAATGATTTGTATGTGAAATTTTTGGTATATTTACGCATATACAATACATCATATTTAGGACAATATCTGAAAGCTATTTAATAATACTTCACCGATTTA
>CM022677.1:8101629-8106629 GCA_012295275.1 Chrysomallon squamiferum
TTTTTATTATAATTTTCTTTCGTTTCCCTTTCACATAATGCACAGAAAATTGACATAAAAAGAGAAAATAAAAATATACACAAACAACAAAAATTTAAATATTAAAAAAGAAAAATGTTTGAAAATAATAATAGTTACTCGTAGTGACTCACTTCCTGACTCACTGTATGACTGACTCAGTGACTGTCTTACTGACTCAGTGACTCTTACTGACTCACTGTGTGACTGACTCAGTGCCTTACTGACTCACGTGTGACTGACTCAGTGTCTGTCTTACTTGCTCACTGTGTGACTGACTCAGTGCCTTACTGACTCACGTCTTACTGACTCACGTGTGACTGACTTAGTGACTGTCTTACTGACTCACTGTGTGACTGTCTCACTGTGTGACTGACTCAGTGGCTGTCTTACTTGCTCACTGTGTGACTGACTCAGTGCCTTACTGACTCACGTCTTACTGACTCACGTGTGACTGACTTAGTGACTGTCTTACTAACTCACTGTGTGACTGACTCTGTGGCTGTCTTACTTGCTCACTGTGTGACTGACTCAGTGCCTTACTGACTCACGTCTTACTGACTCACGTGTGACTGACTTAGTGACTGTCTTACTGACTCACTGTGTGACTGTCTTACTGACTCACTGTGTGACTGACTCACTGTGTGACTGACTCAGTGGCTGTCTTACTTGCTCACTGTGTGACTGACTCAGTGCCTTACTGACTCACGTCTTACTGACTCACGTGTGACTGACTTAGTGACTGTCTTACTGACTCACTGTGTGACTGTCTTACTGACTCACTGTGTGACTGACTCACTGTGTGACTGTCTTACTGACTCACTGTGTGACTGACTCAGTGGCTGTCTTACTTGCTCACTGTGTGACTGACTCAGTGACAGTGTCTTACTGACTCACTGTGTGACTGTCTTACTGACTCACTGTGTGACTGACTCACTGTGTGACTGTCTTACTGACTCACTGTGTGACTGACTCAGTGACTGTCTTACTTGCTCACTGTGTGACTGACTCAGTGACAGTGTCTTACTGACTCACGTGTGACTGACTCAGTGACTGTCTTACTTGCTCACTGTGTGACTGACTCAGTGACAGTGTCTTACTTGCTCACTGTGTGACTGACTCAGTGGCTGTCATACTAATACTAATAACAAAAGAAAAGAAACCTCTGGGAGTTTAGTTTTTTATTTATTTTTTTATTATTACACTATC
This sequence comes from Chrysomallon squamiferum, assembly GCA_012295275.1. Lineage (NCBI taxonomy): Eukaryota > Metazoa > Mollusca > Gastropoda > Neomphalida > Peltospiridae > Chrysomallon > Chrysomallon squamiferum. The sequence continues at coordinate 8,102,857 of CM022677.1, forward strand.
CACAACGGTCTGGGATTGTATTCGCATATGAAGCCTGCTCTATCATCGCAAGGTCTGTCGTTCCAGAACTGAAAATTACCTTTCGCAAAAATCTCAAGGCAGTGTTGACGTCGTTGATAATTGTCATCTGTAAAATGACATAAACCTCATAGGTTCAGAACCGCACCTTGACGTCCATTTGAAAGCGCCTTCCAAAGCGAGGTCATTTCCTCCAATCCAATACCGATCGGCTGGAAATACACAATAACAGCAGTAGTAGTAGTTGCTGTTGTTGTTGTTGTTATGGTGGTAATTGTTGAAGAGGTAGTAGTTATAGTCATAGCAGCAGCAGAAGAAGTACCAGAGAGAGAGAGAGAGAGAGAGAGAGAGAGAGAGAGAGAGAGAGAGAGAGAGAGAGAGAGAGAGAGAGAGAGAGAGAGAGAGAGAGAGAGAGAGCTTTTTCAGAGAGAGAGAGTATGTATGTATTATGTATTTTGTATGATGTATGTATGTATGTATGTATGTGTGCGTGTGCATGTAGATAGATCTTTTATATATAAATATATATATACATACTATCTATATATATATAAAAAAATCATATTATCACGTGACCAGCTGTACAACACAACTATACATATATATATATATATATATATATTTATCTGACATATATATGAGGTTAAAGAATATATATATATACACACACACACACATTATCAAACACACACTGAGTGCTTAGAGAGAGAGAGAGAGAGAGAGAGAGAGAGAGAGAGAGAGAGAGAGAGAGAGAGAGAGAGAGAGAGAAGAGAGAGAGAGAGAGAGAGAGAGAGAGAGAGAGAACAACAACAAAAAACAAAGATTACATACTGATGATTAACTAGAGATCGGGGTAAAACAAATCTTACGTAAAAGCTGTACACCACAACGTATCACGTGACCAGCTGTACACACAACTATTTATCTGACAGCTGTGGTTAAAGAACTAGAGATGTAACACTGCATTATCTGCTGAGTGCTGAGTGCTGAAACATGAACTGTTTGTGTAGAGATAAATAAAACTTACTGGCGTGCGAGTTCTTCAGGCGATTGCCAACTTCTCTGTTTTCCTCCCTAGAAGATATTATCATCAAATAGGAATTCATAGCTCTGCAATAGTCCTGAACAATAATAATAGGAATAATAGTAATAATAATAACAATAATAGTAATAATAATAACAATAATAATAGCAAAAATAATAATAGTAATAATAGTAATAATAATAATCATCATCATCATTTTTATCATAATAATAAAACAGCAGTCATAATCATAATCTAAACAACAAAAACAATATTAATTGCAGCAGCATCCTCAGCACATAATAATAACTACCATAATAACAGCGACAACAGCAACAACAGTAGCAGAGCTAAAGAGTAGAAATATTAGTACTTCCTACTAGTATGTCTATTTCTAATCACGTATATGTTTGTTTCTAATTACGGGTACGTCTATTTCTAATCACGTGTACATCTGTTTCTAATCACGTATACGTCTGTTTCTAATTTCTATTACGTCTGTTTCTAATCACGTGTACGTCTGTTCTTATCACGATTACGTCCGTTTCTAATCAGGTTACGTCTGTTTCTTATCACGTGTACGTCTGTTTCTAATCACGTGTACGTCTGTTTCTAATCACGTGTACGTCTGTTTCTAATCACGTGTACGTCTGTTTCTAATCACGAGTACGTCTGTTTCTAATCACGAGTTACGTCTGTTTCTAATCACGATTACGTGTCTGTTTCTAATCACGTGTACGTCTGTTTCTAATCACGTGTACGTCTGTTTCTAATCACGATTACGTCTGTTTCTAATCACGTGTACGTCTGTTTCTAATCACGTGTACGTCTGTTTCTAATCACGTGTACGTCTGTTTCTAATCACGTGTACGTCTGTTTCTAATCACGTGTACGTCTGTTTCTAATCACGAGTACGTCTGTTTCTAATCACGTGTACGTCTGTTTCTAATCACGTGTACGTCTGTTTCTAATCACGTGTACGTCTGTTTCTAATCACGTGTACGTCTGTTTCTAATCACGTGTACGTCTGTTTCTAATCACGTGTACGTCTGTTTCTAATCACGTGTACGTCTGTTTCTAATCACGTGTACGTCTGTTTCTAATCATGAGGACATGTGACTAACCGCGGCGTCCATCCAGCTGTATTTCTGTTTCCTGTCGGAGAACCAGTAACAGTGGCCGTATATCAACACGAAGTTTTCGTTGCACGCGAACATTTCAGAGCCCGACACATCTGAAAATAAAAATAGCTGAAATAAAGAGTCAGACACACAGACAGAACAATGATGTCGCCAATGGTTACCTACAGAAAGTCCTCTATACGAGTGTGTGTATCTATGTCTGTATATATATATGTATAGAGAGAGAGAGATAGATAGATAGATAGACAGAAATAGATCATATATATATATATATATATATATATCTATCTATATATATATATATAGATAGATACAGACAGCGTGTGATTAAGATATATTGTCTATAGGATTCATTATACAGATTGTCTGATAGATCATACAGACATTGACTATAGGCAGTGTCATCATGTAGATATATTGTCTGTAGGCAGTGTCATTATATAGAATAATTTTTTAGTGAAGCTCACCTTCCATAAACATGAAGAAAACAAGAAGAAAAGCAAGCAAGTGAATTGTTTTCATTCTTCTCGGTTCTTCTTTGAAGCGTCAACAGTTTTCACACACAAACCTGCATCTAAGAAGAATTGATCCAGGCTGTATTTTTTATTTCACAGGAAATGCAAATGTTCTGTGAAACTGAATAACGAATGCAAAACGTCTTAAATATTTTTTTGAGAAACAATACGAAAAAAAAAAAACATATGTGTTTATATATGTATGTATTCTTGAATATGCAACACGAATTTCATAGACGTGTATTTTATTACAGAAATAATTCAAACATTCTGCTTAAAATGAATTATGAATAGAAGACTGCTCGTAGTATGTGCATTGCATTTTCAACACGAAATTTATAAGCGGTTATATTGTTTTAGTACCGAGTTGAAATGCCAAGTGAAAATGAATAATGAAAACAACAACAACAACAAAAAAAAAACATATTTGTAATGCTTGGTGTAATGTTATGAAATTTCCAGAGGGCTTTATATTCTAGTGTCTGAAGGTGAATAATATATAAGAAATAAATTTTTATATTTGATTTACATTATTTTGTAACGTTAAGAATATTTATTATTTTAAAAAACAAATGGTTCTTCTAAACTATGAGATGAGAATTGTTTCTATTTCATCATCACGTTATCATCATCATTATCATCTTCTTCTTCTTCATTATCATCTTCTTCTTCTTCATCATTATCTTTTTCTTCATCATCATCATCATTATTATCAACATCATCATCTTTGACATCATCATTATCTTCATCATTATTATTCATAATAGTAGCAATAATACAGTAGTTGTAGCTGTTGCAGCACTAGTAGCAGTTGTTGTTTTAATATAGTAATATTAATAATAGTAGTAGTAGTAACAGCAATAGGAGTAGTTGTATAATATTAGTTGTAATAGTGGTAATGGTATATATATATATATATATATATATATATATATATATATATATATATATATATATGGATGTGTATGTAATTATGTATGTGTGAATTATGTGTGTACGTCTGTGTGTTTCAGTATGTGTGTGTGAGTGTGTAGCTTTCTATTTTATTGTGTACATGTGTATATGTGTGTGAGC
>CM022677.1:8111629-8127572 GCA_012295275.1 Chrysomallon squamiferum
GAAACAGGTTTAATTTGTATTTCTGTAACTTTAAGAATATTTAATGATAGAAAATTCATAACATTCAATAATACGAGAAGAAACAGGTTTAATTTTTATTTCTGTAACTTTAAGAATATTTAATGATAGAAAATTCATGACGTAAAATATTCAATATTACGAAAAATAATAATAATAAAATTAATTATAAATATCTTAAACATTCAGACGCTTGCATCAGCAGATGGTATTCATGCATTTGCAACGAAAATAATTCAGTATTATATTGTTTCATAAAATATTCAAAAGCGTATAAAAACAAAATAAAAGTTTCTTAAAGATTTTGATATGTAAATGAACAGTCCAACAGATGCACAAGAAAAAGAAATATGTGCTGATAGTATTTCAAAGAAAATAAAACCGCACATTAAAATAAAAAGATAAATACATAAATGTGTCATAGAGCACAGTTTGTACTGACGGACGGTCGGTGAAAATGATTAAAACAGAGCTGACACTACGTGCTAAACAATGCGAAATGTGAAGTAAAATAAAATAAATGTTTTAAACCTGAGTAGACATCAAAGAACACATTCTCCAATGTGCATGACAGAAACAGACACAGTATTCAGCTAGTTCGTAATAAAATAAGACAATAAATACAGAGATAAAAGAGAAGCAGAAAGGAAAAGAAAAAGAAAGAATCAAAACAGAATAAAAATAGAAATAATTAATAAAAAAGAAAAGAATATAAAATTAAATTTAAAAAAAAAAATGTTAGTATTTAAATATTACCTAATGTTATAAATAGTAATGAATTAAAGAAACATATTTGAAATTATCATTAAGTATGTTTATTACATTATCATTATTACTACGGCCACTACTACTATTGATGATACTACTACTACGACTACTACTAGTACCACTACATCTACTACTATATTGTTATTATAAATATTATTCTACTTCTACTACTACTACTATTACCATTATCAACGTCATTATTTTTATTCTTATTGATGCTGTTGCTGCTGTAGTCGCAGTTGTCTTGTTTTTCTTTTTCTTCTTCTTTTTATTATTATTATTTATTATTATTATTTATTACTATTATTATTATTGTTGTTATTTTATTGTTTAGCTATTGTCGTTGTTTTTATGGTTATTATTGTTATAGTTATTTTTCTATTTATTATTATATTGTTATTATTGATGTTGTTATAACTTAAATTATATTTATTATTTTTATCATTATTACTGTTGTTATTGTTGCTGTTCTTGTTATTATTGTTATTGTTATTTTTGAATTACATCAATTATTTTGTTGGTATCATCATCACTACTATTACTGTTGTTGGTGTTGTTGTTGTTGTTGTCGCTATTGTTGTCACATACAGACAGATAGTCTTTGAGAAATACTTTAAAACAATTACTCAGAAAATAATAGTGACTAAGTAACTCACTAAAGCAGTCAGTGACTTAGTCAAGGTGTGTCTAACTTTAACTAGTGACTGCCATGGATGACCGATGAAACGAAGCTTTATTTTTCTTTACAGTTTCAGCGTAAACCAAGGATGGATTCAATGGGTTAAACGACAGCAAACTTTGTTAACTTCGTGCATAAATTTACAGACGATCTTCCCAAGTAATAGCGTCTCTTATTTTAAAAAAAATAAAAAATATTAAAAAATTAAAATTAACAAACTAAAAATGATTGCAAACATCTTCCAATTTTTCTCACCTCAAATTTACCTAGGATCAGGTCCGTCTGCCTTATATCACCAGCCCTTGCAGACCGCAGATCCTTAATGATTCCTAACCATAATAACAATAACGAACTAAAATAGGAAAATAATCCCTGTTTGCACTTTCAATAACAACAACAACAACAACAACAACAAATAAGAAGAACAACAAGAACAAGAACAAGAACAAAAACAATAATAATAACAAACACACAACAAGCAGTCGCCTGTCTCTCTCTCTACTGATGTTTATTATGTGTGTGTGTCTAGTGTGATCCAGTCCAGTGGATCGTATTCGCAAACGAAGCCCATTTTTTGTTGTTGCAGTTTGTGTCAATCCACTGCCAGTAACTGGAAGATATTGTTACAAACGCGCAATCTTCACCTCCACCCGCGTTATTCGGTTCCTTCTCAGCCCAGTTCGTGTAATCAAGCTCTTCTCGAGAATGTCGGCTAAACCCACATATTTCCCTTCAAACTGAGTGTCAGTCATTCCAAGCCAGTAATCAGTAACGTCTAAAAATAATAATAAAATAAAACAATTGTTTTATTAAACGATAATACTCTTGGTAGCGGTATTAGTACTAGTAGTAGCAGCCTTAGTAGAAGTAATTCTATTAGTACCAATAGCAGTAGTAGCTGTAGCAATAGTAGAAGCGGCAACGAATATATAGTACGAAAATGTACCTCTTTTTGTTGTTGTTGTTGTTATTGGTATGAACATACTCATTATATTATTATGATTATTATGATTATTATTATGATTATTATTATTATTATTATTATTACTATTACTATTACTATTATTATTATTATTATTATTATTATTATTATTATTATTATTATTATTATTATTATTATTCGAACTAAGCAGCGACTTCAAAAAGTAAATACTCTTTGTGATAATCTGTAGTAGTAGTGATAGTAGTAGTAATAGTAGCAGTAGTAACAGTAGTAATACTAGTAGTAGCTGTGGTAGTAGTAATAGTAGTAGTAGTAACAGTAGTAGTAATATTAGTAGTAGTAGTAGTAGTAGTAGTAGTAGTAGTAGTAGTAGTAGTAGTGGTGGTGGTGGTGGTAGTAGTAGTAGTAGTGGTGGTGGTGGTGGTAGTAGTAGTAGTAGTAGTAGTAGTCTAAATGATAATCTGAAATATCATGAAAATAGTTACGGCTGTGATATAGCTCTGTGGTGAGGTCTTTGTTTTCACACAAAGATGAGAAAATCATCAGATACGAGTTCATAGACCTGCAGCAATCCTGAATAAAAATAATAATAACAACAATAATAATAATAATAATAATAATAATAATAGTAATAGTAATGATAATGTGGAAGACACTCAATATTTTTCATGCGCATTCTTAAAAGTTGATTCATTATTCATTATTGCAGGTGTATTATACCAGATAATGAAAAATTAGTCTTATTATTTATTTATTTACTTCTTTATTATGCGAAATAATATGAACTAATATTGTTAATTAAAAAAGAAGACCTGTATTTTTCAGTACATAATATTACCGCTACGCCTCTGTTTACAACATAAAACATGTGACATATATCGTGATGGCGGTACTGAAGTTACTTATTTTCGTAATGCCGTGTAAAATTACTCTTACTTAGCTTTTCAGTGAAACATGTTCTGATGCTAGTAAAATGAAACATAAAATGGACATTTTGGATTTCACATATAATTCTACTGTTGTTTATAAAAATACACCAACCCGAAACCCCGATCTACATTTCTGTTTCACAGTAAATTCACACCTGCAAAGTTTACTATAATGATACAGTATAAATATAAAAAAGAACAATAATAGTACTATAAAGAAAGCACATTTTAATCTTTATGTGATTTCTTTTCTTCTCAATGTCCATAAGACTTCAAAAGTTAACATCATCGCTCCAGTCTGGATGTCAATATATTTTATGACGTAGCTATAGCTTCACACAGACAAGTAACCTGGAGATATCCACTTTTCAATCCTCTTTATTGACAAACATAACGTGATGTTACATTTTTGTATTAATTTATATTTTTGTTTTCATAAAAATAAAAAAGTGAAAATGAGCCAGACATTTATTTGAGAAACTCACTGAATAATAATAATAATAATAATAATAATAATAATAATAATAATAATAATAATAATAATAAATAAATAAATAAATAAACATGGTATAATAAAACAACATCGTATAATAAAAAAAACATTATGGCTTACATTTATTATAAGTTATTATGTAGGTATGAAAATATAAAATGTCACATTTTTCTACAGTTAAAACTAAATCTCTGAACCTGTGAATTGAAAAAACACAACATAATATGCTGCAGGGAAAGAGAGTTATGTACCCTTTTTTCAACAGTAGCTGACGAGTTGATACTTGGCTTATATTCTACTAGAATAATTTAGAAACTGAGAAATATAGCGAGTTAGATTTCCAGATTAATGTTTTTAATACATACTATTACCGCTACGCCTCTGTTAACAAACATAAAACATGTAACATAAATAGTGATGGCGGTTCTTATTTTCATAACGTCGTGTAAAATTACACCTACTTAGCTTTTCAGTGAAACGTGTTAATAAAATGTCACATTAATATGGAAGCGTTCTCGACATTTTGGATTTCACATATAATTCTACGGTTGTTTATAAAAACACGCTAACCCAATCTACATTTCTGAATGTAAACAGAGTTTTCACAGTAAAATCATACAGTAAAAAATGATCGAATATTGTTTTTCTTCTGGGGTGTTTTCGTGTTGTTGTTGTTTTTTTTGTCTCTTCCGGACAGCAGCAGTAATAGAAGAAAGAATCATTTTTAAATTCCGGGAAGAGAGTTGGATATATTTTAGAAATATACTTTTTCTAAGCCGGAGTCAGTGAATTAGTTTTCTGGTGATTAATATTTAACCAGTATATTTTAATAAATGTGGTACTTGCTAATCCTATACAACGGCGAGTGTTCTGTGAAGAAACGTTTTGGTGAAACTTGTGAAGACAAGTCGGGCTGTGCAGACGTGTAGCTGTCTGGATAACACGTGTTTCATTAAAAAAATAATCTCTAGACATAATTTTTGACGCTGGACAGAGTTTGCTTTCTATAAACAAATAAGATTTCAGTTTTATATGAATAAACTGAGGTTCAGTATATTATTGTAGTTATTGTTGTTTTTACAAAAATAAAGAAAGAAAGAAATAGATATAATTTTAATTTTAATACCGACAATGCTGCACAATTTAAATAGTTGATACTGGATATTTAGACATAATATGTAGACGAGAATTGCCAGTTTAATCTGCTATTTTAAAAGCTTCAGGTGAGGTTTTATTAATAACTGGAGAAGAAACATTAAGATTTACCTGACAATAAAGACAATATTGTTATGTTTTAATAGGATGAATAAATTTCGTCTAGCTTTCTAAAAATATCCTCGTATCTCATAAAACACTAGATCAGGAGGACAGGCATGTTTTCTATCTTACAAAGTATAATATTAACTATATAAGATTTCTACGTGAAATTATCAGTATTTTGTATGATGCAAACAGAGGAAAACATGATAAAACATCACGTTATTTTTACTCAGTATCAGATTATGGTAAACAAATAAATGGCGCTGGTTTTATGTGTTAATGTGAATTAAGTTATCTTTTATTCAAATAGAAAACTCCGCTTAACCCTGTAAATTTTAGTTTTAATATCGTTTGCTAAGCAAAATCAAATTCTGTGATTCAAGTAAAGTGTTACTTCTCATGTGTTCAGTATTAACAGTTATATATTTCTGAATTTACAAGTCGAGCGCTGAATGCCACTATAAAATAAAAGGTCAGATCCAGATTAAAGTGATATTTGATTAACAACAGAACAGATTTCACTAAAAAGCTCTCTGTGGTGCTGAAAACTCAGCTTTTACTGTATAAGAATCCATTCATTTCTGTTGATAAGTTGATAATAAATGATGTTTATGTTGTCAACATGAGCGAAGTTTTCACATGTAATTTGAAATGGAACATTTACTTTATTAATATCATGAAGATTATTCTTGAAAAGCCGATACTATTTCTTTAGCTGTATCCAAGATTATACTGACAGTTATATGAAATTATCAACATTTGTTACGATGCAAAACAGAGGTGAACTTAATAAAATATCACTGTAAACGGTAGTACATTTACTAAGATAAAATTTGTTTTAGACAGACAGAAAAAGATATGATCAGTGTGGTTTTCTGTTATTTATTACTGTGATAATTACAAGTCCCGCGAAATAGCTAGAACTACAGAGATGTTGTGAGAGTAATATTGTACATTTTAAAGAAAGATGACATTGCAGGAAACTGTGAGACTAATGTATTCTGAAGTAAAGTTAGTAATAAATATATATCACTATCTCACTGATTAACATTGCATAACGCACTACAAATAAAGAAAATAACACGTTATTTTTTAATCAGTCTCAATTTTATTCGTAGGATTAAGAAAAGAAAATATATATTTATATAAAAAATAAACAATAAAAGAAAAGAAAGAAAAAGAAGTAATATAAAAAAGAAAGATCAAGCTTATCAAGGAGCGCAGTTTATAAGTGAAAAATGTAGAATCAAAAAAAGTAATATGAGATTTTATATTCATGTCAAAATCTTCACCTTTTCCTGTGTTTTTAATTTAAAAAAAAAATTAAAAAAAATTCCATTCAACATTGTCTTCGCGTCAGAAACTTGTTTTACATGGTAGACTGTAAAACTAATGACGTAATGGAGACCTCGCGTGACACTTTTCAAATACGTTTTACTCCATTTTTATTATTGAATGGTAAATGAAAATTTTAAATAAGAAATATTCAACTTGTTGAGAATATTATATAAAACCAAAGCAGATATCATAAAAAGAAACTGAAACACAATTTTACAATCAACATTGCAAAAGTAATTTAAAATGATTAATTTTAAAACAAATACACAACACTGAAACAATAAGTTAGATAGGAGATACACTGAAAGCATATAAACTATTAGGGAGATGCACAAAGATAAAGATAGAACAATAATAATAATAACTAGTTTGGACTGTTCATAGAAGCAGGCGGCGACAGAACAAAATTGTTAAATCTGTGTAGAATTTATGGATTGACAGAGAAATACATGAACAGATGTGGATATATGTATTTTGCTGCTAGAAAAAGAAAATGTAAAATATATATGTATACACACACAAGTTGTGTATGTGTGTACTGAAGGAAATTAGAATTTTTCTATGTGTTATCTGAGGCATACGTATGTAGGAGAAATAGATGCAGACATAGATACAGAGAGAAAGACAGACAGATGTGAATGTGAAAGGATGAGTTGTTACGTACATGTTATCTGTGAGAAAGAGTTAATGTGTTTGTTGTCAAATAACTGCTGCATGTGAAAGACAGTGTCCTTGTTTATGTATAAATAAATACAAGTTCCAAGTGTTTTGATTGTTGTTTTCTTTTTAAAAAATGTAGTTAGATATAAAAATATAATTATTAATTGGATTATTTTAATGATTTATTCTTATATTATTGTCTTGATTTTGAATTGTTGTTATTAATATTAAAAAAGCAGAAATAATGAGGCTAAAACAATAATTTTAGCTCGATTAAAACTAATAAAAACAGATTTCCAGTAATTTTTATTTTAAAGAAAATGAAAATGAAACGATGTATGTATATAGTAATAACAATAATAATAATAATAATATTAAACTTAAAAAATGTATAATTAATTTGCTTCATTATGGCTTCATTATGACAGTCAATGACATCAAATAAAATTCATTGTTTTTATTCAAGGGGCAAATCGAAAAAGAAAAGTGTTTTAAGTGAAATAGGAATTTTACAGTAATTAATTAAGTAATAATAATAACTCAAATAAACCAACAAATAATGGAAAATGGTTGTTTAGAAACTGTTGAATTTAATTGCTAGGATTTTTTTTTATATACAATTAGCTGAATTCATCTAAAAGTAGTAAATTGAATTTAGCTCAGTCTTTTTCTATTAATGGTCTAAGGGAAATAACTCTATTTAACGGGTTTGTAAATAAAGAAAGAGAGAGAGAGAAAGAGAGATCTAGTGAGAGAGATGTACAGAATGCCATTTTTGTTGATTAGTGTTCATTCTAGTGCTTTGATTGTTTGTTTTTGTAAAATCGAACAAGATGCGTATATAAAAAATAATGATTAAATCAGATTATCTTTTGCTGGTTGACAACAAATAACGAAGATATTGATCAGTATATAAATAATAAAAACAGAAAAAAACTAGTCTTTATTTATTTATTTTTGTTTTAAACTATTTGAATGTGCCTTAACATTTTTAATGTTAACAAATTGAAAAATGTTCAGCATGATTTTCCATTTTGATTATTGTTTTTAGATAAGATGAAATGGGTTTGTGTTTGTAGATGTCAGGAATTAAAACAGTTAAGAACAAATAATGTTATATTTTATTGTTATTTTATATCTTTTATTATTTATTTATGAATTTATTTATTTAATTTCATTTTTCCACCAGAGTTTTATTATTATTAAATTATGATTTTCTATTTTTAAAGATTCCTTATTGAAATAATTCTTTCTAAAGTGTTGAGCTTTCTCTGGACAGGGAAATGGGTCTTACAGCATTTTCAACTGAAGTGCTGGCTGAGGCAGCTTGAATCTGTTGTCTAGGATCCTACAACAAAATATAATATTCATTAATAAACTAAACATAAAATAAAGTGCTAGTAGTATTTTTTTTGTCAGCTCTAACTGCAGTTTACTGTCTTAGCAAGAAACATTTTACGCCACATTTTTATTTTATCCATAAAACTTTAATAATAACAATAATTTATTAAATGTTTTTATATTCTCAATTTAAATCAGTTTAAGATTATTTTTTAACTTTGATATAAAAGGATTAAAATAGCAATACATCAGTAAAAGTGATTATATAGCTATTCATTACACAATACAGATTCTATTTGAAATACTAACATACTAACAAATTATTTGATTATTTAAAACATTTAATTATAACATTCTTTCCTGCCACTTTAATATAATTTAATTTTTGCCATTAATGAAATATATTTTGTCTCATAAATAAACCAGAATTATTTTCTGCATTCAAGCAATAGTTACAATAAAGAATCCTTTACATATAATTTAAAATGTATCTAAAACAAAGACAATATTACACATGCATGAGATAAAATAAGAAAATAAGCTAAATCTTTCAAGCCAATTTATGCATATTTCATATGTCTACCAAATTTCAAAATATGGTAAATATCTTTAGCCCTACCATATAAATTATTAAATGTATGGATTTCAGATTACAGGGAGATATTAATAAAAGCAAATTTCAAATTTATACAAATGTTCTGTTCCCTACTCTATTAGGCTGGCATGCAAATTATTACAAGGTTTACACTGATTCTATACTACTAATGTTCATTTTGCAAAAACACAAATGTATTATATTTTCATGTATGCTGCTTAAATACAGTTTAAATCCACAGACTAGTATATTGTAGTATATATATGACCTTTTTAAAATATTTTCTTTGTATTCTAATGAGATCTAATGATGCATTTATCAATTCAAATTATTTCCTGAAAGATAATTTAAAGTTAGATAACAAATATGTCTAAAATAAATTTGAATCACATAATTAAAGCTAAAGTAGAATTTTTCATTCAGAAAGACCTTCAACAAAATTAACATAGATCTGTATTTCTTTATGAACTAATTTCACACTCACCTCAACATCATTCCTTAAGCCATGCATTTAATACCACCTTGAAAATGACCAAGGTATAACCAGACTTGCTAATCATTATTCATTGTGAAAAATCCCACAATAAAGGGCAACTGATTATTTCTAATAACTGTTACTGAATCACAACAATTTGTATAAATGTTTAGAACTTGGAAGAAAAAACTATGTGATTGCAGTAATTTTGATAACATATTGCATTACCTTTCTGGGACAGCACAGTACTGACTCTATACATCTAATTTTAGATTTGATTAAAAATACAATAAACTTATCCAGAATAATAATCTTTTAATCCGAAAAGATCATTTTAGAATCAGATGATATAATTAATGCAAACCACAAAAAAGTTGTTTATGCCTGCAGATCTTTTTGTTATATATATATCATAAAGTTAGCAGATTTGATTCCTCAACAAGGAAGTGACCCAGCTGATAAAAAAAAAATCATTGAACAAAATAATGCAGACAATCACATGATGCTGCAACACTAACAGTTAATGAGTTAAAACCTTGATTAAAAATATATTACAGAGAACAAAATAAAGAGAATTCTGCCATTTTCACTAAGTCTTCTTCTATATGAATGAAAATTACCTGTGATGCAAACAACTGAATTACCCTGAATAAAAATGGTGTGCAAATATTTTTTTAGTCAAGTAGTGGTTTCACTTTATTTGCTGAATGGAAAAGTGTTGTGCCATTTTAATTTTTATTTTAACTTAACCTCTTAATTTTGTTCTATTATTGCTTTATTTATTCTTTGCATTTTATTATAGTTTTGAATTTATTCTATTCAAAATCAATTAGCTTAATATAAAAAACAATATAGTTGCGAATGTGAAACTGTAGAAAAATGTTTATCATTAAGTTCTGGTTAATATTTTTGAACAAAATTATTAAAATTACATTGATCACATTGATCACAAATTAAAGAAAATCAAAATTAATATTTCAAAGAAAACATTTTTAGCATTAGCAGTTTTTTTTTAGCTCTCTTAACAATACTTATTATAACACTTTCGTTATATTCAAAGAACTAAAAACTTAAAATGATAAAAATAGTAGAATAATGCTATAAGAGTATAATTAAGTTGTACATCACTATCAGACGAGAATCTAACAAGATTTAATTTTTTTAATGGTATTTTTAGCATTTGCATGAAATTGAAATGATCTGCAAATGGTTTATTTTATGAATGCAGTGGAAAATAAACTGGCAGAATTCTTACTGATCTTTTAACTAGATAAGAAAAGTAACATAATCAGTGACAATGTAACAACATGGAATATTCAAACAGTATACATATATTAGACAGGGTATATCTTATATCTTGCATGCGACCTCATATCAGATTAAACATAAATACATATAATGACCCCTTCTTTTTAACTTTTATATAAAAGGATTAAAATACCAAAACATCAATAAATTAGTTTATGAAAAATGTGTTTTAATTTATTCGAATACTTCTGTAACTTGGTGAAATTTGAAATACTAATATTACTAAAATGATGAAAATACATTTGAGATTATTCTGACAATCTTTAACTAACCTTTAGCAATTGTTAATAATAAATGATTTGATTAATTAAAATATTTAATTGTAATATTCTTTTCTGCCACTTTAATTTTTGCTATTAATGAAATATATTTTGTCTTATAAATAAACCACAATTATCCTAGCATTCAGCTAACAATTCAATAATGAATCATTTAGGTAGTTTTAAAATGTATTTAAAACAAAGACAACATTACACATGCATGTGACAAAATAACAAAAGAAGCTAAATCTTTCAAGCCAATTTATGCACCTTTCAAATTACAACCTTTCAAAACCACCAAAATTCCATCCGTCTACTAAATTTCAAAATAATGTAAATATCTTTAGCCCTACCATGTAAATTAATTAAATGTATGTATTAAATGTATGTATTTCAGATTAGAGTGAGATATTAATAACATCAAATTACAAATTTATACAAATGTTCTGTTCACTACTCTATTAGGATGTCCTGCAAATTATTACATTGATTCTATTGATTTTCAGTGCATCATTTTACAAAAATACAAATGTATTATATTTTCAAATATGCAGTTTAATTCAGTATAAGAGAAAATATTTTGCATTGAATTATTTAAAAGTGAAATAAAATGGAAAGGTTTACAATGACTAATGTATTTAAATACCTGCTGGACAGCACCAAATACTTCAACTCTACTGGAGACTCAAGCTGCTCTTTGTTCCAAAATGTCAATTTGAGTTTGTATTTATCAACAATTTCTTGAATATTTTTATCCTTAACAAGCTGATTTAACTTCTGAAACTAAACAATTTAAATCCACAGTTTAGTACATTGCTGACACATCTCACTGGTGGATGCCTAGTCTGAATAAATAAATAAAACACTGTATAAAATATAAAATACTGCTACTACTACATTTACTGCAATTACTATACTATTTGTACAGCCATCATTACTATAATTACTATTTACTATTATTTCTTATTCAACTAAGATTAGTTATTAAAATAATACTCCTATTACTAAATTTACTATCGATTAATAATAAAAATGATATTTTTTACTCTCTTCACTATTACTCAGAGAGAGAGAGAGAGAGAGAGAGAGAGAGAGAGAGAGAGATTTACATATTCAACAACAAAAAAGAAAACCAGATCTAATATGATAATTTTGTTGATTAACTAGTTATTAAGACTCATATATTTAACAACAACCTGATTCAATATTTTATTTACAAACATTGTGCTGTTAAACAATCCATGAAAATTGAAAGACTGCAGACAATAGAAACTATAGACAACAGCTACAGTACATCCATCTCCAATGTATTTTAGTGTGTCTGTCATCACAGGAACAGCGACACTGTGTGAAGGCTGACAGTTCCATCTGGTAACAGGAAAGTTAAATATTTTAAAATACTCATAAAATATGATGCTTCTTCTTCTTTTGTTTTAACATATAGAAATTTACCACAAAATAATCTGGTTTATATGAATGGATCTGTTGTGTTGTGTTTGTGTGTTTGTGTGTGTGTGTGTTGGAGGAGAGAGAGAGAGAGAGATAGAGAAAACATGAATTAAAATGCAGTGTATGATACAAGATTCTAATGTAAGTGCACATTCATATGTACAAAATGCAACTTCCTACATTAATTTAAATTAAACTGCATTCGGTTTAGAATAATGAGAAATACATAAGAAAACAAACTCAAATTCACCTGTTCAATTGTTGTTTTTTTTTTTCTCTTTTCCAGTGGCAGCAGTACAAACTTTATCCTCAGTGCTGGACAGCACCTTCTACTGAAATAACTTCACTAGCAAACATCAGTGCATCAATTAGAGCTGTATGTGTATTCTGAACAAAAATAATAATAATAATAAAAATAATAAACTGTTATAAATAAATAACATTTCTGTTATTATTAAAATTTAAATTGTACTGGTACGAGTTACTGGATTATTCAGACACAAAGGGGTGTGGGTTATTTTTGATATACTTTGTATAATCATTATAATGATAATGATGATAATGGTAATAATTTAAATGGAAACAAATGATTATTATTATGCTATTTTACAATCAGTAAAGAGTTGTTACTATAAAACATATTTTACTTGCTAAGAAATAAAAATAAAGTAAAAATCTCACAACTTGGAACTGTGCAGTCTGCAGTGTCTGTACAGCTGATTCATCCTTCTCCATAACGTAAATTCCCTTTCTAGCCAGCAACTGAACAATACTGCAATGACCTAAAATATTTAACATCAATGGTAAACAAAGTTTTTAGAAACTCCAACATCAACATAATACTTTTTTTTTTTAAATCAATCTACATTTGTCTGATTTTATTTTGATTATTATCATTATGCAATATTTCTCTATCTCACACACACACACACACACACACACACACACACACAGACACACACACACACAGAGAGAGACACATATATAAACTAATAAAACACACCCTGCCACTGTTGAGAAGTTTCTGAAAACATTTTAACAGAGACCTGACACATCACTTGACACCAGACTGTTGATTCATATTATCAATAGTCTCTTGAATCCCTTCTCTGGAAAATGGCCTAGATTTTTGTGATGCTGAAGTAGGGGACAGGGACCTGGGTGCATTGGTCCCACTCTGTTGTCTGAGTCAGGTACAGGACTAGCCCAGTCATTCGAATCATCAATATGGCGAGACATCGCTATCATGAATGCTGCCTTCCTGAGTCTCATCTTGTTTTGCTGCAGCTACAGCCTCTATTTGTTTATCTCTGTTTTCTTCTCTCTCTTCACATCCAGCTTCATTCTCAGAGAAGCAAGCTCAGACGTCACCTGCTGCTCAACTTCCTGGCTGTTGTCTTTGTCACCATCATGCAGAGCCATCGCTGTCATCTGCCAAGTGATTTTGTTTGGCAGTGTAGCAGATGAAGTCTTTTTACCAGCATCAGCTTGTTTTCACAGAACTGCAGACTTCAGTGGTGATCTGCCCTTTCCTTCTTGTTCCTGACTATGCTGAATGTAAACCATTGATATATCCATATTATAGTATTCCAGCAGCTCTTGCACTCTACAGTGTGGTTCTGGTCAATGATTGTGTAGTTGGATAAGAAATTTATAAAATGTTTCACTCACATCTGATTTTTCAAAGAAATATTCTTTAAATAAATCTGGAATATTTTCTCCATATGACCTGGAAAACATCAAAAATAAACAAATATTAGTAAAGTAAATAAAATGAATAATAAAAATAAAGATTAAAAAAACAATAATAAAAAATAAAACAATAATAATAATAAGAAGAAGAAGAAGATAAAAAAACAAGGAAGTACAACAAAACAAAACAAAATGTAAATAAATTAAAATTGACAATTAAGAAAAAGAAGGGAAACAAAGAACAGTTATCACTGAGGATAACAAATTATGTGTGTATGTGTGTATGTGTGTGTCTGTGTCTAAGTGTTAAATATTATTATAAGAACTAATTTTTTTAATATTTTACAGTGTCAACATACGAAATAACCTGGTCATATTTTTCTTAAATTTTTATTCATCATTACTTATTTTTAATGTTAATATAGAGCTATACAGGTATTTAACTTAAATAATATGAAAGCATTTAGGGCCCCACCCATTATAAACTTTAATATGGTTAAAAAAAAATTAAATATGTTTAATAATGTATAGAGCAAGTCAGCAATTTAACGTAAATCTTCAAAAATATAGAATGGTAATTATATAAGCACATACTAAAAGAGAATTTTATAATAGTCATTATTGCAGTCTTTATATACTTTTCTAGTAAAAAAGATAAAAAACACCTTTTATTAACAATGAACCGATGCTTATTTTAATTAATCTTTCTATCTCTTGTTATAAAACAACTTATTTTGTAGATATTAATATTTTACAGTTCATAAAGTTTGTCATTAAATGAGGTATTGTTAGAAGTTTATTCGAAAGGTATGAATGTGCAGCATCAACTTACATTATCCAAATCTCCTTTATAGACATTCTTTTCATTAGTCCCAATATCCAGACAACACTGAATGATGGCCCTAATAATAATAATAATTGGTTAAAACACAACATATAAAGCTTATTGAAGTATAGAAAAATAAACGAATTAAGATATATAAAAAGTAATAATAGTGATTACATTGAAGTAGAAAAATTATATATAAGCAAAAATGTTTTTTAGATGTTATAGAAAGGTATAGTACTAAATAAAATAAAAAGATAAAAAGAGTTAATTTCAGTAAGTATATGATTAAAAAAATAATTATAAAAGTGATAACAAAAAAATAATAATAATAAAGTAGATGTTAAATTAATAGAAAAATGTTAAAAAAAGAAAATAAATAAATAAATAAATAAATAAATCTTTCTACATGTGTGTGTATGTGTGTCCCCCATATATTTATATCTCATGGAAACCTTTATCACATGTCTGTAACGTATATGCATTTATAATATTTGTGTACATGTGTATGGATAATAAAAATATATGGATAATATATGGATAATAAAAAGATATGTTTTTTTTTAAATTCTAAATGTATATAACACTGTATATAGCTATTAACTCCCACAGAGATAATGAGAGAGGAAACTAAATTATTATTATTATTATTATTATTATCATTATTATCATCATTACTTGCTTACCAGAAAGGTGGCTTCAAATGCACCTTCTCATGTTTAGTGAATAATTTAACTGAACCTGTCTGTGGATGAGACAAAACATAATTCAGTGGAATGCAATATTAGTACAGATCTTAACAAATATCATATATCAGAGATGTCATTGCTTTTACAGGTTTGTCTCTGTAGCTATTGTCTCAGAGATGTCATTGTTTGTACAGGTTTGTCACTGTAGCTATTGTCTCAG
>CM022677.1:8127772-8188525 GCA_012295275.1 Chrysomallon squamiferum
GAAGGATCAAACTGATTGCGCTGTGTGTCTCGACTCTGCAAAACACAAACTGTCAGACGTTTTCTTATTTCCTAAAATGAAAATGCAAACACCTCTTCCAAAAAATATGTAATAAATAAAATAAAAGGTGGAAAAATGAATAATGAATGCCAAAAATATGAATTTTACAGGTATATCAAAAGCCTAAAAATGACTATATTTTTTTAATATCTTCAACAAGAATTTGATAGACGTGTATTTTATTTCAGAAATATTTCAAACATCCAGCTTAAAAGGAATTATGAATAGAAAATGACTCTTAATATATGCACTGCATTTTCTACAAGAAATGGATGAGCGATTATATTATTTGTATATAATTCAGATATCTTACTTAACATGAATTATGAGTACAAAATGGCTGTTAATACGTACACTGCGTTTTCAGTTGAAATGCGAGATGAAAATGATAACGAATAAAAAAACTATAATTTCTGTAACGTTAGAAATATTTAGTGATAAAAACATCATTACGTAAGAAGAAACGCTCAATAACACGAGAAGAAACAGGTTTAATTTTTATTTCTGTAACTTTAAGAATATTTAGTGATAGAAAAATTAACTACGTAAAATATTCAATATTACGAAAAGAAACAGGTTTGATGCTGTGCTTATGTTGTTTAATCATAGAACACGTTAAAACAAAAAAGAAAAAAAACATTAATAAAATGAATTATGAACATCTTAAAGATTAAGACACTTGCATCAGCAAATGGTATTCATGCATTTGCAACGAAAAGAATTCAGTATTATATTGTTTCATAAAATATTCAAAAGCGTATAAAAACAAAATAAAAGTTTCTTAAAGATTTTGATATGTAAATGAACAGTCCAACAGATTCACAAGAAAAAGAAATATGTGCTTATAGTATTTCAAAGAAAATAAAACCGCACATTAAAATAAAAAGATAAATACATAAATGTGTCCTAGAGCACAGAAACAGAGAACGGTGAAAATGATTAAAACAGAGCTGACACTACGTGCTAAACAATGCGAAGTGTGAAGTAAAATAAAATAAATGTTTTAAACCTGAGTAGACATCAAAGAACACATTCTCCAATGTGCATGACAGAAACAGACACAGTATTCAGCTAGTTCGTAATAAAATAAGACAATATATACAGAGATAAAAGAGAAGCAGAAAGGAAAAGAAAAAGAAAGAATCAAAACAGAATAAAAATAGAAATAATTAATAAAAAAGAAAAGAATATAAAATTAAATTTAAAAAAAAAAATGTTAGTATTTAAATATTACCTAATGTTATAAATGGTAATGAATTAAAGAAACATATTTGAAATTATCATTATTACTACGGCCACTACTACTATTGATGATACTACTACTACGACTACTACTAGTACCACTACATCTACTACTATATTGTTATTATAAATATTATTCTACTTCTACTACTACTACTATTACCATTATCAACGTCATTATTTTTATTCTTATTGATGCTGTTGCTGCTGTAGTCGCAGTTGTCTTGTTTTTCTTTTTCTTCTTCTTCTTCTTATTATTATTATTGCTATTATTATTATTATTACTATTATTATTATTATTACTATTACTATTATTATTATTGTTGTTATTTTATTGTTTAGCTATTGTCGTTGTTTTTATGGTTATTATTGTTATAGTTATTTTTCTATTTATTATTATATTGTTATTATTGATGTTGTTATAACTTAAATTATATTTATTATTTTTATCATTATTACTGTTGTTATTGTTGCTGTTCTTGTTATTATTGTTACTGTTATTTTTGAATTACATCAATTATTTTGTTGGTATCATCATCACTACTATTACTGTTGTTGGTGTTGTTGTTGTTGTTGTCGCTATTGTTGTCACAAACAGACAGACAGTCTTTGAGAAATACTTTAAAACAATTACTCAGAAAATAATAGTGACTAAGTAACTCACTAAAGCAGTCAGTGACTTAGTCAAGGTGTGTCTAACATTAACTAGTGACTGCCATGGATGACCGATGAAACGAAGCTTTATTTTTCTTTACAGTTTCAGCGTAAACCAAAGATGGATTCAATGGGTTAAACGACAGCAAACTTTGTTAACTTCGTGCATAAATTTACAGACGATCTTCCCAAGTAATAGCGTCTCTTATTTTAAAAAAAATAAAAAATATTAAAAAATTAAAATTAACAAACTAAAAATGATTGCAAACATCTTCCAATTTTTCTCACCTTTTTCTTTACCTAGGATCAGGTCCGTCTGCCTTATATCACCAGCCCTTGCAGACCGCAGATCCTTAATGATTCCTAACCATAATAACAATAACGAACTAAAATAGGAAAATAATCCCTGTTTGCACTTTCAATAACAACAACAACAACAACAACAACAACAAATAAGAAGAACAACAAGAACAAGAACAAGAACAAAAACAATAATAATAACAAACACACAACAAGCAGTCGCCTGTCTCTCTCTCTACTGATGTTTATTATGTGTGTGTGTCTAGTGTGATCCAGTCCAGTGGATCGTATTCGCAAACGAAGCCCATTTTCTGTTGTTGCAGTTTGTGTCAATCCACTGCCAGTACCTGGAAGATATTGTTACAAACGCGCAATCTTCACCTCCACCCGCGTTATTCGGTTCCTTCTCAGCCCAGTTCGTGTAATCAAGCTCTTCTCGAGAATGTCGGCTAAACCCACATATTTCCCTTCAAACTGAGTGTCAGTCATTCCAAGCCAGTAATGAGTAACGTCTAAAAATAATAATAAAATAAAACAATTGTTTTATTAAACGATAATACTCTTGGTAGCGGTATTAGTACTAGTAGTAGCAGCCTTAGTAGAAGTAATTCTATTAGTACCAATAGCAGTAGTAGCTGTAGCAATAGTAGAAGCGGCAACGAATATATAGTACGAAAATGTACCTCTTTTTGTTGTTGTTTTTGGTATGAACATACTCATTATATTATTATTACTACTACTACTACTACTACTACTACTACTACTACTACTACTACTACTACTACTATTATTATTATTATTATTATTATTATTATTATTCGGAACTAAGCAGCGACTTCAAAAAGTAAATACTCTTTGTGATAATCTGTAGTAGTAGTGATAGTAGTAGTAATAGTAGCAGTAGTAACAGTAGTAATACTAGTAGTAGCTGTGGTAGTAGTAATAGTAGTAGTAGTAACAGTAGTAGTAATATTAGTAGTAGTAGTAGTAGTAGCAATAGTAGTAGTAGTAGTAGTAGTGGTGGTGGTGGTGGTAGTAGTAGTAGTAGTGGTGGTGGTGGTGGTAGTAGTAGTAGTAGTAGTAGTAGTCTAAATGATAATCTGAAATATCATGAAAATAGTTACGGCTGTGATATAGCTCTGTGGTGAGGTCTTTGTTTTCACACAAAGATGAGAAAATCATCAGATACGAGTTCATAGACCTGCAGCAATCCTGAATAAAAATAATAATGACAACAATAATAATAATAATAATAGTAATAGTAATTATAATGTGGAAGACACTCAATATTTTTCATGCGCATTCTTAAAAGTTGATTCATTATTCATTATTGCAGGTGTATTATACCAGATAATGAAAAATTAGTCTTATTATTTATTTATTTACTTCTTTATTATGCGAAATAATATGAACTAATATTGTTAATTAAAAAAGAAGACCTGTATTTTTCAGTACATAATATTACCGCTACGCCTCTGTTTACAACATAAAACATGTGACATATATCGTGATGGCGGTTCTGAAGTTACTTATTTTCGTAATGCCGTGTAAAATTACTCTTACTTAGCTTTTCAGTGAAACATGTTCTGATGTTAATAAAATGAAACATAAAATGGACATTTTGGATTTTACATATAATTCTACTGTTGTTTATAAAAATACACCAACCCGAAACGCCGATATACATTTCTGTTTCACAGTAAATTCACACCTGCAAAGTTTACTATAATGATACAGTATAAATATAAAAAAGAACAATAATAGTACTATAAAGAAAGCACATTTTAATCTTTATGCGATTTCTTTTCTTCTCAATGTCCATAAGACTTCAAAAGTTAACATCATCGCTCCAGTCTGGATGTCAATGTATTTTATGACGTAGCTATAGCTTCACACAGACAAGTAACCTGGAGATATCCACTTTTCAATCCTCTTTATTGACAAACATAACGTGATGTTACATTTTTGTATTAATTTATATTTTTGTTTTCATAAAAATAAAAAAGTGAAAATGAGCCAGACATTTATTTGAGAAACTCACTGAATAATAATAATAATAATAATAATAATAATAATAATAATAATAATAATAATAATAATAATAATAAATAAATAAATAAATAAACATGGTATAATAAAACAACATCGTATAATAAAAAAAACATTATGGCTTACATTTATTATAAGTTATTATGTAGGTATGAAAATATAAAATGTCACATTTTTCTACAGTTAAAACTAAATCTCTGAACCTGTGAATTGAAAAAACACAACATAATATGCTGCAGGGAAAGAGAGTTATGAACCCTTTTTTCAACAGTAGCTGACGAGTTGATACTTGGCTTATATTCTACTGGAATAATTTAGAAACTGAGAAATATAGCGAGTTAGATTTCCAGATTAATGTTTTTAATACATACTATTACCGCTACGCCTCTGTTAACAAACATAAAACATGTAACATAAATAGTGATGGCGGTTCTTATTTTCATAACGTCGTGTAAAATTACACCTACTTAGCTTTTCAGTGAAACGTGTTAATAAAATGTCACATTAATATGGAAGCGTTCTCGACATTTTGGATTTCACATATAATTCTACGGTTGTTTATAAAAACACGCTAACCCAATCTACATTTCTGAATGTAAACAGAGTTTTCACAGTAAAATCATACAGTAAAAAATGATCGAATATTGTTTTTCTTCTGGGGTGTTTTCGTGTTGTTGTTGTTTTTTTGTCTCTTCCGGACAGCAGCAGTAATAGAAGAAAGAATCATTTTTAAATTCCGGGAAGAGAGTTGGATATATTTTAGAAATATACTTTTTCTAAGCCGGAGTCAGTGAATTAGTTTTCTGGTGATTAATATTTAACCAGTATATTTTAATAAATGTGGTACTTGCTAATCCTATACAACGGCGAGTGTTCTGTGAAGAAACGTTTTGGTGAAACTTGTGAAGACAAGTCGGGCTGTGCAGACGTGTAGCTGTCTGGATAACACGTGTTTCATTAAAAAAATAATCTCTAGACATAATTTTTTGACGCTGGACAGAGTTTGCTTTCTATAAACAAATAAGATTTCAGTTTTATATGAATAAACTGAGGTTCAGTATATTATTGTAGTTATTGTTGTTTTTACAAAAAAAAAAAAGAAAAATAAATAGATATAATTTTAATTTTAATACCGACAATGCTGCACAATTTAAATAGTTGATACTGGATATTTAGACATAATATGTAGACGAGAATTGCCAGTTTAATCTGCTATTTTAAAAAGCTTCAGGTGAGGTTTTATTAATAACTGGAGAAGAAACATTAAGATTTACCTGACAATAAAGACAATATTGTTATGTTTTTTAATAGGATGAATAAATTTCGTCTAGCTTTCTAAAAATATCCTCGTATCTCATAAAACACTAGATCAGGAGGACAGGCATGTTTTCTATCTTACAAAGTATAATATTAACTATATAAGATTTCTACGTGAAATTATCAGTATTTTGTATGATGCAAACAGAGGAAAACATGATAAAACATCACGTTATTTTTACTCAGTATCAGATTATGGTAAACAAATAAATGGCGCTGGTTTTATGTGTTAATGTGAATTAAGTTATCTTTTATTCAAATAGAAAACTCCGCTTAACCCTGTAAATTTTAGTTTTAATATCGTTTGCTAAGCAAAAATCAAATTCTGTGATTCAAGTAAAGTGTTACTTCTCATGTGTTCAGTATTAACAGTTATATATTTCTGAATTTACAAGTCGAGCGCTGAATGCCACTATAAAATAAAAGGTCAGATCCAGATTAAAGTGATATTTGATTAACAACAGAACAGATTTCACTAAAAAAAGCTCTCTGTGGTGCTGAAAACTCAGCTTTTACTGTATAAGAATCCATTCATTTCTGTTGATAAGTTGATAATAAATGATGTTTATGTTGTCAACATGAGCGAAGTTTTCACATGTAATTTGAAATGGAACATTTACTTTATTAATATCATGAAGATTATTCTTGAAAAGCCGATACTATTTCTTTAGCTGTATCCAAGATTATACTGACAGTTATATGAAATTATCAACATTTGTTACGATGCAAAACAGAGGTGAACTTAATAAAATATCACTGTAAACGGTAGTACATTTACTAAGATAAAATTTGTTTTAGACAGACAGAAAAAGATATGATCAGTGTGGTTTTCTGTTATTTATTACTGTGATAATTACAAGTCCCGCGAAATAGCTAGAACTACAGAGATGTTGTGAGAGTAATATTGTACATTTTAAAGAAAGATGACATTGCAGGAAACTGTGAGACTAATGTATTCTGAAGTAAAGTTAGTAATAAATATATATCACTATCTCACTGATTAACATTGCATAACGCACTACAAATAAAGAAAATAACACGTTATTTTTTAATCAGTCTCAATTTTATTCGTAGGATTAAGAAAAGAAAATATATATTTATATAAAAAATAAACAATAAAAGAAAAGAAAGAAAAAGAAGTAATATAAAAAAGAAAGATCAAGCTTATCAAGGAGCGCAGTTTATAAGTGAAAAATGTAGAATCAAAAAAAGTAATATGAGATTTTATATTCATGTCAAAATCTTGACCTTTTCCTGTGTTTTTAATTTTAAAAATTTTTAAAAAAAAATTCCATTCAACATTGTCTTCGCGTCAGAAACTTGTTTTACATGGTAGACTGTAAAACTAATGACGTAATGGAGACCTCGCGTGACACTTTTCAAATACGTTTTACTCCATTTTTATTATTGAATGGTAAATGAAAATTTTAAATAAGAAATATTCAACTTGTTGAGAATATTATATAAAACCAAAGCAGATATCATAAAAAGAAACTGAAACACAATTTTACAATCAACATTGCAAAAGTAATTTAAAATGATTAATTTTAAAACAAATACACAACACTGAAACAATAAGTTAGATAGGAGATACACTGAAAGCATATAAACTATTAGGGAGATGCACAAAGATAAAGATAGAACAATAATAATAATAACTAGTTTGGACTGTTCATAGAAGCAGGCGGCGACAGAACAAAATTGTTAAATCTGTGTAGAATTTATGGATTGACAGAGAAATACATGAACAGATGTGGATATATGTATTTTGCTGCTAGAAAAAGAAAATGTAAAATATATATGTATACACACACAAGTTGTGTATGTGTGTACTGAAGGAAATTATAATTTTTGTATGTGTTATCTGAGGCATGGGTATGTAGGAGAAATCGATGCAGACATAGATACAGAGAGAAAGACAGACAGATGTGAATGTGAAAGGATGAGTTGTTACGTACATGTTATCTGTGAGAAAGAGTTAAAGTGTTTGTTGTCAGGGAACTGCTGCATGTGAAAGACAGTGTCCTTGTTTATGTATAAATAAATACAAGTCCCAAGTGTTTTGATTGTTGTTTTCTTTTTAAAAAATGTAGTTAGATATAAAAATATAATTATTAATTGGATTATTTTAATGATTTATTCTTATATTATTGTCTTGATTTTGAATTGTTGTTATTAATATTAAAAAAGCAGAAATAATGAGGCTAAAACAATAATTTTAGCTCGATTAAAACTAATAAAAACAGATTTCCAGTAATTTTTATTTTAAAGAAAATGAAAATGAAACGATGTATGTATATAGTAATAACAATAATAATAATATTAAACTTAAAAAATGTATAATTAATTTGCTTCATTATGGCTTCATTATGACAGTCAATGACATCAAATAAAATTCATTGTTTTTATTCAAGGGGCAAATCGAAAAAGAAAAGTGTTTTAAGTGAAATAGGAATTTTACAGTAATTAATTAAGTAATAATAATAACTCAAATAAACCAACAAATAATGGAAAATGGTTGTTTAGAAACTGTTGAATTTAATTGCTAGGATTTTTTTTTATATACAATTAGCTGAATTCATCTAAAAGTAGTAAATTGAATTTAGCTCAGTCTTTTTCTATTAATGGTCTAAGGGAAATAACTCTATTTAACGGGTTTGTAAATAAAGAAAGAGAGAGAGAGAAAGAGAGATATAGTGAGAGAGATGTACAGAATGCCATTTTTGTTGATTAGTGTTCATTCTAGTGCTTTGATTGTTTGTTTTTGTAAAATCGAACAAGATGCGTATATAAAAAATAATGATTAAATCAGATTATCTTTTGCTGGTTGACAACAAATAACGAAGATATTGATCAGTATATAAATAATAAAAACAGAAAAAGACTAGTCTTTATTTATTTATTTTTGTTTTAAACTATTTGAATGTGCCTTAACATTTTTAATGTTAACAAATTGAAAAATGTTCAGCATGATTTTCCATTTTGATTATTGTTTTTAGATAAGATGAAATGGGTTTGTGTTTGTAGATGTCAGGAATTAAAACAGTTAAGAACAAATAATGTTATATTTTATTGTTATTTTATATCTTTTATTATTTATTTATGAATTTATTTATTTAATTTCATTTTTCCACCAGAGTTTTATTATTATTAAATTATGATTTTCTATTTTTAAAGATTCCTTATTGAAATAATTCTTTCTAAAGTGTTGAGCTTTCTCTGGACAGGGAAGGCTGTGATGTAAAAGCATTCTGTGATCTATCTAGTGAACCTTTTCTGAAAATGGGTCTTACAGCATTTTCAACTGAAGTGCTGGCTGAGGCAGCTTGAATCTGTTGCCTAGGATCCTACAACAAAATATAATATTCATTAATAAACTAAACATAAAATAAAGTGCTAGTAGTATTTTTGTTGTCAGCTCTAACTGCAGTTTACTGTCTTAGCAAGAAACATTTTACGCCACATTTTTATTTTATCCATAAAACTTTAATAATAACAATAATTTATTAAATGTTTTTATATTCTCAATTTAAATCAGTTTAAGATTATTTTTTTAACTTTGATATAAAAGGATTAAAATAGCAATACATCAGTAAAAGTGATTATATAGCTATTCATTACACAATACAGATTCTATTTGAAATACTAACATACTAACAAATTATTTGATTATTTAAAACATTTAATTATAACATTCTTTCCTGCCACTTTAATATAATTTAATTTTTGACATTAATGAAATATATTTTGTCTCATAAATAAACCAGAATTATTTTCTG
This sequence comes from Chrysomallon squamiferum, assembly GCA_012295275.1. Taxonomy (NCBI): domain Eukaryota; kingdom Metazoa; phylum Mollusca; class Gastropoda; order Neomphalida; family Peltospiridae; genus Chrysomallon; species Chrysomallon squamiferum. The sequence goes on from CM022677.1 coordinate 8,137,174, forward strand.
CATTCAAGCAATAGTTACAATAAAGAATCCTTTACATATAATTTAAAATGTATCTAAAACAAAGACAATATTACACATGCATGAGATAAAATAAGAAAATAAGCTAAATCTTTCAAGCCAATTTATGCATATTTCATCTGTCTACCAAATTTCAAAATATGGTAAATATCTTTAGCCCTACCATATAAATTATTAAATGTATGGATTTCAGATTACAGGGAGATATTAATAAAAGCAAATTTCAAATTTATACAAATGTTCTGTTCCCTACTCTATTAGGCTGGCATGCAAATTATTACAAGGTTTACACTGATTCTATACTACTAATGTTCATTTTGCAAAAACACAAATGTATTATATTTTCATGTATGCTGCTTAAATACAGTTTAAATCCACAGACTAGTATATTGTGGTATATATATGACCTTTTTAAAATATTTTCTTTGTATTCTAATGAGATCTAATGATGCATTTATCAATTCAAATTATTTCCTGAAAGATAATTTAAAGTTAGATAACAAATATGTCTAAAATAAATTTGAATCTCATAATTAAAGCTAAAGTAGAATTTTTCATTCAGAAAGACCTTCAACAAAATTAACATAGATCTGTTTTTCTTTATGAACTAATTTCACACACACCTCAACATCATTCCTTAAGCCATGCATTTAATACCACCTTGAAAATGACCAAGGTGTAACCAGACTTGCTAATCATTATTCATTGTGAAAAATCCCACAATAAAGGGCAACTGATTATTTCTGATAACTGTTACTGAATCACAACAATTTGTATAAATGTTTAGAACTTGGCAGAAAAAACTATGTGATTGCAGTAATTTTGATAACATATTGCATTACCTTTCTGGGACAGCACAGTACTGACTCTATACATCTAATTTTAGATTTGATTAAAAATACAATAAACTTATCCAGAATAATATTCTTTTAATCTGAAAAGATCATTTTAGAATCAGATGATATAATTAATGCAAACCACAAAAAAGTTGTTTATGCCTGCAGATCTTTTTGTTATATATGTATCATAAAGTTAGCAGATTTGATTCCTCAACAAGGAAGTGACCCAGCTGATAAAAAAAAAATCATTGAACAAAATAATGCAGACAATCACATGATGCTGCAACACTAACAGTTAATGAGTTAAAACCTTGATTAAAAATATATTACAGAGAACAAAATAAAGAGAATTCTGCCATTTTCACTAAGTCTTCTTCTATATGAATGAAAATTACCTGTGATGCAAACAACTGAATTACCCTGAATAAAAATGGTGTGCAAATTTTTTTTTTAGTAAAGTAGCGGTTTCACTTTATTTGCTGAATGGAAAAGTGTTGTGCCATTTTAATTTTTATTTTAACTTAACCTCTTAATTTTGTTCTATTATTGCTTTATTTATTCTTTGCATTTTATTATAGTTTTGAATTTATTCTATTCAAAATCAATTAGCTTAATATAAAAAACAATATAGTTGCGAATGTGAAACTGTAGAAAAATGTTTATCATTAAGTTCTGGTTAATATTTTTTAACAAAATTATTAAAATTACATTGATCACATTGATCACAAATTAAAGAAATTCAAAATTAATATTTCAAAGAAAACATTTTTAGCATTAGCAGTTTTTTTTAGCTCTCTTAACAATACTTATTATAACACTTTCGTTATATTCAAAGAACTAAAAACTTAAAATGATAAAAATAGTAGAATAATGCTATAAGTGTATAATTAAGTTGTACATCACTATCAGACGAGAATCTAACAAGATTTAATTTTTTTAATGGTATTTTTAGCATTTGCATGAAATTGAAATGATCTGCAAATGGTTTATTTTATGAATGCAGTGGAAAATAAACTGGCAGAATTCTTACTGATCTTTTAACTAGATAAGAAAAGTAACATAATCAGTGACAATGTAACAACATGGAATATTCAAACAGTATACATATATTAGACAGGGTATATCTTATATCTTGCATGCGACCTCATATCAGATTAAACATAAATACATATAATGACCCCTTCATATATATAGAAAATTTAATTCTATGAAAGTGACTTGAAGAATTCCTATATTTAAAGTTTTTAAAACAGATCAGGGTTTTTCATTAATTATAAATGCACTCACAAACACATATATACATATACAATTATCAAATGTATATAATTATAATTATGATGTAATAGTTCTAACAGACTGTGTTTAAAAAACAAACTTATTCCAGATTTAATTACTATACAATGTTTTAGTGCAACACAAACACATAAACACATACATACATACATACATACAAGCTTGCAACTCACCAACATTCGTGAAGGTTTGGATTTGTCCATGTTTTCAGGTGAGATGATCTGAATGGTCACAATCAGTTTTACACATAATCACCTGCAACACCAGAAAGATTTTATATACTTATAGTGAGTGAAAATAAATAAATATATAATGTGTAATCCACCAGATTGCTAGTTGATATTCTCAGTAATAGTTGAAATGCATATTAATAAAAAAACCAAAAAAAAACTGAAACAACAACAGTCACCCAGTGTTACTTCTGGAGATAACAAAAAACCAACAAACTGCCAACACAATCCAGCCCATTAAGAAAAGATTTAAGGAAAAAAGAAGTAAAGAAAAATTTGTTTCTTGATAACTGTGTGATATTATCAATCTAATTATCATTTACAGTTTTTTATACAAATAAAACTTAAGAAAGAAAAGCAATACATTTTTCTCCTGTACCATTTCTGTACCAAATATAATTAAAACTTCACTGCTACCATTTTCTGCATATTCAGCAGGCTTATTGTCATCCATTCTGAAACAGAAATGACAGGGGTAATAAATCAAATAAGTCAGCAGGTAATTTAAATAGTTTGGAAAATAACAAAGAATTACTAAGAAATGTATTTAAAATAATTTTAAAAAATAATAGAAATTACAATGTTTCCCATCAATGCAACAACTATCAGCAGTAAAACAAACCTTAAACCTGTAGCATCTCAAAGATCAACAATCTTTGAAGAGTGGCCTTTGTCATTCAAGACCTGACAACAGAAATGTCTCTTTCTCAATGGGCTCAGTCATCCAGTACTCAATCTCTGCAGCTACCTGCATACTTGATTTCAGTACATGCAGCCTGTTCCATTGTTTTGTTGATGTGATTGTAGCTGCTGTCTGGAAGAGGGGGTGGCAGAATATTTGCAAGTCCACACACTCCCCACCTATACATCTCATCACAAATGCTGCTTGATGATTTATGGTGTTCACTGACCGGTTTCATACAGCAATTTGGTCACAAGAAGGGAAGGACCTCTGCCTGTTACACTTACTGTGGAACAATGAAATACAAATTCACTATCTAAATTTTAAATTAAGCATATCAACATGACAAAAACAATAAACAAGTTGTAACAAAATGTTCCAGCCAAATCATTATGTTGTTTCATTCTGTCATTGTCTTTCATTATTTTCTTCAGCTCTTCATTTTTCACCTGAGATCTAGTGGGTGTGGTCTTTCTTTTTCCAGGAATGTCATTTTCAGTTCCACTGACACTTGGCACTGTTAGTTTCCACTAAACTTTCAGCAGGTCCATTGTTTCTTGGTACATACATGTGTTTCGTTTTTTTTTTATTTACTTTATTTTGAGCCAGATGGGTTGCCATTTTGGTTTTTGGGGCAGTATTGTTTTAATATATTTGAAGTTACATTGAAAAAAGCTTCTTAACTTTATTTTTTAATTTTATTTTACATTATAAACTTTTCGGACAATATAAATGTTCACAACTGACTTGGTACAATTTAACGTAACTATTGTTCTTGTTACATTTATCAGAACAATTTCTCTAAAAACAAATAATATTAGTACTATACTATAACTACTACCACCACTACAACCAGTAACTTGACTATAACCAGTTTTTTTTAATCACCATGAGTCTCACAAGATACGGAGACAGCATCATCAACTAAAACATCACCAAGATCAATTCTACATCATTACTACAATAAGTAGTTTATTATTAATAATGCTACAAGTACTAATGCTGTAAGAACAATATTACTACAACAACAGAACTGACTAATACTACTAGTATAACAATAACAACCTCTACAGATGTTCCTTTCTGCCATATTCTTTGATGACATTTCTCTCCTGTGGTGACCTCACAGAATTAGCTCTTCTTGTGTACAGAGCAGTTTATTTACCTTTTTAGTTATGTGTGAGTCTGTCAGAGAGACAGAGAGACCATGAAACATTTACATGTACATATCCTATTCAAAACCAAAACAGAAAACCAGACCTAATATAAATTATGTTGATTAACTAGTTATTAAGATTAATATATTTTAAAATTACCACCCGAGTCATTATTTTATTTACAAACATTATTTTATTAAACAAACAATGAAAACTGAGATACAACAGCTACTGTACATCCATCTCCAATGTATTTTAGATGTCTGTCATTACAGGAATAGTAACAGGAAAGTTAAACATTTTAAAATACTCTGTTTTAAAATATAGACATTTACAACAAACTAATCAGGTCTATATGAATGGATCTGCTAAGGGTGTGTGTTTGTGTGTGTGTGTGTGTGTGAAAGAGAGACATGTAACATGATATAAAATGTGGTGTTACAAAATACTAATGTATGCGCATGTGTACTTATTGATATATTAGTTACAAAATGCAACTTCCTACATTAAATTAAATTAAACTTCGTTAGGTTTAGAATAATGAGAAATACATAAGAAAACAAATTCAAATTCACCTGTAGTTTTTTTTTTTCTCTTTTACAGTGACAGCAGTACAAACTTTATCCTCAGTGCTGGAGAGCACCTTCTGCTGAAACAACTTCACTAGCAAACCTAAACATCAATTATGTGCATTCTGAAAAAAAGAAATACAAAATAAAATAATAAAAATAATAAACTGTTATAGATAAATAGCTAACGTTTTTGTTATTATTAAAATTTAAATTGTACAGGCACGATTTACTGGATTATTCAGTAATTTATCACTAATAAAACATACCCTGCCACTGTTGAGAGGTTTCTGAAAAAATTCTAACACCGGCCTGACACATCACTTGACAGCAGACTTGATTCATATTATCAATAGTCTCTTGTATCCCTTCTCTGGAAAATGCACTGGATGTTTGTGATGCTGAAGTAGGGAACAGGGACCTGGGTGTATTGGTCCCACTCTAAATCAGGTACAAGATTAGCTCAGTTGTTCAAATGTGGTGAGACATCTCCTGCTGCTCAACTTCCTGCCTGTTGTTTTTTCCACCATCACACTCAGCCATCACAGTTGTCTATCAAGTTGTTTTGTTTGACAGCATAGCAGATGAAGTGTTTTTACCAGCATCAGCTTGTTTTCACAAAACTGCATTCTTCAGTGGTGATCTGCCCTTTCCTTCTTGTTCCTGTCTCTAATACTAGATGTGGTGCACTGCCATGAACTGACTGAAGACAGGATACACATACCACAGTCTCTAACATATTAGATTCAATGCACTGCCTTGAACAAACAGACTCACTGTCAGGGTAGTAAACACCAGACACAACTCACTGGCTGGAACAGATTTACTGACAGTGTAGCACATACCAGTCTCTAATATACTAGACTCAACATACTGGATGGAACACAGGGTATTAAGTACCACAGTCTAATATGTGATGTACTGGATGGAACAAACAGATATCTTTAACGATATCTTTTCCACTTTATATCCAACCCCACATACACATAATAATGAAATAACAAAAATGTCTTTATTATAAACCAATACTTAAATGTTTTGTTGTGTTTATTTCAGTCTAAATAAATATAAAGCTTTATATATCTACAATCTATGATATCATAAAATATTAAAAGTTTGCAAAATATGTAATATGTTCTAACTGAAATTATTTTATTAATTTCCATGAATAATTTTTTTGATATATGAGAGAAAATATTAAACATAAAATGATACATTAGGAACAATTATATAATTATATGAAATATTTAAATAAAATTTAACAATAAAAATTAAATATTATTACTAAAATAAAATTATTTACCTGCTCTTTTAAATTTTATTACAAATGTTATCAAAAATTAGAGAACACCAAACTGATACATACTGGTTCAAACTGAAACACAACAGCTGGTAAAGTCAGTTCTCAGGAAGACATAGCAGATGTTCAGCAGCAAATTTCTGTAGGAAAAAAAATCATTCTTTACATGTTTTTTTCTTATGAAAACAATGCAGAACATTAAAAATACAGTTTTAATAGTGTCAGTATTTTATCATATTAATTACCAAGATTAATTATTTACATATTTTATATATAGTCTATTTAAAACCATGTATTATCACTGATAAATTCATTGCAGAATATTAAAAACAGACTTTAAGCAAACAGTGAAAATATTTTGTTATTTTATTAATTGCAAATATTAATTATTTAAATATTTACAAATTATAAATTACTGAAAACAATGCAGAACAACTAATACAAATTTGTAGGTGACAATGATAATATTTGATTAATTATCAAGTTTTGTTTTAATTTTGAAATCTGTATGATATTAGAAAAACATTTTAATTAAGTTTTCTTTTTTTCTTTTTTTAAAATAGGATTTAAGGAAATAAGAATAAATATAATCTGCATATCATGCTAAGTAAATTTTACGCAAATTAGAATAAATATTATCTTGCAAATATATAGGCAAAACAGATGAAAATTATTAACTGTTTTAACAGTTTTGCAGTCTTTTTTAGAGTATTAATAATAATCAATAAAATATTAAAAACAAGAAATAACAGTAATTATTCATATTATATCAGTTTATGTGCAATTGTCACACTTGTATGTATTATTTCTCTGAATGCAAGTTAGGACCCTGTGTGCGTGTATACATGTGTTTGTGTGTGTGTGCGTGTGTGCATGTGCGTCTGTGCATGTGAGTGTGTGTGTGTGTGTTGGATGGGTGTTTGTATTTATGTGTGTGTATGCATATTTGTGTATGCATGTATATCAGTGTTTGTGTATATTTATGTATGTGTGTATATCAGTGTTTGTTTGTGTGTGTGTGTGTGTGTTAATATACATGGTAAAATATTACATGAATATTTAACATCCTATTATACACACGACTGCACACATTAGACTTTCAGAACCAGGAAAAATAACACCAAGCTGACCTCTAAAAATGCAACAACACAGAACACTTAAAAATCAGTAATTCAGAAGATTCAGAAATGGAAATTGGGATTTCCAAAAGATAGCAACTGAAAATAGTATTACAAGAAAAAAGCTGTTGGACACGTACTGTCATTTCTTGTGTGTTGTAGAGCTGTGTGTATTCAGGAAGATGACAGAAATAGTTTTATACATGACATTTGACTATCTTGTCACTGATCTTCAGAATAAAACAAAATAAAAAAATTAAATTAAATACAGATAATAAATGGAGGTCAAATGCAATACAGCACATTATTAAGATTATTTTTATTTGTATCAGTATATTGACAGTAAAATATAATAAAATAATAAAATAAAAAGCTGAATACAGCTTCATTATGACATCTACAAAACATTTATTTTGTTCACAGTTTTGTCTTGTTTATCTAGTTAAGATATATTACAATTAATTTTACAACTTAAATTTTCTTCTTTGCAATCAAATATAATTCCTTAACAAAGTCTTTACATGACTGAGTAATATTAATCCGAATTTATTTCGTTATTAAATATTATTTTTGTTGTTGTTGTTGTTGTTGTTGTTTTACTTTAGAATTCTAAATATTATTTGTATACTGCACTGTACAGTGGACTGTACTGGTCACAAATTGCTGTTTTTGTACACACATTCGTAGTAATGTCTCGTAAATAAACTGTAACACAAGAATGAAGAAAAGTCAGCTTAAAATGTTTCGTTTTTTTAATTGTAATAACATATTTTCCCGAGTGAGTAATTATAATTATTCTTCTGCAAGACCGTGTGGGCATTTAAAAATACTACCATGGCTCAACACTATGACTTTAGAGCACCATGGCAACCTTTTTCGAGAAGCGGGCCATTTGAGACACGGCTCATCGTCAGGCGGGCCGCAGGTACTAATTTAGGTGATTTTGTGGTTATACGTAGAGTTTATTTTAAGAAATATTCATTTTCATTTACTTCAGGAACTGTTATAATAAAAAAAAAAATTATAAGTGTTTTACTAGATTAGTAGATACAAAATAAACTCATTTTATAAAATTTGAATTAACGTTATGTTCCTTGTGAAATTAGGCGGGCCACTCAGAAATCCCTGAAAACGGTGATGATGCGATTGAAAAAGAATGAAAGGATTAAATGAGTAAACACGCAAAAGAAAATGTAAAACAAGACAGAAAAAAAAAAAAATGATAGATAGAAGCGATAGAATGAAAACAAAGCAAATATAATTAGAATGAAAGAAAGAAAGCATAAAAGAACGAGAGACAGAAATAAATAAATAAAATAAAATAAAATAAAATATGATCGACTGCTTGGAGAAAAAGTATTTCAAACGTCATGGGCATGTAATTTATTAATTTTTGTTCAGGTGGACTGAACTCATTGCATTTATTTGTTTTACTTTCTTTTCTTCTTTTTGGTTTCCCATCTCTCTCTCTCTCTCTCTCTCTCTCTCTCTCTCTCTCTCTCTCTCTCTCTCTCTCTCTCTCTCTCTCCAGCACTGTTTATTATAAACTTAGCTCGCTTTGCTGGTACAGGGAAATATGTTCACGAATGAAGAGCTACCAAACATGTGCGCACACTCACACATGTACACACACACACACATGTACACACAAACACACACACACATTCACACACACATACACACAGAGGGATTTGTGGCTTATCTTTAAAAAACAACAACCGCGCGGTCACATCCGAATAAACCATAATTTACAATGGAGAAACAACAGCAACGATACTAACAACAACTACAACATAAACTAATTCTGGATAAATCGCTAGATGTGATTTCACAAATAAAATATTTAAAACGGAGGATAAACGAAGAAACAAAGGCATATAAATATTAATTAATATTTTTTAGATACTTCAGTGCCTGTTTGACCATCTGCTTCAAAGCACACACGCTCAAAAACGCGCGCTCACAGACACAGACACACAGACGCACACACACTGAAATATCAATGCACCAGACCTGTAACGATTATTACGATACAGAATCGTATTGTGATACAAAGGTCCCGATACGATACATCGATTCGGGAAGGATGTATCCCGATACAGTATGACATTTTAATAATTTTTGGTATACAGTTGATGAAGATATTTACGAACATGAAAACGTAACATCCACGTTTCGCCGCTGTAATTCCCGAACATTCAGGTTCCTATTAAAAGTCCTCGAGGTTGCTGTCGTCACGTAACCTGAACACGTCATCACATGACATGGAGGACATGTGCACTTTTATTTTTTTTTAATATTGTAATGAAATTTACTTTTTAGAAAGATTAATATGTTCCATTATACCCGAAATCGGTTGATTTATTTTCTCAAAATAATCTAATCTATATCTATATATATTATAAAAGTCCCACATGACTCTTTTTCCTTTCTACAGTTTAAAATGCGGCGGCTCTCTCAGTTTTGCCTTCAGTGAATTAAATATTTATTTATTTATTTATTTATTATTAATTTATGATTAATTGTTGTTGCTGTTGTTGTTGTTATTATTACTATTATTTTATTTGATTTATTTATTTTTCTTTCTTTATTTATTTTATTATTCTTTTTTCTTTTTTGTACATTTTATTTAACATATTTTACGTTTGAACTTTAGATATATTTTTAAAAGTAATTACAGTAGTATTACTGAATTTTAACGTGGATTAAACGTGGATGCTACTTTTAAAAAAGAAAAGAAAAAACTGAGATGTGCCTAACAAGTCTCAATAGCAAAGCATAACTTTCTTCACACATGTATCTTAATTTTCCAGTGTTAAGTATTTTAAATATTTAGTGGTAAAACGTTAAAAAGATGTTTAGTTTGAAACTATATATGTATATAAATATGTGTGTATGTATGTATGTATGTATGTACGTATGTATGTATGTATGTATGTATGTATGTATATGTGTGTATGTTTGTTAATTGAAAGAAGTACAAGATCTTGTAATAGAAACAAATCAGACGTCATATTGGATGTTAATGATTCGCTGTGTTTGATTGTACCGAGCATTCAGTTATGTGTGTTCTATTTTTCATTATTTACTTATTTGTGTGTGTGTGTGTGTGTGTGCGCGCGCGCGGCGCCCCTGTATTTACATATTGCTTCGTTTAGTTTTCATTTTACGTTTAAAATTAAAATAATTTTACAATATAAAAAAAAAACACGGATATTTTGTTTTTATTTAACTTTATTTTTTCACATTTCTTTTTTTTTTTTTTTTTTCTTATTTTTCTTAGTAGTATTTTAAGTACAAAATAAGAACGTATAAGAGGTTTTAAAAAATATTCGGTGCGTGTTTTCTCTCCTTAACTTTCAAATCTGGCTACGCCTCTGATGGGTGCTGAGGATATAAAATAGACTTAATTTTACAATCTACATGTTCATAACTTGACAAACCGTATATACGTTTTACTAAGGCAAATACTGATTACACTATTTCTAAGATACATAATTATATGCCAATCCTGAAATAGAATTAGTTCGTGAAAACAACGAATGATGCTGCCCTATTGAAATAATAATGTAAGTACAAATTCACGTACTTTTTATTATTATTATTTTTTTTATACGCCTTTACTGAACATTAACTTCAACAAATAAAATGAAATAAATAAAAGATCGTTTGGGTTGTCAGATATTGTGCAAAATAAACTGACGTCGAAATATTAAAATTCTCTGATTGTCGGTCCAGGGAAGTAACTCTGACTAATAACAATTAATATTTCTGTTATTAGTGTAGATGTTCTGTCTTCCTTATTCAAAACCTGTTTCCATTGATGATGTCGTATTTCTAGTGTTTGCTGAACAAACCCAAACAGTAATGAAGTTGTAAACTTGTATTGTCAATATATTTGTTTTCTGGAAATTATTATTATTAGTGATTTTTTAGAACCAGTATTATTCTGATAACTTGTTTGTGTCTTTTAAATAGTTACCAATCATTTGGATAAATATTTGTATTTATATTCACTTAATGTTTTCTCTTAATTTAAAGGTCTGCCCTCTTTGTTTATTATATAATTTTTTTCTTTCTATTTTTTTATTTTTAATTTCCACAGAACTGACATAGGTTTCACATCATTGAAAAAGAAACAGCAGTTGGCACCAACAACACCAGTACCACCATTAGACCTGAGACAAACTGACATCACCACACCAATCACTGAAAACTCAAACTCAAACTGCGCCAAGAAAGATCCAGACACACTAGAAAAGAAACCACAATCACCACCACCCATTGCCAGAGGTATTTTGGTAAAAAGATAATGTCTAAGAAAGAATGGGAACAGAAAATGTTTGATCATGTGATTCGACTGACTAATCTTCTTGTGAAACTGGAGTTTTTGTTGAAAGCAGCCAGACCAAGCTTTAACACCATTTCCACTTAGTCACATTTTAAATCTTTGAAAAACATTCAGGTAAATATGTCTTAGTCTATCTGTCTGTTTCTCTTTCTGTCTACCTCCCCCCCTATATTTATTTTATTTCTTTCTCTGCTTTTCTGTTTGTCTGTATTTCTCTCCTAGAAAATGTTCAGGTACATATGTTTATCTTTCTTACTATGTCTCTACTTACTATATACTTGTCTGTTTTTCTGTCTCTAACTTTATGTATCATTTCTTATTTGTTCCTAATTATCATTTTTAGTTTTCTTTCTTTTTTCTTCCTTTCTTTCCTTTCTGTTTTTTAAAAATTATTTTGAAAGTTGTAATATTTGAAAGAAAGAAAGAAAATATTATCTTTCTGTAAGTTCTCTTTTGTTAGTTCTGAACATAAATAGCTTTAGAATCAGTAATTTAAATAATTTTCAATTTATTTATAGTTTTAATTTATAAAAATGCTCTTAAAACAAGTTTTAGTAGAAAGTTGATTATTTTTAGTTTATTTATTTTTATTTAATTATTAATCTTTCTGACTATCTTCTGTCTATGTATTTGATGTATGTATCTATCTATTTATCATTTATTTATTTTCTTATTATTTTTTATTTATTTAAAATATAATCATACTGAATTACATTATATTCGCATTAATTATTATTAACCTTTTCATTATTTTATGTAAAATTACAACCTACTGAATAATTTAGCGTTCTGTATTTTCATTATTTTTTAACTAGGTTTTAGATTTATCAGGAAACAGTTCTGGAACTGAGGCTTTCCGAGCTGTGTGTTTGGCAATGTGTTCTAACACAACAGTGATCTTCCTTAGCCTCACCACCAACAAAACAGACACTGAGAGTGCAGTGAGTAATCTTAATTATAACTGTTATAAAATATTTTATAATAATGATAACAGTAATAATAATAAAAAAAAAAAATAATAATAATAATAATAATAACAATAATAATAACAACAATAACAATACTAATAATGACAATAATAATACTAGTAATAATATTAGTATAACTAGTAATAGTAATAATAGTAATAATAATAATATTAATAATAAAACCATATTGATTACATAATGCTTATACTTGTAACAAGAACTTATTTATATATTTATTTATGTATAATTGTGAAAAAAATTCTTGATTTTTCTTCTTCTTATTATTATTAGTAGTAGTAGTAATTAGTATATGTAATTGTCCAATATTACCAGTTAGCTACTAATATTGCTACTTCTGCTACTATTCTACTACTGAGACAAATATAGTGACTTTCAACACACTAAATCTATAAACAGTAACTATATATCTATATTTACCACTATGTCTGTTACTGCTATTTCTACTGTTGTTGCTTGTACTACCAGTGTTAATGCTTTTATTTTTAATACTATTATTACATCTACTACTTCTACTACTGCTGCTACTAGTACTACTACTACTACTGTGGTGTCTGCAGTTATTTACTACCTCTATGTATTGTATCTACTTGTACTATACAACTTAAGCTAATTCTACCACAGTTATCACTATTACTGTTACTGCTGCGATTACCACTATTACTACAACTATTACCATTATTACTACTCTTATTATTACCCTGGTACTATTAGCACTAATACTACAACTACTACTACTACTACAACTGCTGCTGCTGCTGCTACTGCAACTGTTACTAATAAAAAAACCTACAACAACCAATAGTTATACTACTGGTATTACTACAGCTACTACAACTGCTCTTACTATTATTACTGTTAAAACATTATGGTGTCTTCTACTAACTACATTTTAATAATAACAAATAAATAAGTAAACAATTTGTGTTAATAGTTTTACTATCAATACACACAACTTTCAGAGCTAGTGATATTTTCTGTTTTTTATTTATTTATTTATGTATTTATTTATTTATTTTCAGAGCTATGTGTAGGCTCCACTGATATGAAACTTCTATCATCGAATCTAGTGGAAAATACTGGACTCTCAGAACGAGATCTGTCTAGTAATGGATTATCTGATAAAACTGCTCTCACTAAACACTGGACTCACAGAACTAGATCTGTCTAGTAATGGATTATCTGATAAAACTGCTGTCAATAAACACTGGACTCACAGAACTAGATCTGTCTAGTAATGGATTATCTGATAAAACTGCTCTCACTAAACACTGGACTCACAGAACTAGATCTGTCAAGTAATGGATTATCTGATAAAACTGCTCTCACTAAACACTGGACTCACAGAACTAGATCTATCTAGTAATCTATCTGTGTGTGTGTGTCTGTGTATTTTAATCACTGACGTTAAATTAGTTTCTGCTAATGTAGGTTGCACACATTGTGAATTACTACTACTATTATTATTATTATTATTATTATTGTTGTTGTTGTTGTTGTTGTTTTTATTTGTTTTTATTACAAGCTGGGATCACTAACTCGTGTACTCAGTTTTTGTCTGCTGTTTTCAATCATCCAAGATGACAGCTTTTTGTCTGAATGATGCAAAACTTAACAACCAAACACTTACTGTTGAAGGTTAATTTAGATTTGTAAAATATATATATATATTACTCTCTCTCTCTCTCTCTCTCTCTCTCTCTCTCTCTCTCTCTCTCTCTCTCTCTCTCTCTCTCTCTCTCTCTCTGTATGTGTGTGTATACATACACACACAAGTGTATTTCATTCTGTAACTATCTAGGTTTGACAAATTTGTCATTATTATATTTGTTCTACTTTCTTTTTTCTTTTTTTCTCCTGATAGTTAAGATACAGTTACCAGGTTTGTTAATACTGTTTTTCATTTTTTTCAGATATTCCAGATTCCAAGTTCTCTACAGGAATTAAGACTGAACTCCAGTTGTTTAACCAACCAGCTGTTTGAGTTTCCATGCAAAACTCCTTTATTTGAAAGATGTGGACATTGGAAATTGTCCTGATCTTTCTGTATGTATTATTAACAATTTAGTTAAACTTACTTCAGGTAATTTTTGTTTAAATTTTATAAATTTTTCTAATATTTGAAAAAATATTCTGTATATAATCCTTATCTCTCTGTATCTGACATAGACAATTTCGTTAAACCATAAGCTAAGAATATTAAACTCTGTGTGTGTGTGTGTGAGTGTCAGCAATAGTGATAATTGCTACTCTGATAATTGTGTGTATGTGATTGTGTATGAGCAAGAGTAATAATTGCTACTGTGATAAGAGTGTGTGCGTGTCAATGTATTAGCAATAGTGATAACTGCTATTCTGATAATAGCGTGTGTGTGTTAGTGTGAGTGTATTAGCAATAGTGATAACTGCTACTCTGATAATAGTATGTGTGTGTGTATGTGTTTGGGTCAGTGTATTAGCAATAATGATAACTGCTATTCTGATAATTGTGTGTGTGTGTTTGTGTGAGTGTATTAGCAATAGTGATAACTACTACTCTGATAATAGTATGTGTATGTGTGTGTGTGTGTCAGCAATAGTAATAATTGCTACTCAGATAATAGTGTTTGTGTGTGAGTGTGACTATTAGCAATAGTGATAATTGCTACTCTGATAATAGTTTGCGTGTGTGTGTAAGTGTATCAGCAATAATGTTAACTACTACTCTGGTAATTGTGTGTATCAGCAAGACTAATAACTGCTACTCTGATAATAGTATGTGTGTGAGTGTGTGCATGTTTGTGAGTGTGAGTGTCTCAGCAATAGTGATAATTGCCAATCTGATAATAGTATCTGTGTGTCAGTATATGAGCCATATTGAAAATTACTACTCTGATAATAGTATGTGGGTCTGTCTGTGAGTGTATCAGCAATAGTGATAATTGCTGTGTGTGTGTGCGTGTGTGTGAGGCAATAGTCATAATTGCTACTCTCATAATAGTCTGTGTGTGAGTCAGTCAGCAATGGTGATAATTGATAATGTGATCAGCAATAGTAATAACTACTACTCTGATATGAGTGTGTGTGTAAGTGTATCAGAAATAGTGATAATTGCTACTCTGATAATAGTTTATGTGTGTGTGACTATCAGCAATAGTGACAATTGATACTCTGGTAAAAATGTAAGTGTGTGTGTGTGTATGTGTGAGTGTATCAGCAATAATGATAATTCCTACTCAGATAATAGTGTGTATGTGTGTGTATCTGCAGTAGTGATAACTGCTACTCTGATAATAGTATGTGTGTATGTGTCTGCAATAGTGATAACTGCTGCTGGCATAATAGTATGTATGTGTATCAGCCATATTGATAACTGCTACTTAGATAATATTGTGAGTGTATGTGAGTATATAATTAATAGTGATAATTGCTACTGTGATTATAGTGTGTGTGTATATGTGAGTATATCAGCAATAGTGATAATTGCTACTCTGATATTAGTATGTGTATGTGTGTGTTTGAGTGAGTGTGAGTGTATCATCAAGTGATAATTGCTACTTAGATAACAGTGTGTGTATGCGTGTGTATCATCAATAGTGATACTTGCTCCTCTAATAATAGTGTGTATGTCTGTGTGTGTCTGTGGTAAGAAATATTTGGTTATCAGTTTATATGTCTAAATGCTTTGTAGAAAATACTCAGGCCTGTTTTAATTAAATTTAAGATTTAGTCTTTGTTTATACCACCAAGGAACACACATCTGAGTTATACAGATTGAATGGAAACTTATTAGGTAATAAATTATTTTTGTATTTTTCAGAAAATATTAATTTTTTTAATTCAAAATATTGAAATAGAAGCTTGCATATTGTTTGAGATTTATTATGTTTAATTTTATTACTATACCTACACAGGAGGAAAAATAACACATCTGAATAGCATCTTGTAAATACAAGAGTTTTCAGTTCTTTATTATTTGTAACAGAGATGTAATTAGCACCAAAAACATCAGCAGCAACATGTAACATGGTGGTGACAGTAGCAGCTATGATGTTGTAATAGTAGCAACAGCATCAGCAGTAGTAATAATAACAGCTACTACTGTATCAAAACATCTAGAAAGAGTAGTAATAATAATAATAATAATAATAATAATAATAGCTAACATTGTAGGATAGTGATAATAAAAGCTAATGTGTAGCTGTAGTTATAGAAGGTAGCAGTAGCAGCAGTAGTAATAATAACTAGTTTAGTAATAGTAGCAGTAGTAGTAATAAAAATAATACAGCGATGTAGTTTTAATAGAGGTGCAGTAGGAACAGTAGCTGTAGTTGCAATAGTCATAGTAGCAGTAGTAGTAATAAAAATAATACATTGATGTAGTTTTAATAGAGGTGCAGTAGGAACAGCAGCTGTAGTTGCTACAGTCGTAGTAGTAGTTCCTGCTTCCTTGCATTTTAAATTTTAAATTCAAGTTTTTAAAATATTGTTTTATTATCATTCAGGGAAGGAGGGACTGTTGTTACTGATATCAGTTGCTGTCATCACCATTAACAGTGTTGTATCTTAACAACTAGAAGAAAAACTTACAAGAAAATGAAATGGAAGAACTTTCCACGAAATTGGATGCTGCAATTGGTAATAAAAAATTTTATTTTAAAAAAAAGAACAATAAAAATAATAAAAAAGAAACAATAATAATAACAAATAAGTAAGTAAATAAATAAATAACTAGCCTGAACCTAACCCCTACTCTCATCCTAACCCTAACACTAGTCTTAGCCCTAATCCTAACCCTAACTCTAATCTAAGTTAACCCAATGGTAAAAATAAGAAAGAAGAAGGAATACTAAATAAAAGGTTTTATTATTGTTAATGCTGTTGTTGCATTTTTTTCATTTTAAACTATTTATATAAATTTAATTAATTTTAAGGTCTCACTGTCAAGAAGTCAGGGGAGAAAATTGATTCATCTTGTAGTTGTCTCCCTTTATTTGCAGACAGCTTCCTGATTAAACTGACAGCACTTGGAGGACATCCTGGTAAACAGTTATTGTTATTTTTTTATTTTAACATTTATATGGTTCATATTAATTGAAATTTGTCATTTATTTATTTGTTTATCTTCCTCTAGGAATGCTGGGTAATATGATGTACTGTCCAGCCATTGTCGCAGATAAAGGAAACAGTCAATTTCTGACACTGCATCCATGTTGAAAAGTCATGGTGAGTGATTATATAGTATGTAGTAGTACAGAAATAACAGTTCACAGCTATCTGTCTATCTTTCTATGTATCTATCTAATAATAAACATCACATTCTCTATGTATCTATCTGTAATAATAAACGTCACATTCTCTTTATTTATGAATATTTATATCTTGTTGTCTTTCCCACTTGATAATTCAGTATGTCCATCTCTTCATCTTCATTCTCTCTCTCTCTCTCTCTCTCTCTCTCTGTGTTATAATAATAGAGAAGAGAACAGAAAGTGATGAATGTATATCAGATTTCTAGACTCTAAGGAGTGTATTCTGTGTATTCTGTCTGTTGATGAATTGAACACTATCACTGGGGCCAAGAAAGATGGAGAAGTACCTACCTGGCTTCAGGTAATAAACAAAGTGTATGTATGTGTTGTATTCTGTGTATGAAGATTTTAGTTTTTTCATGTGTATGTGTGTGTATGTGTTTGTGTGTGTGTGTGTGTAATTATTGGATAAATAGTTTAAAAAGTACTATAACAAATACACACACCCACATATCAAGTAAATAAAGTTAACAAAAAATGTAGTGTGTGTGTGTGTGTGTGAGAGAGAGAAAGCGAGAGGAGCGAGAGAGATTAATAAATACGAAATTATTAACATGAAATAATATTTCTTAATACAATACTTAACATATTTATCAACTTTTGTATCCAGTTTTAATATCAACTTTTACATTAATTTCTAAAACTTACCTTACTTTTTAATGTAAAGAACAATATATTTCCTTCTCACATATAATCAGATACTATAACTATCACTACTATTACTGCCTGAATTTTCCAGGATCCAGTTATTTGATCAGACAGTGGAATAGCATGGATACTGATGTCTGATTCTGTAGACAAGGCTATAGATTAGTACAACAGAGGAGAGGTATTCCATTTAAATCATCAGTGTTTGACTAATTGTATATAAATGTCATTTGGTTTACCTACTACTCCCAATCTGTCAGTCTTGCAATATCTATTTACCAGTGTACATCTACAATAACCTGTTTGTCTGTCTGTCTGTCTGTCTGATGGTCTACATCATCAACCTACCTATCTACCCAATATCTACCAGTCTCTAAATACTTTTACTTCCTAAATAAATATATCTATGGACAACCAGTCATAGTGTCAAGAATTAACATAAGAGTTAGATGATGTTAAAATTACAGAACTGGAGGTAAAAGTCAGGTATTGTGATGATGTCATAGTCTTTTTTATTTCTCTCTCACTATCTCTAATTTTCTCCTAGCCTCTCTGATTCTCTCTTTCACTTAAGTTCTTTCTTTCACTGTCTTTCCCTGTTCATAAACTGTATATGCATAATTATGATACCTAGGTTTAAACTAAGTAGCTGGTTTTTGCCTTGATGCTCATGGAAAGGATCACATATAACAAAAACAAAACAAAAAAAATTATATAATAAAAACAATTAAAACTCAAAAATATATTCTTTCACTTGTAATTATATGTATTGGTATCATATGTCAATTCTGTTTGTGAAATGGACAGGAATGAAAGCTTATCTTTAAATAACTGTGAGATTTTTGATAGCCATTGTTTTTACAAACTATACGAATGAATGAATGTTTTAGGACAGCCCAGCATGAAAAATATATCAGCTACTGGGTGACAAACAAAGGTAAATATAACAATACAAATCAATACCTAATTACATTAATATTAAATACTGAAATGTTTTTCTCAGACAAGAAGTGGAAAAGAGGATGAAGATTCAGTTCATCATGAACTAATTTTCTAGAACACAGAGGTATTGTTAATAATATATCCAGTTTTTCTCTGATTATAGATGTTAAGTTTTCTATGCCTGTCAGTATTTTCTGATGTAGATAATGTCAATTCCACTTCATAGAAAATGATTTTAAAAATTTCTGTACAAACTTTTCTGATACAAAGAATGATAATTTTAGCCATGCAACTTAACACATCTAATACAGAGATGATGCAGAAAATGATGATTATCATCCACTTCATCTGATGATAGTTACAGTTATTGCTACTCTATCCAGTATTCTGATATAGAAATTAACAATTTTTACCATCTTGTCGTATGATTTTTTTTAATGATCTATTCAGCATTTTCTTATACACAGAATAACATGATACAATATGCTGTTAATTCACACACACTGATACTAATATTCATGTAATTATACATGGACCAAAGTTTACTTCTATAAGATTTTTGTTTTCTTTATCTTTGTTGTTTTCATTGAAGTGTTTTTATAAGAAGTGTTTTTGATAATATAAGTTATTATTTATTACATTTATATTCTGCACTGTATGTGTGGGGATACTGTATGTGTATGTCATTTTGTATGTTGGTATGTCTACATGTGTGTGTGTGTCTGTATGTCATTTTGTATGTAGTCATGTTTGTGTGTATGTGTGGGTTTTGCCTAAGTGCATGTGCGAGTGTGTATTTCTGTGTGAATATTGTAATGTTTGTATATGTTATTTTCAGTGTTTGTTTTGTGTCTTGGATGTATTTGTACTTTAGTGCATGCATTTATGTGCCTGCATAAATTAGAAAATAAACACAGCAAATAAAGCATTGAATCAAATTATTTAGCAGACTTTAAAAATAAAACCCAGGTGTCTAGATTAATTTTTAATACTAGCTTCTGTTAAATAATTTAATTAATTATCCAATGTAATAATTTAAAACAGGTGAAAAAATAAGTAAATAAGTGACAACTGTAGTTAAATTTTATTTTCTTTTTACATTGTTTTTGTTATTTGTGTATAATGCACATGTAATTTGACAGTATGTTTTTTTATAGGCATTTTTAATTCATTAATTGTTATATTTGTTACAAATTTTCTGTTGAATTTGATTTTTTAATTCACTGTTACTGTTTCTTGGTAAATAAAAAAGAGATCTAAAATTGTTTTCAGGGTGTTTATTATTATTGATTTTGTTTTTAATTTGGGTGGGAAATTGTATTTGCTTTCTTTCATTATTTCATATGGTTTAACAATTTAAAATTAATTTGCCAGAAGTTTTATCTAAAGAGTTATTTCCCTTATGTTATGAAAAGTTATTATCCATGGTCAGTTACTCATAATAATAATAATAATGATGATAATAATAATTACTTACATTGATTATAACAAACTAACAAACAAATGAATAATAAAATATTATGAGTTTTTATTTCATTTATTTATTCTTCAATAGGTGATACTGAAGATACATAAAACATCAGAAATATGGAACTGGAGGGCGTATCCACGACGCTCTCCGATTTTCTTGTCTCAATGTAAATCATATTTCTGAACTAGAACTAACTCGAAATAACATTTTAGAAAAGTCATGTTTAGTCATTTATTCTCAAATTATCAGAAGCACAGTTTAAAATCAACGAAAATAACTTAATATTTGATTAATTACATTAATAACTCTCAAGATAATTTGTTAATATTAATACTGCTCCATATTTTTAATTATGCTTTCCGCTTCCATAAAACAGATCTGCATAACTGTTAGAAAAGGAAAATTATCAAACAAATCTAAATGTTTACGTAGTGTAGGTATTCCTTTTTGAGTGCACGTAATACAATATAGCAACACTATCTTACGCTGTTTTGTTATTTTATTTTGCGGGCAATATCTTAGTGGAATAAACTTAATAAAATATACTTTTTTCTCTGTTACTAATAAATAAAAGAAAATTATCGATATTATGTTTTAAATTACTGGCAGAAACTTTTGCGAGATCGTGATGAAGTAAGCTGATGTATTCTTAACAATTTTTTTTTTTTTTTTTTTTTTTAAATGCCACTCGATAATAAATGTATCCCTTATAAACACTAGTGGTGTCGGTATCAGAAGCTTTTTACAGGAAAACGTGATAATTAATTACACATTGATATTTAAATTTAATTCTACTTGGGGAGCTACGAGTGCAACTCAAAACAATTGAAAATGTTTTGTTGCATTTTTTAAATAATTTTTTACCGAAACTGCCGCATATTATCTAAAATAATATTATGCTAGCTGAAGGATGAAGTTAGTTTCATTTTTACAATATCTTCGTCTCAGAATTTTTTTTTAATTCATGGTAGAGTTTTTGATAGAGTAAAACTAATGACGTAATCGAGACCTGTTTTCAACTCGCATGTCACTTTACGTCTGCTACAAAAGCTGACGGTGTAATAAGAACTATTCGTTTATTAATGATATTAGCCGTAACTAAAACAGACGAAGAAACACAACAGAACGCTCAGTAATTGAACTAGGGTGTCTTAAATTATAATATTTATATCAATTTTCATTTTTATAAATAAGCTTATTATCATTTTTTTTTTTTTTTAATGATTTTTAATTTGTATTTATTTATTTATTGTCAGTAATTTGTTTTTTCAATCCACACAGCACAAAACAGAACTGTTTTTCTATTATTAACTGAAGCAAAAAGTTACACAACTTTTACAATGAAAAGAAAACAATACTTTTTGTTCTTTTTTTATTAAGATTTTCCTTGAAAGAATGAGTGAGAGAGAAATAGGTTCGTTGAATGAGAGTATTAAAATAATAATAATTATATTATATTTGCATTTTTACGAACAACAGTAAAAATGCAAATGTATTGAATTTATATATCCATTTAAAAAATCCATTTTCTTTCACAATAAACAGCGAAATCTTATGACGTACAATGAATATTAAAAAACAAGAGAGAGAGAGAGAGAGAGAGAGAGAGAGAGAGAGAGAGAGAGAGTTTGGTACATATAAAAATACACTTAGAAACAGACTGACAGAATATATAAATATTTATAAATAGATGAATAATAGACTCATAGAAAGGAACAAAGATAAATAGAAAGCTAGAGAGGAACGTAAACAGATAGCCAGAGGAACAGAGAGCGAGAGAGAGTTTAGGTAGGTGCATGAATGGAAATAGAATTATGGATTGATAGAAAATGCGACAAGTAGGTATATAATAATAATATATTAGATATAATAATAATATATTTTGATATTAGGAACAACGCCGTTACGACGGCAACGATGGTGATATTAATAGAAATAGTACTAATACATTTTTCTAAAGGATTTGATCGCTAAGGAAGTATGAATAATAGTTAATAAAAAGCAAAATAATAATGGTAACTACACCTAAAACATTAGGAACAACCCCTTCACGACTGCAATGACGGCAACATCAAAAAATATAATAATAATATATGCTGATGAGGAATAGACTTTATAAGATAAAACTGACATTAGTAAAATTTGTATTAGTAGTACGTCTGCTTACTTTATAACCTTCTCACAAAATTTTCTGCCGATAATTTAACAAAGCAAAACGGTTTATCTTTCAGCTGCTAGCAGCAGAGCTACGTGTGTTTGTTTATTCGTGATAATGATGCCTAACAAAACCAGCAAACTCTATGTGTCAGTTACGTAATATTTTATTACGTTTATTAATGAATTCAGAGGTAGAGGAGGGCATATTATTTTTCTTTAAAAATTGAGAAATATAAATTAATGTGCTTTTTTAAAATGTAAAAATACACAGAAAAATGTCTCAAGGCGTCAGAAAATAGGGATATTTTAAAATAAAAGATATGAACGTGATATTTTGACAGGAATTTTACTAGAGAAAACCTGAATAGTGAGAAATGTACACAAGAATCTTGCTACATCGCAGTTCATTGTCTACACTCGTTTATTGTCTTATAAATGGATTTATATCAGCATGGTCCAGTATATTTCGGTACTTATAAAGATTTGTTCGGTATCATTCGTAATTCGAACGCAGTCGCATGTAATGATATGTAAAATTGTTATTATGATACAGCTGAATGACAAAATTAGTATATTTTTATATTGTTTTCGCCTCAGAAAATGTTTATAAAGGGTTATCATTTATTTATTTATTGAAACTACTGTCGTAATCGAGACCTGTCTTCAACTCGCACCAGACCGTTTTACTCTTGAACGATGAACGATAAAAGAAAGAATAACGATTTTTAGTTCCTCCAGTGTATTGCGTAGTGCTTGTCTTTCATTGGCAAAATTTGGACAGTGAAACAAGTAGTGTTTCATGGTTTCTGAGAGTCCACAACTGCAGTTGGGTGATGTGGTGATGTTATGTTTGTATCGAATTGCGTTTGGATTGGTTGGGTAACCAATTCTGGCTTTGGTGAGATTGTTGTTGTGTAGTTTGTTGGTGAGTGTGATTTTGAGTGTTTTGGCGAATGGTTTGATGTTTAAGCGCCATTTGTTTTCGGTGGTGTTCCATTCGTTTTGCCATTGTTTGTCGTAATGTTTGGCAGCGATGGAGACAATTTCGTTTATTCCGTAATGTATATCTGTGCAGATGTCTTCGTCTTTAATGCTGAGTGACTCTTTGGCGTAGTGGTCGGCAAGTTCGTTACCGATGATGCTGACGTGTGCTGGGAGCCACTCCATGGTTAGTTCTTTCTTGTTGTGTTGTATGTCCTCGTGTAGTTGTTGTATTTTGCTGAGCAGGTCTGGTCTGCTGGAACTTCCGGATTGTATTGAGATCACGGAACTTTATTGTTGTTATTTCCTTACCTGTTCGCCCCGCTCAGCACGCACTCGGCTCGGCGTACGGGAGGAAGGGAAATACCTTCAGGTTTGATCAGTGCTGAGTTGTTGTTATTGTTTGTTGTTGTTGTTGTTGTTGTTATTATTATTATTATTATTATTATTATTATTATTATTATTAATTTTATTTTTTTATTTATACATTCATTTATTTATTTACTTATTTAATTTACTTATTTATTTATTATTATTATTTTTATTATTATTATTATTATTATTATTATTATTATTATTATTTTTGTTGAATTTTATTTATTTTATTTTGTTTTATTATTTTATTATTTACTATTTCTTTTTCTCATGTTTTCCTTTTAGATTTTTATTTTATTTTATTTTATTTTATTTTATTTTATTTTATTTTATTTTATTTATTTATTTATTTATTTGTTTGTTTGTTTGTTTGTTTATTTTTTTTTTTCTTTTTTTATGTGTTTTTTTTTTCTTTTTTTTTTGTGTGTGTGTGCACTGCTTAAGGTGAAATTGTCATCGATAGCGAGTACCGGGACCCAGTTTTCTAACATTCATCTCAGCGCTGCCATGGGAACCGTGTGTTTATGTTTGTGCGACCGTGTCTGCGTAGGTATGTGTGTATGTATGTATGTATATATTGTATTGTATTGTATTGTGTGTGTGTGTGTGCGTACGTGCGTGCGTAAGTAAGTATGAATGTATATATGTACGTATTGTATTGCATTGTATTGTGTGTGAGTGTGTGTTTGTGCGTGCGTGCGTGCGTCGGTTTGAAAAAGGTGTCTTCCAATGTGAAACTGAATTGCCACATCACGACGGCGCGATTATTAATGCATTTCAATTTCAATGTTTGCTTTTTTTTTTTTTTTTTTATTTTTTTTAATCATCTAGAAAATAGGCAAGTTAATAAATAAACAAACAAACAAACTAACAAACAAACAGAAACTATTAATAATAATAATAATAATAATAATAATAATAATAATAATAATAATGACGATGATGATGATAATGATAATAAAAACAACAGCAGCAACAATAATAACAACAACAACAACAACAACAATAATAGGTGACAGTGGACGGATGAAACCCGGCGGCATTTTTCCTTTTCTCTCGTCATATTTATTTTTATTTTATTTTATTATTTTTTTCAAATTATTTTTTTTCTTAATATTTCTTTCTTTCTTTCTTTCTTTCTTTATTTATTTCTTTCTTTATTTATTTATTTATTTGTTTATTTGTTTATTTTGCTTATTTATTTATTTATTTATTTATTTATTTATTTGTTCTGCATTCTTTAAGGTGATATTGACATCGGTAGTGAGTTCCGAGTTCCACTTTTCAAAATATTGTTTTACTTTATTACTAGGAAAGGCTGGTACCAGTAAACCTGAAATGTATAAATTACACTGGGTCCATTATAGAGCATCACCTATATTTTTATTAAGTTCAACTTTTATAAGTAAAAATCTTTTTCTTTGAGCTGAATTCTCACATTGCCTATTTACAGAATTTTCATCATTTATCCCAAATAGTGACTAATGAACTTAAAAGAATAATAATAATAATAATAATAATAATAATAATAATAATAATAATAATAATAAAACAACAACAACAACAAGAAAAGTAATAATAATAGGCAGTGGACGGATGAAGCACGACGGCTTTTTTCTTTTTTTCTCGTCTGTCGACCCGACCCGACCTGACCCGACCTGACCCTACCCGAGTGTAGCCGAACGGAGCGGAGCTGAGGTCGGTTCCCATGGCAACGGTGAGATGAACGTTAGAAAACTGGGTCTCGGTACTCGCTACCGATGTCAATTTCGCCTTAAACACTGCACAAAAATTAAGAATAAAAAATAAAAAAAAAAAAAATTGACAGTGACACTTTACAGTCCATCACCACGAAAGACGAAATGCTGTTCACAACAACAACAACAACAGCAGCAGCAGCACCACCACCACCACCACCACCAACAACAACAGCAATAATGCTAATTTCGTGCAAAATGACTCGTGAACACAGGAGAAGTACGAAACCTTTCTATTATAATCATTACCGCTACTACTACTACTACTACTACTACTACTACTACTACTACTATTATTATTATTATTATTATTATTATTATTATTATTATTATTATTATTATTATTATTATTATAGTATAGTACAGTACCGTAGATGCACAGAAACACACACACACACATGGCGCTTTCTTTCTTTCTTTCTTTCTTTGAGTAGAAGAAGAACAAGAAGATCGAATACTGCCAGCGCTTTATTTTTCTTTTTTATTTCTTTCTTTTTCTTTTCTTTTCTTTTCTTATTTTTTTTTTTTTTATTTTTTATTTTTTATTAATTCTTTTTCTTTCTTTTTATTTTTTTTATATTTTTTTTCCTCATGTTTTATCTTATTTTTTTGTTTTGTCATGTTTTTATTTTAAGTTTTACATATTTTATTTTATTTATTATTTTTTTTTTTTTATTATTATCATCATTATTATTATTATTATTATTATTATTATTATTATTATTGTCATCATTATTATTATTATTATTATTGCCATCGTCATCGTTATTTAGCGCACGCAATAAGAACAACAAAGATAAATAGACCTCGGTTCGTTAAAGCGATCGTCTACGGCCACACCATGTTGAAAACACCGGTTCTCGTCCGATCACCGAAGTTAAGCAACGCAGGGCTCGGACAGTACTTGAACGGGTGACCGCCTGGGAATACTGAGTGCCGTAGACACGCTTCTTTCTTTTCTTTTCTTTCTTTCTTTCTTTCTTACTTTCTTCGTTTCTTTCTTTCTTTCTTTCTTCCTTATTTTAAGAGCAACAGCAAGAGCCAATTGACATCGGTAGCGAGTGTGTGCGTGGGCGCAGGTTTTGGAGTGACCGTGTTGTGTATGTCTGATTGTGTGCGTACGTATGTTTGTTATTTCAGAACGGGCCTGTGTGTGTGCGTGTGTGCGTGTGCGTGTGTGCGTGCGTATGCGTGTGTGCGCGTGCCGGTTCGAAAAAGGTATCTTCCAGCGTAAAATTGAATTGCGAGATCACGACGGCGCGATAATTAATGTATTTTCATTTCGATTTTATTATCATCATCATTATTATTATTATTATTATTATTATTATTATTATTATTATTATTATTATTATTATTATTATTGCCATCGTTATCGTTGTCGTTATTCAGCGCACGCAATAAGAAGGACGAAGATAAATAGACGTCGGTTCGTCTTTTTTTTTCCTTGTTTTTTTTTTTTTTTATTTTCTTTCTTTTTCTTTCAAATTTGCAGTCACTGCCGGACAATTCGGCAGTTGCCTCATCTAATGACGAATAACCTACCCATTTACAATTGACCAGGTTCTCTTCGAACATTAAAAATGATTGATTTGTTTATGTTCAGATTTTTTTTTTTATTGACGGAACGCTGTAATCTTGAGGATGTACCCGGAAAACAAGATGAGCCCCAACCTGGACCGAGTTGCAACCCACAATACGTTACTGCTTCCCCAGAACTACACAATCTATTGGGTAGCAGTTCACTCTGGGGAGAAGATTCAGAGGAACCTGCTATTCCAATATTGACAAAACCACCCATGAAAACCAGACAAAAAAAAAAGTGCCAGTCATGCAAGTTATTAAATAACTCTTAACAAGTTTGAGACTAAAACAGCTACAGCTTCAAAGATCTACACACATTGCAATCCGAGATGTGAGAGTACAGCAAAAGAAAAAGGGATATGTAAAATTCTTAAACCAGACAATCAGACGGAAAGAGGAACAGATAGCAAAATTTCAAGAACAAAGTACCGTTTCAAAGGTGATCATGCATGAGGCAAAATCTGCTCTGTCAAACTTTTAAAAAACCCACGAACAACTGAAAAAATACCACAGCGGAAAAAAGAATAAAACTGAATCAGAAACTCTGCTCTCTGCCAAAAACGAAATTTCTGAGAGATAAAATCCTGCTTGAAGAAAAGCTTCATGAGTCAGTTAGTAAACTAAAATTGACAAAGTATAATGGAAAGGTCTATTCTGCAGACCTAAGAATGATGGTAGTTGATCCTATTGTTAATCAGGTGCCAACCAGCAATATCCCTGTTCTTCTTCAGAAGTTTGTTTTGCGATGTGGTGTTCCACTGAAGGACATCCCACACAGAACCGCTACTGAGGCAATGACAAGGGAACTTGGAGTAATAACGGAATTACAGGCAGCTGAAGCTGTAATTGAAAATAAAAGCTGCACACTTGGGTTTGATGCCACAACACAGGAGGCACACATGTGAAAGTGTCCACATTGCCACACAGAGAACTGTTATGTTGCTGCAGTTGATGAACTGGCTGGTGGGACTGCTGATGATTACCACGAGTACATATCTGACTCCATTAAGAACTTACTAGAACATACTCAAACTTTCATGAGGATGATTATCAAACTGCAAGAAGAAAAATAATTTCTAATATTTGCAATACCCTTACTGATCGATGCCCTGCAAATCATGCTGCAATTCAGCTTCTGAATGAAACGTGGAGCAAAACACTCAATGAATTAAATTGCCATTTGCATCAATTGGACTCAATTGCAACAAAAAACTCGTGCTGCTCTAAAGGTATGTGAAGCAGAAATCAGAATAGAAAAGAAACTTAAAGGGACAGACTGTTTGGCTGGAAACATAGTCGTGCAGATGAACAAAATGAGGTTTATGGATAGCAAGGGTGATCCTCGTGGTTTCATCATTTTTCTGGACCACGAAAACTTGGCACGTGGGATCTTACCCAGATACAGAGGTAACCGCCTACATATCCTTTTTCATATATGTGGCGTTTTCACTGGCTTCCATAATTTATTCACGAGTTTTCTGCAGAAGGGTGTATCTTGTGGTGGTTTACGGCATAGCATCCTAGCAGACTTTGTGTCTGTTCCTGCACAAGTGGAAATGCAGGTGCTTGGACTTATTGGGAAACTGCTCAGTGGACCTTGGATGACCAAGTTCTACCAATCAGCAGTTGCCCCAGAACAAGAAAAGCACATTCAGTGCATTGAGCTTGTCAAGCAAGTTATTGCCAAACTGAAAGTCAGTGCACAGTCCCCTGAAGACACTCTGTCATGCAAGATAGATTTTTTTGGACATATACTTTTGCAAGAACCAACTCTGGAGATGCTCCAAGCAGCACCTAAAGACATCTCCCTGTTTGCGAACATGGTGAAGAGTTGTTTGTATGCAACAGTTGTCGTCCCTGAGCGGCAGTACAACAGATACTTCCACTGAGAGACTGAGGGATGAGACAAGGTCGGCCAGATGTCACAACATTGATGCAGAAGAGATCATGGGGATGTTTAGTTCCTTACAGAAGAAATCCCCAAATGCTACTCTCTGCTACATCTCATGTAAAATGAGGGCCATCAAAAACAGGACAGTGGATTATCTTGATGCCCTAGACACGGAGACAAGAGATCGTATTATTAAAACGGCGATCCACATGGGCCAACAACACAGACAGGACAGGCGTACCAAGAAGAAGAATCTGAGGATAGAACAAAACAGGAGACAAGTACAGAAGCTGCAGGCAAAGGAGACCACAGAGAGGAACAGATTGGACAGAAGATTGAAAAGTGTAGACATCGACAGACTCTGTTGAATTCTCGGATCTCTCAGAGTATAAATGGGAAAAGGTAAGTGAACTTTTATAAGGGAATTCAGTGGGTAGCATGATTCGCCATACGTGGATTGATGATGGAGAAAGAGCAATATACAATGGAAAGATAGAGAAGATTACATGCAAAGGTAAGAAATATGTTGTAGCCTACTGGGGAGCAAATGAATCGTGTGCAGATGCAGTAGACCACTGTATGAACATCCATGCTCTAGCTGCAGATCTCATTGAGGATGATCTAACTATATAATATTTAATTTTGAATTCTAGTAGATTTTATGTACAGTTAGAAAGGTCAATTTATCGAATATTTCAAATATCATTTTTAATAAAATATTGTGTATACATGTGTGCTTGCGTTTTAATTTTAAAATGTGCTAGAAAGATCTGGCGCTGTTGAAAATGATTATATTTCTATGTTTTTTTTATATTTTTAATAACTTATTGGTTGAATGTTTTTCCTTCTCGAATGTTCTTATTTTCAGCGAGTACATTATAGTACGTTTTCTACCCTACCGAAATTGCCGTATGTACAACTAGAATGGTGTGTCGCTTTTAATATGATTATATTTCTGTTTTTAATAACTTGTTTGCTGTATGTTTTTCTTGAATGTTCTTATTTTCAGCGTGTACATTATAGCACGTGCTTAGCGAAATGGCGGTTAATTTACCTTTTCTACAGACCGAAATCACGTTGATTTTATTTACAATCGCCGTAAATTGTTTCCTACCTAGTCATGTGCAACTACAAATAACTGGTGCTATTTGAAATGATTATATTTCTATAATTTATGTTGATTATATTTTTAATAGCTTGTAGGATGCATGTTTTGTTGGATGTTGTGACTTTTACTAAATATAATATGTATTCGTTCTGAAATAAACGAATTGATATTGTTTTGCCGATTACTAGCATTTGATGTTAACTGTAATCCTCTGCAATACATAAACTCGTATAATCCTTGGAGTCGACTCCAGAAAGGTGTTGCCGGTCTTAATTAGGAACAATACAATATGTATGTAATCATGACAATTAAAGACACAGGTATTGTAACTGTCATTTGAAGCAAAGAATTTTCTTGGCTTTGTGTTTGTACTTCCTGTGCTTTGACAGCAAACAAAAGATACCTATCAGTGTATCATGTGACCATCGCTGATGTTTTCTCTGATAGAGCAAGTCAACACTTCATGCAAAAACAGCCTAAGTTTTATCAATTTATGGTTTTATGATTAAAAAAATAGTGATAACATTCTATCACTATCTCTGGTACATAGATTCATGTTGTTTATATTTTAATAACCTGTTGGCTGTATCATTGTATGTTTTTCTTCAATGTTCCTATTTTTAGCTTATTCATTGTAGCACGTGCATAGCGAGATCGCCGTGCATTGTTTCCTACCTAGTCAAGTCACCGAAGACTTTATGTGCAACTACAAATAACTGGTGCTATTTTAAATGATTATATTTCTATAATCTGTGTTGATTATATTTTTAATAACTTGTATAATGCATGTTGTATTATATGTTATGACTTTTACTGAATATAATTATAATATGTAAACGTTCTGAAATAAACAAATTAATGTTTATCTATAATCCTCTGCAATACATAAACTCCTGTGCTTTGACAGCAAACAAAAGATGTCTATCAATGTATCACGTGACCATCGCTGATGTTTTCTCTGATGGAGCAAATCAACACTTGAAGGAAAAATAACCTAAGTTTAAAAACTGAACACTTTATGATTTATCAGTTTATGGTTTTACGATTAAACAAAAATTGTACGTTTGTTGAATACCTATGAATACCTCTATGAATACCTCTGGTACTTAGATTCACAGAATACATTCATTGTACTGTTTTGTAGTACAGTTTGTTATGCTTATGATTTTTAATTCGCCATTTATCGCCTGAATTTTAAAAGCAAAACACGAAGTTAGTTTATTTCTGATCGTATTCATATTGTAATGTATATACTTTAGAAATCCGAACACAGGAGAAAACTATGCATCCCAAAAGTTATTAAAAATATGAACATAATTTCTATCATTTTAAATAGCAACAGATCTTTTATATGTTTGTTACTTTTTTTTTTTTTCTTTCTTTTTTTTTTTTTTTTTTTTTAAATTTGTTTTAAGGCAAGCAATATACATTTGTGGACATAACGTTTGTTATACGCCATTGGTATTGATAGCGACGACGTGTACGTTGTTAGAAATATCGACCTTCCTGGGTGCTAAAAATAGACTTGCTAAAAATAGTTGGTGAAAACTTATCACCCAACTCCTTGTAATGTCAAAATTAACTGAGAGTTTCTGTCAATATTATAAAGAGGATGGACTGTAATTAAGATTAAAAAAGAACAAATCACAACAGAATGAATGTTTGTAATATTATGTAAAATGTTTCAATTTGACGAAAGTTGTACATTTTGAGTTTGACAAATGTCTAATTTTGAACTGTTGCCATTATCTTTGAATTGAGCTTACGTTAACACGTCACACAGCAAACTGCCTAAATAACAAGTTGGTATTTGCTTCATTAATTAAACTTTTACCTGTCTGTGTATCAATTTCAGGTGCTGATTTATACAGGTATTTGGAAGACGCGCCAGAGCGTGTTGTTGTCATCATCAGCGCTGACCTCGCACACACGCATCTCAGCACTGGCCCATACGGCTACTCCAACGCATCAGAGCCATTCGACCATGTAAGTACAACCAGTCAGTCGTGCTTGAACCTTTTAAAAATACTTTAAAATTTCACCAGAACAACAGTATCAAAGCAGATATGTTTTGTAATATTTTTATATTTATGATTAATAAGTGTTAACTAGACTTATTTATTTGTTTGAATTAATGAATGTAACTGACGTTTGGGAGAATTTGTAAAACTATTTATGTTTAATGTTATGGGTAGGAAAGAACATGCTGCAACTGTTTTGTCTTCATTGTTGAAAGACTTGTGTGATTAGTACATAACTGATGACAGTTTGTTTTTGTTTCATTAATACAGTTGTCACGATGGTTCTCATTATTTGAATATTTCAGGCTGTTGGTGAGTGGGCAGCGAGTCTGGACGGCATGTTGCTGTTGAACAGAGCGGCTGGACTAGTCGATCGCGCGCTGTCGTGTGGTTACACGGGTCTAGTCATGTTACATGGTCTGTTAGAATCTGCCGGGCTGTCGTCATGGTTACCAAATGTTTTAACAAACTATCACCCAAGTTACTACGGTATGATGGTAGCATCATTCGTTCAGAGATGAAAACAAAACATTTCATATGGAAATGTAGAAAAATGATACTATAACAACGACAACAGTAATAACAGTTCTAATACTTATGTTAATGATGATGATAATGATGGTAATAATAAATAAGAACAACAACACCAATGAATATTTAGCTGTGCAGCCGTTGTTGTTTTTTTTTTTGTTGCTAAAGATTCGAGAGTTCCATTTTACATGTGCACTGATCACACTTCTGTACTTGTATACTTCTTTTAACACAACTTGCTTTTGATTTCGTCACTGACTGTTTCTGTAGACGTGTAGGCCTGTTCAGCTTTGATGCAGGCCTATCACACTTACAGGTAACACAGTGTTTCGGATGCAGCGTTATCTACAACATGTTATTACAGCTTCGATGATGCTGAATTACGAAAGAAAAATGTGAGGCGCGGCCGCTGAAAAGGAGCTAAAGTAATACGCCATTATTACCTCAGATTTTCTCACTTACAAATCAGCTTTTAATAATAATGACGATGACGATGATGATGATGATGATGATGATGACAATAATAAACTTTGATGTTACTCCAAAGCAACCATGTAGTCTTCTATAAATCTGTATTAAAGAACGTTTTTCTAAAACAATGTATTGATACAAACTACAGTCATGCATCGCTTAACGTTTCATGTACACGCCCTTTGCCCGTAAAAATAACAAGAAAATAAAATACTATTTCCTTCAGATGTATTGTTGCTCTTAAAGGAAAAACACAGAAGGGCATGTAAGTCTAGAGCAGTGATTCCCATCGTGGGAAGTTATGAAATTTCTCTTCTCATAGCAAAATGTGGCAAAAATCATACAATAGGGCAGAATTTAATTAAGCCCGCAATATCAACTTTTCTGAAAGTAGTTCTTGAAAAAAGATGACCAAGATCTCAATCGCATGTCGCTCAGTAATAATACTGTTAGTAGCAGGATTGATGAAATGAGTTGTGATGTAGAAGTACAACTTGTTGAAAAATTAAAATATACAAATTTTTCAATACAGTTGGACGAATCAACTGTAAGAGATAGTGAAGCTCTATTAATGGCCTATGTAAGATATGTTGATAATGGAGAATTTATTGAGGATATGCTATTTTGCGAAGCATTAGAATCCACCACAAATGCAATTGATATGTATAAGAAATTAAAAACATATTTAGATGATAAGCAGATACCAATGGAGAACATTATATCTTGTGCTGCAGACGGTGCTCCAGTGATGATGGGCAAGAAAAATGGAGTTTTAAAATTATTGAAAGACGACAATCCCCAAATGTTGTTAGTGCATTGTGTTATTCATAGACAGAATTTAGTTTCCAAAAAAGTTTCCCTTGTTCTAAACGAGACATTGAATGCAGTTATAAAATACATCAACTCTATAAAAGCTAATGCCAAATGTGAGCATCTTTTCAAACAGTTTTGCAAAGATCAAAATGGAGACTATGTAAGATTATTACTTCATACAAGATGTAAAATGGTTATCAAAGGGGAATTGCCTGAACAGATTCATGGAATTACTTGATATTCTTAGTGAGTTCTTGGATGACAAACCTTATATGACTCTGTTACTGACTGTTTGATGGTAAAGCACTTGTCAGTTATTTAGCAGATATATTTGCTACTTGTCTTGTTATTGTGGAGCACTTAAAACACAATGGTACGCGATTTCAACTTCAGATTTTCTGATTTGAAAGAAATTAATTATCCATCTTGGATGACTCAGCCATTGCTAGTGGATCTGTCAGATGTAACCATGGAGTATCAAGGAGAACTTTCAGAATTACAAAATGATGACTCGATTAAAGTCCTGTTCAAAATAAAAAGAACAATGATGTGGCTCTGTGAAGAAACAAAAGCTAAATATCGAAATACAAGTAGTTTGGCAAGAAAACTGCTGTTAACATTCCCATCGTCATACTTAGTGGAATGTGGATTTAGTGCTGTGAATGACTTATTACTGAAGAAAAGAAACCGACTGGATATCACTAAACGAGGCGACTTGAGATTGAAATTAACAAAATTTCTGCCTCGGATAAAATCTCTTTGCAGTAGTCATCAGGCTCAAGTGTCTCATTAATTGATTGTAATTGAATTTATTTAATCTGATGGTAGATATGTTATGTACATTATGAAATGGATTTTATTCGATTAAATTTGAAGTTAAACACTTTAGTTTTATTTGAAAGATACAATTTTTTATGTTATACTTCTTCAAAACTGATATTGTTGTATCATACTAAACAATTAACTGATATTGTTATATCATACTAAACAATTAACGGGTGGGGGACATGAAGAAATTTGTGATAAAAAAGTGGGGCATGGTACTCAAATGGTTGGGAACCACTGCTCTAGAGTCATATGATTTAAGAACGAAATAGAAAGTCGAGATGTGTTTTCCAATTGTGATTGTGTTTTTCACATCACTTGATTTATCTTTCTCCAAACTACTGGCCGGGTTCGTTCTGCCGCACGGCGGAATTGCTCTGGATCCGAAACATTTCAATACAACCAACCACACAGCAAAACAAGAAGCGTGGAAAATTCACGAAACCTGCAAATCAGTCGGTCAGACGATTCTGTCTTTATCGCCCGATATACTTTTTCTGAGCATGCCCCATGGTATTTCTGACTTAAATAACTTTGTGTTCTACTTAAATCCCACAGGAGAAGGCTTTGCAGATACTGATAATTGCAACTGTCCTCCTTGTTGTTATAAAGTAACCGCTAATCTTTCTAGCCAACTTTCGGAAGACATCGTAAATAAATTTGGCTATGCTCGGAATATTTCGGGATTAAGCGGTTATGGTCCACCCGGTAAAAGCGATGAAGCATTTCCAGTGAGGTGAGAAATAGCATGCATGTAAAAATTAGCATAAACACCTCTTTTTTAAATTAGCATAGACTAATAATACTGACAGCAAGAAAACATTATCGTATAAAAATATAGTTATTGATATACCAATTTCTGTTTTCGATTAATGCAAAGTCTCACAAAAGACTGAGGACCCACAATATGCCGTTTTCGAAACGTACAGTACATAAATATTGTATATTTATTTGCAATCCTATTGATAATATATTATACAGAAATGTTTCTATATATTTTATCCCAAAACTAACATTATTAATAAATACTCTTGTAAAGTAGTGTCAAACAATTTTTTCTTTTAAATTTCATTTTCTTGTATTCATTTTGTTACATATTTATTTATTTATTTATTTATTTATTTGGCACACATTAAGATGGGGAGAAGTGATCCCACTTCATTTGATACCAGATCTGGAAAACACAAAAGTTGTAATTCTCTCGCAGCCCAGCAGACGATATACACATGATGTTGCCATGATATCAGAACTTCTCCATTTAGGTAGTTCACTGTTTGTCTGTATGCGTGTAAAAATTACATACAATTTGTAAACATTAGTTTATTGGTTATGTAAAATGCCCTCGTCGCAGATTTGAGCTTCCTGCAATATTTTTTTTTTTTTGACTTTATCAATATTTTGTAACAACTTTAATGTGCTGGAATGTCTGTATAGAATGTCTTCAATTCCTGCGTAGTTTAAAAAAAGAAAGAAAACAGTATCTGGGTGTTTTTTCCCACTCTGTTTGCAGTCTTATTAGTAACTGTATATACTAACAGTTAGTTATTTACTACCAAATTTCTGTCATAATGTTGATATAATGTCACGGAATTCAGATTGCTTAACTTTAATTGTTACTTCAAATCACATCCGCTCTTTTATTTTAACTATGGAATTGAAGTTGCTTAACTTTAATTATTACTACAATCACATCGCTCTTTTTCTTGTTTCAGCAAATTTTTCAACTCCATGGCGTTGTTATTAAAAAAGGCTGGCTTTTAGTAATTAAGTAGAGAAGTAAGCGAAGGAAACGGTGAAGACGAGAATTCAGTCAGGCGGGGAAACCAAATGTTTTCCAATGACATTTTCTTTACGGACGAGTATGGTAAGCAATTGTCTATTCTTATTTTGATAGGGTGTAATGTGCAATTAATCTCTATCAATAAAATGTAATGTTTTAATCTGTCCTCCGTGCAGATTCTTATTTTGTCTTGGTTCCCTTTATATCCTTACTCGTATCATTAATCAAAATGATTTACACGTATGTTTTATAATGTATTATTATCAAGTCACCTGTATATCATAATTAAATAATTAATGTAAATCTTAACTTGTATACAGTATAGTGGATAGGTAGACATTGATTTATATAGTTTGCTGTCATTTTAGCGTTTATATTCTTTGTTAGATGGCCACTAAAGCACCTTGTTACCCTAGACTGAGCCTTAATAAAACATCCAAGGTGTTTAAAGGTGTGAGCCCCGTGACAGTCGTCTCTTTATAACACTCCACAGTGAACCATCATAACACATTTCTGAACAGCTGTATTTAAACATACTCTAATTAATACGCATTGTAAAATTACCCGATTTATACCATCAGCCAGTTTCATTCATCTGCAGTCATAAGGCGAACCAGTTTTCATTTTTTGTCGTATTTCATCAGTAAAGTTTGTATTTTCTATGCAGCTATATTTAAAAAAAAGTAAAATAAAAAAACTTTCACTGCTATTCAGCTTGGTACAGTGTGACAACCTGATTAGTGCCTCTTTGGCAGACTTGTTTTTAATTGCAATTTTGTTTTCTTTGTAGTGAATTATAGAAAATTCACTAAATCTTTATTTTTATATGCCCATTAAAGCAGAATGTCTCCTACATTTTATCTTAAATATCTTATTATATTACGATAATATTTATTTAGCTATCTTGTATACTCATGTTTATAATTTATATTTTTACAGTCGTTAACTGTTTGCCTAATTAAAGACAGAAAATGGTGGTATATACACAAAAACTAAATGTAGCGTATGCAGATGTACATGGGCTATTTAGAAGCTGTTTTATATAATTAGGGGAAGTTCCGTTATTTAATAAACTAAGAAACACTGGGGTTTAAGTAACTGAAAATTGGTATTGAAAGCTTCAAAGTAAATTCAGAAAGGCTATCTGCAGAGCTGTAGCTATGGGTGTATAAGTAGCGGCACAGGTTTTGAACGAAATCTCTTTGATCAGTCAGATTCGCTCCTTTTTTTCGTGAGATTCGCTCGGTCAGATTCGCTCAGATTCGCTTCAAAGTTTCCGTTTTACTACACAAGGAATAATTGTTCAATTTTCTCACTTGGGATTGCCTTTCATTTATTCTTGCAAATTCGTTCCATTTGTGTGCACTTGATGCGAATACTTGGGAAAAGCGCTTTTAGGATTACGTTATACACGATCGCCAAACAGCAAAAGTAATTGAGATCTGACCAATCAACGACGAACTAGCGTCAGCCAATAGAAATCCAGTCTCAACAACAACCTGTCGACCAAGCAAATTCGAGATATCTCCAACCAATCAGAATCCACAGTCCCAACAGCAACCCGACGACGGAAGGAACAAGCATTACTGCCAACTACCGGGGATTATTTGTTTATCTGTTAAATTTCCCAAATTAGGATTCCACTTCATTTGCGAACTTAGAACATTCGACATCAAATTTGGTAAGAAAAGGAATCCTGTCCTCCCAGCACGTCATAATCACTTTCCTAGCTCGAAACTTTAAAACTTATCTCTCCATCTATCAACCTCAAACCCTCTCCCCCAGTGCTAATTTAAATAGATAACTTTGTTTATTGCTCTTTTTCTGTAGTGTCATTACTGTTGAAATTTTAATTATATTGAATATTTAATTTATTAAACAAAAAAAAAAAACAAAAAAAAAAAATACGTGATGTAATACCCCCTGAAATGCTAACTATACACGTGCCTCTATGGAATGAACTTTTTTCTTTGTTATTTGTTTCTCTTCATATTTTTATGATATCCAAGACATGAAGCTCTGTGACAGTCACTTGTTAGCGACAGGACAGACACAGTTTAGTGAATATCAGAAAATATTACAACAGACGACAACGTACAAATAACCGCATTACAGCGTCTGCATTGATACTACTACCGATCCAACAACGACAACAACCTCAACCATAACAACAGCAAGAACTACTACAACTATTATTGAAATTACCGCCTCTACTACTAATTCCGCAATTACTGCTACTAACACTGCTTGATACTTCTAATAATAATAAAAGTAGTAGTAGTAATAATAATAACAATAATATATGTATGTATGTATGTATGTTTGTATGTATGTATGCATGTATGCATGTGTTATTTTATTCTAGTACAGACAAAATGGTTATTGGTAATTTCAATTGTTTTGCGAAGGAGTTTGACTTTTCATATAATTTAAAATTTCACTGCTACCTCTTTTTCTTTCCTTCATCCATTGATATAAAAGAGAATAAAATTAAATTAAAAATATAATAATAAATATTAATGAAAATAAAAATAAATGTAATAATAGTAAAGAAATAATAGAAACAGAAATAAAAATAGAGGGAAAAATGAAGAAGAAACGTACAGAAATTCTGATGACAAGGAAACATAGGGGAAATGAAAATAATAAAACAATTAATAATAAATTACAAAAAAAAGAAAGACTGCAAACAAGTCAAGATGATAATGGAAATGGTTTGGGCGAAATTAGTTAAATATTTTATATTGACTTTTCAGTAAAAGTTCTTAATATCTTTTGAAGAAGAGGAAGTAGCTAATAAAAATAAGTTTTTTTTTTTTTTTACTTTCATAACATTTGAGTCGACTTGCAGATATTGTTAGACTTTCCCCTGATGCAGTGAATTCATTTATTGACTTTTATTTCAAGTTCTAAAAATGTATATTTATGGAAAGAATGTAGAGAATGTACGGAAAAGAGAATACTGAAATAAAGAAAGAAAGAAAGAAAGAATGAAAGACAGACAGAATGAAAGGTAGAAAGATAAAAAGAAACAATAAATATATCGTAGAATTGAAAAAAAAATGTTAATTATGTTAACTTAAAAAAGTTGATTTTAATGTAATAATAGTACTGATGATGATAATAATAATGACGATGATGATCATGTTGATAAACAATTAATAGTATTCTAACATGCATGTTTGACATCCATTTAAGAAATGAGCCAGTTCACTGCCAAGTCAACCAAACAACAGCTAGAGTAGACACACAGTTTTAGTGTTGGGTGATAAAGAGTTGTCTGCTTCAGGGATCACTAAACACGTGAAGAACCTCACTGATTATTAATTTGGTGCGGCGACAATTATTTCAAATGTCGTGCATGATTTCATCTGCGTTTGCGTGTGTTTTCGTATTAAACAAAAAATGATGCCAGACAATAACTAACAACAACATCAACAGCAGCAGAAGCAACAACAACAACGGCAACAAGACCAATAATAATAATAATAATAATAATAATAATAATAATAATAATAATAATAATAATAATAATAATAATAATCATAATAGTAATAATAATATTCATTATGATGATCAAGACGATTATGATAAATTCAGAAACAAAAATAAATTAATAATGGATAAATCAATAAATCAATAAATAAATAAATTAAATAAATCAGTCGTTTCCGAATGTGTGGCAATCACCAAGTTCAGTAGAGTTGTCTCCCCTAAATAAAGACAGACCATTGCTCTCCTTTTCAAAGAATCAAATAAATAATTATGCACACAATAACAGTCCTAATAACGATTAATATTTGCAGTTTCATTTCAGTGGATAAACAATCATTAGTTAAAATGCTCCGTATGACAGCTTAGTGGTTTTTTTCTACATTTTGTCGACGTTTATATCGTAAATACTTTTTGGTATCTAAATAAACGTTATTTAAAACACTACATTAAGCAAGACTGCACAGATATGTACTTAGCCAGAGAGGGTTACGAGATTTTACTTGAAACGGTATGACTTTATTGGGGGGGGTTGAAATATTTATCATGTTATGAAATGAATTATGAAATAAGCCTCAGTCTGTGGTGGTTTTGTAGAATGTTGACAAGTTAATTGAATGCAACAGAAAGAAAAGTGACATGATACTGTGGACAATTAAATTATGTTTTTTCCTTTATTTATCCGCCCATCCTTCTGTCATCCATACATCCATCCATCAGTCACTCTCAGTCTGTCTTGGTGTGCATGTGTTTGTGTGTGTGTCTGTCTGTCCATCTATCTATCTCTCTCGATCTCTATCTATCTATCTCTCTATTTACCTATTTGTGTATCTGTCTGTATGTCACTCTATCTGACTTTCAGTCTGTGTATTTCTGTCTTTCTCTCTGTCAGTCTTTCTGTCTGTCAGTCTTTCTGTCTGTCTGTCTATCTATCTATTCATCTATCAAATCTGTCTCCATCTATTCTAATCTGTCTATCAAACCTCTTACTCTGATACATGATAAATTTTGCAGTTTCGTTCACAATGATGAACCTATTCTTCAAGACAGAGATTTCAAATTCTCGTCAGCAAAACTTTCTGTTTTCATTTAGCTCGTGGAAAGATAAAGCTAAAAGTTTAATTTACTTTAGCTGCAAATAGATCTTCCCAGGCGGTTTATCTTTTACATTTTCCGTCTTCTTCCAACAGTCCGTCTCGCGACTGTTGGACGACACATTATTCCACACCCTGCTGTCTGATGAGATCACCTTCATCAGGGCCGAGTCGAACAGCTCACTCATCAAACTGGGTACGAGCATGGAACTGATGCCCAACCCCATAGAGTGTCAAAAGGTGTGTGTCACACTAGAGAGGTGTACAAAGGAACCTCATGAAAGGAGAGGACCCACACCCGGAAAACCCACAAATCCCGATACCCCCATCGGACAGGCTTACTCGCAGGACAAAACAAGCGTCCAAGCCATCCATAGACAAGTGGACAAGACGTGGCTTACGGCACCTGGGGGGACTACACCTTCACTGCAGGACCCCTAAAACAGACAAACATAAAAAAAAAACCAAAAAGAAACAGAAACTAGTCACGGAAACAACAAAACAGACACCACACAGAAACGATTTCTTAGCAACACCAACCAAAACAAATCCGACCACACAGAGACAAAAGTACAAGCACCGACATGACAGCCCCACGAAACAAACTCACCAACACTCCCCCAGAGTAGTAACCAACACAGAGACAAAAATACAAGCACCGACATGACAACCCTACAAAACAAACTCCCCAACACTCCCCCAAAGTAGTAATCAACACAGAGACAGAAATACAAGCACCGACATGACAGCCCCGCGAAACAAACTCCCCAACACTCCCCCAAAGTAGTAATCAACACAGAGACAGAAATACAAGCACCGACATGACAACCCCACGAAACAAACTCCCCAACACTCCCCCAAAGTAGTAATCAACACAGAGACAAAAGTACAAGCACCGACATGACAACCCCACGAAACAAACTCCCCAACACTCCCCCAAAGTAGTAATCAACACAGAGACAAAAGTACAAGCACCGACATGACAACCCCACGAAACAAACTCCCCAACACTCCCCCAAAGTAGTAATCAACACAGAGGAGTTTCGCTCCTCACCCTGACGCCGGGAAGACCCTGGCCAAGAGATTTCCTATAAACAAACGTATCACCAACTGGACGGGCAACCTCCACACCTCAACAAAACACCCCACAAAAAAACACCCACTACACAACACAAAGGGTACACGCAACACCAACAACAACCACCACAACAACAGACCACTCCTTAAGAAAACTGATAAAAATAAAATCGGGCAAAGAAACGACAAAACAAATACTAGAAACGCTAAAGAAAGAAAAGCCAGACGTGATGATTCAGAACTACTGGGATGTGCTTCTGTCTGCCACAACAGAAGCAGAGCACATCCTATTCCACCAGAAACAATTCAAACTGCTGGCCTTTGAGGCACACCCTATAAAATGCGCCCAGTGCCAGAGATGGGGACATAATATAAAAAAATGCAGGTCGTTGAGGGAACACCCAACTTGTTTCAGGTGTTGGGGCAGACACCCCAAGAAAACGCCAGACAACCCGTGCCGTCAACCCATCC
The DNA here is from genome assembly GCA_012295275.1 of Chrysomallon squamiferum. NCBI lineage: Eukaryota > Metazoa > Mollusca > Gastropoda > Neomphalida > Peltospiridae > Chrysomallon > Chrysomallon squamiferum. The sequence goes on from CM022677.1 coordinate 8,180,497, forward strand.
AGTGAGCAAACTGCAACGGCCGACACCACACACACAGCCACCTATGTGCGGCCTACTAAAACGCACTGAAACACCTGGAGGCCAAACCCCCACACTCACATACCACTAGAACCCCTCACTCGTCAACCACCCACTCGCACATACAAGCCCCCAGGACAAACAAGAAACAAACAGAAATGGAAGGAATAATTAAGAAAGACAGCCCAGTGACAACCCTCCAGCTACTTAGGGTTATCACAGGCCTATTCCTAGACGAATCTCTGCGGAACCCCAACCACAACGCCAATAACAGATCGGATGCAGACATAGAGAAAGCCACTGTGTCAGCATGTCAGACAGAAACACCTGGGACTACCGCTGTAACTTGACACTGTGCTCACACAATCAGTGAATTACTACCAAAACAACATCAACACCGAGAACACCAAACAAGTAAAATAAATGCAATCAAAATACACGCAACAGAACTAATCTCCAACACTACCAAACTCCGTCACACCACACATGGAAGACAAACAGCACACACACAGAAACAACAAACCTAAACCATCTAAAGGCCTCAACATCCTACAATGGAATGCCAAAGGCCTCAAATCTAAATGTCATGGCGACGAACTCAAACAATACATAATCAACGCTAATCCTCACATATATGCATGAAACAAGAAACCTGGATCACCAACACACAAACACGGAAGAATCAACTCTTCCAAAACTTTAACATTCCAGGATTCTTTGGCTTCTTTCACAACACTAACTGCACCACGAGAGGAGGAGTAGCAACTTATGTCAGAAATGAACTATCCTACTCACGTATCCCACTAACCAATCACCACCCAACATAGAGACACTTGGGATAACAATCCATGGCCAGGCTGAAGACATTAACATTTTCAACTACTACACCCACCCAGGCAAAAATCACTACAACATAACACTAGAACACTACACTAAAAGCATTCCCTCTAAATATATCGACAACTCCATCATACTAGGGGACTTCAACAGCAGAAACCACCTATGGGGATCCTCTAGTACATGCAAACAGGGAACCATCATCGAGAAAAAGTTACGGATCTTAACAAACACATATGTCTGAACGATGGCACGCCAACCTTCCTATACAACACCTGGTCATGCCTTGATATCTGAACAGTGTCTGAAAAAAATAGCCTCTAAATGTGAATGGACAGTCCTCAACAACCTCAACAGCGATCACCTACCAATACTAATCTCATACAACACTGAAAATAACTGGAAAGAGGTACCAATAAACAAACACAAATGGAACTTCACGAAAGCCAACTGGACTGAATTTAAAAAGCAATGTCTGGAAACAGAACCCAAACTCATTCGAAGCAATAATATTGACACTTTTAACCAACATTTAACTGACAGAATAATTAGCATTGCCTATAAAACTATTCCAATTTCTAATTGTAAATACAAAAATAATTCAGTCCCTTGGTGGAGTGAAGAACTAAAACTCCTTACAAAGGCACGTAACAAAAACTTCCATACAAACAAAGAGAAGGCAGCTGCTCTGGGAGATGTCTTTAAAAACAACTCGAGTACAAACAACTTTCCCCCCAAATTTCGAAAAATTAAAAATAAACTAGAAACAGTCAACAAAATCCCACCTGATTCAAAAACCTCAGAAACGAAATATAATATTCCCTTCAGACTCCAAGAAATGACAGCGGCTTTCTCCGACTGTAAAGGAACAGTCCCCGGGCCAGACAAATTCTCCTACCTTTTCTTTCAAAACATGCCCACAGACATGCTAAATCTATTTCTGGAACTCTGTAACACTATCTGGAAGGAAGGATACCTTCCCCTCAAATGGAAGCATGCTGAAGTCTTCAGCCTTCCAAAACAGGGTAAGGACCTTTCCAACCCCTCCAACTATCGTCCTATCTCACTAACGTCCTGTGTCTGCAAAACCATGGAGGCTATGGTCAACACACGCTTAACACACCTTCTGGAAAAAAATAATCTAATTTCGACCTTTCAAAGTGGCTTCAGAAAGAACCACTCCACAAGCGACCACATAACCATATTACAATCTGAAATCTCCGAATCTTTGTTTACTGGACAAAAAGTGGTAGGAGTGTTTGTTCACATAGAAAAAGCCAATGATATGGTCTGGAGACATGGTCTTCTAATCAAAGTCTACAACATGGGCATAAGAGGTCCTATGTTCGGCTTTATAGAAGCATTCCTGAAAAACAGATCCTTTACGGTCAATGTAGACGAAAACTTCTCAGACAGCTTGGATTTGGAGAATGGGATCCCCCAGGGTTCAGTTATCGCCTCTACTCTTTTCAGCATTTTTATTAATGACCTAGCACATACTCTAGCCACTAACTCGAAAACTGCAACTAAGCTTAGTATAGGACTATTTGCGGATGATACAGCCTTTGGGCGTGCTGGAAACTGTCTTAAATCAAAACAGAAATGCAAAAAGACTTAAATAACTAACAAAAATGGGCGGAAACCTTGGGAGTCACTATCTCCCAATCCAAGACTGTCACCATAACCTTTGGGAGAAAAGCTAACAATAAACACAATAAAATAGACCTACATTACAACAACACAAAAATCCCACACGTAAACGCAGTCAAATTCCTGGGAGTCACCTTCGACAGGTGCCTTACCTTCAAACAACACATCACCAACACACTCAACACATGCACAGAATACATGAATTTACTGAAAGTGCTTTCGAACGCCAAATGGGGAGCTGACAGAAAATCTCTCTTGATGGTGTTCAAAGCACTAGTAGTGTCAAGACTCCAGTATGGGCCCCAGGCGTTCAGCGTGTGTCTGAATACCAACTAAACCCACTAGACACGGTATACAACAAGGCACTAAGAATTGTTGCCAGGGTCTTCCCAGGCTCACCGACGGACAGTCTGTTTGTGGAACTGAACATGCTACCGCTGCGAACCCGACGCAGCACACAGAGTCTCAAACACTGGTTCAAAATCAAAAATCTAATCCCCACCCATCCTATAAACACAATAATCCCAAACAACCTACCCTACATCAACGACAGAGAAGCATCACTTAACATCACACACAGGACAGCAAACAGACTAAACCTACTGGACCTAGAACTCGACAATAAAACAACTAGACATACCTCTAACGCTTAGACAGGAAGTATCGAAGACGGAACACGACCCATTTAAAAACGTAATTTTTGGAGCAGCATTAAGTGACCACTACTCGGACTTCATACAGGTCTATACAGACGGCTCCAAAGACCCTCTCACGGGAAGAACAGGCATGGCCTTTCATGTCAGGCAGGAACCACCCGACCCACCCTTCAACTACAGAGGTAGACTGACCAGCAACCTATCCGTCTTTACTACGGAACTAATAGCTATTCTCTCAGCACTTAAATGGATCCTAACTCACAATCACGAAAAAGAAATACCTCATACTGACTGACTCCCTCAGCTCACTGCAAGCTCAGCACAAACTCAAATTCAGCAGCTCCCAGTACATTAGAGAGATTATCGACATCAGAAACTGTATCAACTACAGAGAACACAACGTCACCTTCGAGAGGTTACCCGCTCACGTGGGTGTTACTGGAAACGAGCTGGCAGACAAAAACGCAAAACACTCGCTAGAAGACGACACGATCGACTTTGACTCTAAATACAACGTTAACGAAATCATGACCATAGCGCACAATAAGCTAATAGAATGGTGGCAACAAGACTGGGACAACAAAACTAGACTATGGCATTACATAATTAAACCGAAAGTAAACTCGCCCAGCCCACTCTCAGACAACAACAAAACAACTCAAACTTTAACCCGTCTCAGAGTGGGAGTGACCTACGGACTAAACGACAGTAGACACAGACTCGAAAACACTGTGAGTAACAAGTGCGGAACATGCCATAAACTGGACAATGTCAGACACTATCTGTTCTATTGCACGAAGTACGACAAGGACAGACGCAAACTAAACACAACTTTAACAAACATCAAAGTCAGATTTACTCCAGTTGACATTTTCAACTCTCCCAAACACTTAAAAAACAAGTAGACAACCTCATAATGCGATACGTGGAAGTAAAAAAAATCAAAATATAAACATAGAGACAATTTCATAAAATACTACATAAAATAAACATATCCCTATCTAACCCCAGAACCAACTGGTAACCTCCCTTTCGACAGATTTGCGGCCAAACAACTCCAAAAACATACAACAACGCGACGCTAACAACAACAAAAACATACAACAACAACGACTCTAACAACAACAAAAAACATACAACAACGCGACGCTAACAACAACAAAAACATACAACAACGCGACGCTTTTTTTTACAACAACGCGACGCTAACAACAACAAAAACATACAACAACGCGACGCTAACAACAACAAAAACATACAACAACGCGACGCTAACAACAACAAAAATACAACAACGCGACGCTAACAACAACAAAAACATACAACAACGCGACGCTAACAACAACAAAAAAAAAAACAAACGCTAACAACAAAAAAACCCAACAAACGATGCTAACAACAATGTGCATATACGCTACGAGATATTTTTGTTTCTCTTTTCCTCTCAACTCTCGTTATATAATAGTAAAACTAACAACGCGAATAAAACAAACAAATATAACAAATAAAAAAATATAAATAAATAAAACCCCAAAACATATAAAATGCGACGCTATATAACATAAAAACGCCCGATATATATGTATGTGTAACGATGTATATTTTTTCTTATATATCTATATATGTTACATAATATTTGGAAATAAATAAATAAATTAATATAAATAAATAAACCCCCTCAAACAAAACCCTCAAAGTTTATTCCAAATTGCCCATATCAAATGCATATATTCACCGTCCCCGTCCCCGTATATAGGTATATATCCCTATATATCCTGTCCCCTTCCCCTTATGTATCCCCGTCCCCATCCCTTATGTATTCCCCTTCCCCCCCCTTTGGATCCCCTCTCCTTAACTAAAAACCCCTCCCCTTTATTCCAAATTGCCCCCTTCCCCTTCCCCTTCCCCGTCCCCGTCCCTTCCCCTTTCCCCTTCCCCTTCCCCCCCCCCGTCCCCTCCCCTCCTTCCCCTTCCCCCCTTCCCGTCCCCGTTCCCTTCCCGTCCCCTTCCACTTTCCCTTCCCCTTCCCCTTCCCCTCTCCTGTCCCGGAACCCATCCCTGGCGATCCCAGAGACCGGATCCATGATAGGCGTGCCTGAACCTTGAATTGGACGTGGGCACGTAAAAAGAGTTTTCCATCCTTCCATCTTTGATCAGTGCCCTTCTTGAGAGTCTTTGTCTGCACAAGACAAAGGAAAACGCAGACAATGGTAATTATGTTTTAATGTTTTGTATATGTAACATACATCTTGAATGATTGAAGATAGCTAAATCTATTACTGTTGAATTTTTCATAGTGTTATTCTTTTTTAAATTAGCACAGACGAATAATACTGACAGCAAGAAAACATTATCCTATAAAAATATAGTTATTGATAAACCAATTTCTGTTTTCGGTTAATGCAATGTCTCACAAAAGACTGAGGACCTACAATATGCCGTTTTCCAAACATACAGTACATAAAAATTATATATTTATTTGCAATCCCATTGATAATATATTATACAGAAATGTTTCTATATATTTTATCCAAAACTGACATTATTTATAAATACTCTTGTAAAGTAGAGTCATACAATTTTTTCTTTTAAATTTCATTTTCTTGTATTCATTTTGTTACATATTTATTTATTTATTTATTTATTTATTTATTTATTTATTTATTTATTTGGCACACCTTAACTTGTATAGTGGATAGGTAGACTTACTGATTTATATAGTTTGCTGTCAATTTAGCGTTTATATTCCTTGTTAGGTGGCCATTAAAGCACCTTGTTACCGTACACTGAGCCTTAATAAAACATCCAAGGTGTTTAAAGGTGTGACCACGTGACAGTCGTCTCTTTATAACACTCCACAGTGAACCATCATAACACATTTCTGAACAGCAGTATTTAAACATACTCTAATTAATACGCATTGTAAAATTACACGATTTATACCATCAGCCAGTTTCATTCATCTGCAGTCATAAAGCAAACCAGTTTTCATTTTGTGTCGTATTTCATCAGTAAAGATTGTATTTTCTATGTAGCTATATTTAAAAAAAAACTAAAATAAGAAAACTTTCAGTGCTAACCAGCTTGGTACGGTGTGACAACCTCATTAGTGCCTCTTTGCGAGACTTGTTTTTAATTGTAATTTTGTTTTCTTTGTAGTGAATTATAGAATTTCACTAAATCTTTATTGTTATATGCCCATTAAAGCGGAATGTCTGCTACATTTTATCTTAAATATCTTATTATATTACGATAATATTTATTTAGCTATCTTGTACAATCATGTTTATAATTTATATTTTTACAGTCGTTAACTGTTTGCCTAATTAATGACAGAAAATGGTGGTATATACACAAAAACTAAATAGAACGTATGCAGATGTACATGGGCTATTTAGAAGCTGTATTATATGATTAGGGGAAGTTCCGTTATTTGATAAACTAAGAAACACTGAGGTTTAAGTAACTGAAAATTGGTATTAAAAGCATCAAAGTAAATTCAGAAAGGCTATCTGCAGAGCTGTAGCTATGCATGTATAAGTAGTCACACGCGTTTTGAACGAGATCTCTTTGATCAGTGCCCTTCTTGAGAGTGTTTGTCTGCACAAGACAAAGGAAAACGCTGACAATGGTAATTATGGTTTAATGTTTTGTATATGTAAGATAACGTATTTTAATAATTAAAAGATTATTTAGAAAGATCAAGTAACCAACTGGGCTGAATTAGTTTTGTATTATTTGTCAACGCTATTTGCTTTGATAACGTATCGTCGAATCGTACGATTTAACTATGTAATTATATATTACCCTTGAGGGTTAATCTGTGTAAACAGCATATATATATATATATATATTACCCTTGAGGGTTAAAAGCATATATATTATATAAAACAATTATCCATACTGAATTCGGGTTTGTGTTATTGTTCTCTCGTGGATACAGAATAGTCATTTAATAGTTAAGCTGTCTGAGATAATGAACACCTTGTCACCTGACGCTATTATAGTCTGCTACCCTTTGAGGTACTAACACCACTCAGACTAGTCACATGACATATGGCACTACCTAAAATCCTTTAAGTTAGCATCTCAGAAAACACCCAACTCCTTGTAATGCCAAAATTAACTGAGAGTTCCTGTCAATATTATAAAGAGGATGGACTGTAATTAAGATTAAAAAAGAACAAATCACACCATAATGAACGTTTGTAATATTATGTAAAATGTTTCAATTTGACGAAAGTTTCAAATTTTGAGTTTCACAAATGTCTAATTTTGAACTGTTGCCATTATCTTTGAATTCAGCTTACGTTAACACGTCACACAGCAAACTGCCTAAATAACAAGTTGGTATTTGCTTCATTAATTAAACTTTTACCTGTCTGTGTATCAATTTCAGGTGCTGATTTATACAGGTATTTGGAAGACGCGCCAGATCGTGTTGTTCTCATCATCAGCGCTGACCTCGCACACACGCATCTCAGCACTGACCCATACGGCTACTCCAACGCATCAGAGCCATTCGACCATGTAAGTACAACCAGTCAGTCGTGCTTGAACCTTTTAAAAATACTTTAAAATTTCACCAGCACAACAGTATCAAAGCAGATATGTTTTGTAATAGCACCTGAGCATATTTTTATATTTGTGATTAGTAGGTGTTAACTAGGCTTATTTATTTGTTTGAATTAATGAATGGAACTGACGTTTGGGAGGATTTCTAAAACTATTTATGTTTAATGTTATGGGTAGGAAAGAACATGCTGCAACTGTTTTGTCTTCAGTGCTGAAAGACTTGTGTGGTTAGTACATAACTGATCACAGTTTGTTTTTGTTTCATTAATACAGCTGTCACGATGGTTCTCATT
>CM022677.1:8188725-8241694 GCA_012295275.1 Chrysomallon squamiferum
TTTATCTGGCTGCTATATTTTAACCCTGAATATTCACTGTACATCTCAAATAGAAATATTAAGATGAATATCTCTTCATATATAATTAATTATTTGCTAATATTTCAAGTGTAACCTCAGCTTTTAAATATACATCTGTCTAGAAAAAGAAACTTAGTATTTGATTATCAACACCATCTGAGGTGCAGCTAAAAACTAATCCTGATTTTGTTAGTAACAGAAAATTGGAATCTGGAAGGCCTGTTTATTTCTGAATTTCTCAACTATCCTTCTTGAATGAGATGATATTCAAACAGTTATACGACAAATGATACTGAAAGTTACAGGTATGATTTCACTGTAAGCATTCGGAAGTATAGAGGGAGCTTCCGTGTTGTAATTCTTAAAAATAACAGTAGCTTTATATGTGACATCAAAAATATATCGAGAAATAAAGAGGGCGCATCTAGTGTAACATTTTATAAACACCAGAACATGATTCACTGAAAAACTAGGATTAACTTCACACGGCCTTATGAAAATAACACTTGCAGTTTTAACGCCGCCATCACTATCTATATCAGATCTCACTAGTGTCTCAACAGAGGTGTGGCGTTAATATTAACACATCGTCGTTATGAAAATAAGCAGCTTAATTACCTGTAAAAAGAAAAAGGTGAGAATTATTACCTGTAAGAAGAAAAAGGTGATAATTAATTGGTGGTTGAGCGGTGATATTTATAGTTTGTAGGTAAGTATGTTGATTAATTTTAATCTCATATTTTATTAATATTGTAACATTTAAACATTTCACGACAGTTTGTACTGATTAGCTGAGAACAAAGATGTTATTTTATAATGTGAAATTTTTTCATTACATTCATCAGCGCAAGTTGTATAGTCTGATATACTTTATATTTCTGACTACACTTTAGATATTAATATAACCTCTCCACCAATATATATAATTGTATACAGCATTTTAAAAATTAAATTTTAATGACTTGATTATAATTTAAAATTAATATTTCGTATAAAGAACATACTGATATTTAGATGTGGAGCGGCGATATAAAGCTTCTATCTTACGTTAAGATCTCAAAAGTATTATAAATATGACGTTAATGCAGTTAATAATAAAATATTTTCTTTTTTTGTATGTGTGTGTGTGTGTTTGCTTATGTGTGTGTGTGTGTGTAAAAAATGAAAACACTACTGTAAGGTAACACGCCTGTATTTTACAGGTTTGACATATCTAAACGATACAAACTTGGTCTTGATGACAGACTGTGAATCTTTATGGACGTGGAAGCATTTGACGGGAGATCTCGCGCAGCTGTTGGAGAAATGGGTTGTTTTGTTGTTTTCTTTATTAAATTTATATGTCCAGTTTTTTCAAACTCGGAACAAGCAAGGTATGCAGACCTAGACATGCACGTTGTACAAATGGATCAGATGTTTTAATTCATTGGGGAGTGACTGGGAAAACTAACTGTGTCTCTAGTGAAATCTTTCTGACGGGCATATGTCTGTACCCAAAGATTCCAGATCTCGCCAAGCAAAACTAAACTTTGTTATTAATCAAATAAACTGAAGAATCATGGATATACAATCAGACTTTATTTAAACTGTTTTTTTAAAAATATTTATGAAGTTAAACTTTTATCTGAACTCAGGTTTTGGTTATTTGTTTGAATGTTTTACAAAAGGAGTTATTATCATTATTATTATTATTATTATTATTATTATTATTATTATTATTGTTGTTATTTTATTTATTTATTTTTTGTTATTATCAAAATTTTTTTTTATACAAAATGCATTTGTCTTGTTTTTTTAAATCAGTGTTGAAATATGTATTATAATTTTCTGCAAGTGTTAATACACATTTAATTCTGTTCCTGAAAAATGTAAAATTATCCTATTCGAAAATAGTGAATAAAATGCCTTTTGTAAACTGTGAATGTGAAACAAAATGACTCAATATTTTTCTCAAATTCAGCAAACTAACAGAAACAACCATACGTTCATTTTTGTCTTTTGTAGATAACAACGTTAATTATTCAGCTTGGATTTGTTACACTGTTAACAATTACTAATTGTTACAGCAGAAACGTAAACCGTTTGTTAACTGAGTCAATTCAGAAATTATACAGTGTTATACAGCTTATACACCAGCTCATTTATAGAGCGTTATATCATTATTATTACTGTTTAGTCGATGACCGGGGAGACTGTTGTTTATTTTTTTATAACAAATAATTATTCAGCTATTTCTAATACAGCAGAAATTAAACCGTTTGTTAACTGAGTCAATTCAGAAATTATTGTCGACCAGTTCATTTCATCATTATTTTAACCGTCGCTGTTGTTGTTATACAACAAATAAGTTAATACAAACCGTCTTTATTTTAAAGTTTACTACAACAACAACAATAAAGTTATTATTTTATTGTTTTGGGGAGACTGTCACGGATCGTAAGAAAACAACAGTGACTAAATATTTTAGGCTTCTGTCTTATCCTCTGGCGTCGTGTTATGATGGCGAAGTAATACTGTTTGATTTTATATTTTATATTTTAATTAATTAATTTATTGTTTTATTTATTTAGTTGTTGTTGTTCTAGCAGTACAGTAAGGAGCTTTATTATGATTACAGTCTGCACGAAAGAAAACTGGAGAATAAGGTGTTTTTTGTTGTTTTTTTGGATATATATATATATATATATGGTATAAAATTAAGTAGTTAATTAATTAATGATTTTAAAAAACAACAAACAAGACAAATATTTCCCCCCGTCCAAAAACAAAAAAACAAAAAAAAAATTAAGAACATCTACAACAACCACAATAATAAATATATAACATTAACAATAAAACTAAATTTACGTAATAAATATGACACTTCAGTTCACAACTGGATTGGTGTAAAAAATATATATACTCTTAAAAAAAGTAGGGAACTCTAATAAGAAATTACAATTGCTAAAATTATTACCCGCGGAGAATGGTTTTGTGATATGAACGAATTTTATGTATTCCTCGTTCCAAGTCAAGTTGAAAAAAGCTAAAACATACACTGGCTCAAGAACGATCTCGCGACCTACAGTGAAAAAGGCTGGCTGTTACATGTAACCGATTGGTCCTGTGATGTAACACTGTCTATATTACATGTATCCGATTGGTCCTGTGATGTAACACTGTCTATATTACATGTAACAGACTGGTCAGATGATGTATCGTTATCCATGTTACAGACTGGCTTGTAACCAACAAGAAGTTGGAAGAGATCTCGTTCAGAAAACAGTGACAAAGAAATGAAACAACTGGAGTGTGTACTCGATCGACTGGAGAACGTTATCTCTTGTTGACGGAATGATTATACTGGAATTAATGATGGAAGTGAAATGAGTAAAGATGAATTCATTGACAGATCTGGCTGGAGAACATATTTTTATATAAACAATGGGCCGTAACTCTTAAAAGCTTATAATTATGTTGACTAAAAATAGTTGAGATTCAGTGTTAATTAATGGAAACTTCAGTTCCTGACACAAATGAAGTCCAGTTTTAATTTTTTTACAGCTTATAAAAAAAGATAACTACATTATAAAACATGTTGAAAGTTAAATATTACGGAAAAAAAAAAAAGGAAGTAATTTTAGTAAATCTTTCACTGTGGGTTAAAGTTAGCTGATTTAAATATACATTTATCAAAATATTTTTTCTTTAGTTTATTTGGAAACATTGTTACGTGATAGGAAATGAATTGGTTAAATTTATTTCAAAACATCCTTAATTTTATCACACTGTTTCGAGTAAGGTTTATGCCCAGGGTTAACTTTAATATGAAAAAGCTGCAAGACCTGGAAAATGACACGAGGAGTTTCAGAAGTATGGTTAGCATTTTGGTTAGGTTTTGGTTAGGTTTAGGTTAGTCCAACTTTTGTGCAGAGTTAAATGTCAGTTAACCTGAAGCGTGTCTTCATTCAGCACAAACTGACAATTTATAGCTTTTTGGTAAAAGTAAATCAGTTCTGAAAGAGAACGTCGTTTTAACGAAAACCTTCGATTTTTTTTTTTTTTTTAAATGTTTTATTTTATATGTAAATATATATTTGATAAATTGGCTTTAAAAAAAACAAACAAACAAATAATAAATAAATAAATAAATAAATTAAAAGAAAAACAGACAATACGTGTGTTGTAATATGATTTGTTAAGCTGTATCAGGTGAAATAATATCGCGTTCTGAAACTAATATCTTTCTACCTGCTAATAAAAGTCAACTATAAATACTACTGCTACGTACAAACAACAAAACATAGTAACTGATATCTCAAAAATGTGAATAGATACTAAACTGCATCCTCACTGGGGATCTGTAAACTCGTCTTTTAAATCCCGGTGTTACAAAGCATATTTCGTCTTTTCTTCTCTATGCACGCTCGAGTTAGTTGGAGCAAGGGACTGATTCACAATAATCACAGAGGAGGGACACAGGGCCGGTACTGAGGCTTCAGTGTTTATAGGATGTGGAATAAAACCATATATTATTGTTTCATTTTGATTTGTTTTGTTTATTTATTTATTTATTTTTATTTTTATTATTATTATTTTTTTAATTTTTTAATTTCAGTTTTCTATCAGTTCGTAACCTATAAGTAGAGAAATATGATGCTAAAAATAAATATTGTGACGTCCGGTTTCTCAAATAGATTACAATACAAATCACTTTAAGACACACACACCACAGACGCATACAAACGTACATACAACTTGGATATATATATATATATATGCTGTCTCACAGATACGTGCAAACAACGAAAAATATGTAAAGGAGACATAGTAGTGAATAAATAAATACAAACATAAATAAATAAATAATGAATACAGAAGTTACTACTATTACTACTACTTCCACTGCTACTATACTACTACTACTACTACTACTACTAATAATAATAATAATAATAGTGGTAGCAGTAGAATTAGTAGTACTAGTATAATTGATATTACTTTTGTTTGCACTACTACTATTATTAATATTACTAGTGTTACTAATTATACTATTACTGTTACTATTACTGCCACTACTACTACTAATAAAACTCAGCTATAACTACTACTGCTAATATTTGTATAAGTTATTACTACTACTTCAACGACAACTACTTCTATTACTAGCTACGACAATTACTACTACTACTAAGAATAATTGTAATTAATCAGTGTGAACAGTATGCCAGTAATATATTTCATAAGGAACAGTACATATAAATAATCAAAATCAAATAAAATGTGAATGCAGTTAAATAAAATAACAAAATAACGATTTTCAGTGTGTATATATATATATATATATATATATATATATATATATATTAAGGGAAAATACCAACGTAATAAATATAATAAAGTAAATTCATATTAACTAGAACATCTAGTAAATTTACACGACGATATTAAATGCCAGGATCGCTTAATAAACGATGGATGGCCCTGACTACTACAACTACAACTACAACTAATAATCAGTTACAGTTTTTGTGGAACTGTCATAAAGAAGCTATACATTTCATAAATAAACCAAATTAAATAAAAATGAGCAAACGAACGAACAAAATGACGACTGAACTAACGAGGGAACCAGAGAAAGAGAAAAACTAAAATAAAAAAATACTGAAAATAAACATAAAAAGGGAAACAAAATTAACACTGTCACAACACAACTGAAGGCGTTATTATCATTGATGTTGTTTTTGTGTCATTGCAGTTACCGTTATTATTTCTTTATTGTTGTTATTACTATTACTATTACTTTTATTATTATTATTATTATTGTTGTTGTTGTGGTTGTTGTTATTAATCCTATTTGTGTTGTTGTTGTTATTATTATTATTATTATTATTACTCTATGACGCACTGTATAAAGTGTTCTATTCACAGATTATGAAGGATGATCTTTGACCCTCTCTCTCATTACTACGTACAAACAACAAAACTTAGTAACTGATATTTGAAAAACGTGACTAGATACTAAACTGCATCCTCACTGGGGATCTGTAAACTCGTCTTTTAAAGCCCAGTGTTACAAATCATATTTCATCTTTTCTTCTCTATTCACGCTCGAGTTGGTTGGAGCAAGGGACTGATTCACAATAATCACAGAGGAGGGGAACAGGGCCGGTACTGAGAGTTCAGTATGTTTAAGATGAGGTTCAAAACCATATATTTGTGTTTTATTTTATTGAGAAAAACAGTTGCACACACAGACAGATAGACAGAGATCCAACAGCAACACTGAAAACATTATAATGTTAAATGGTTTGTTACTTGTTACTTGTTATTCATTGGTGTGCAGTGTTTCGTTTTTGTCTCCGCTTTCGTAGAGAGAGAGCGAAAGAGAGAGAGAGAGAGAGAGAGAGAGAGAGAGAGAGAGAGAGAGAGAGAGAGAGAGAGAGAGAGAGAGAGAGAGAGAGAGAGAGAGAGAGAGAGAGAGAGAGAGAGAGAGAGAGTTCCTGCATCAACTAAGTTCCTGTGTTTGCTGTTTAAAAAAGTAATTATGAATAATGGATGACTGACTAACACTACTTATTTTGTGACAAATGTTCTGTAATGATTAGAATGTAGCTTACAGGCGCCCTGCACGTTACACACGTATCAGTAACAGTAAGAATGTCTTCATGTTTTCCACTGTGTGGATAAAAAGAAACACAATAACAGTTATCTGATTCACATGTCGTAATACAGTGACTGGAACTTATCGACACTCAGGTTAAATAAGATGACTAAAATTCAGCAATTTTTGTTTACAGTTTTGTGGAGTAGAATTTGTTGTTATGAATAGGTGAGATAAAATACGAGTAAATCTCCAACCCAAACATTTTAGATTTTTTTATTATTAGTAGTAGTAGTAGCAGTAGTAGTACTAGTATAACTACTACTACTACAATTGCTGCTATTATTATTACTATTATAAGTATTATTAAAGTATTATTATTATTGATATTTGAAACAATGACATTGGAAAATAGTTTGACTTTGTACTGTATCGTTTAAAAACATCACTATATGAACGAGCTTACTGAAAGGCTATGAAAACCAGCGAAGCGATAACTTGTATTATTCATACTGGACGTTTTTGTGCTCATGTTTTCTAAATAATCTGGTTCAACAAAACATTCATTCACAATATCAACAAGATGTCAAAATTGTGACGGTTTTATTCAGACACACTATTCTCACACACAAACACACACACGTAAGGTAAACTGCAAATTAAAATACTTAGTAACACCGCTGACGTAATATTCAATCCCCTGTTCAATTCCCTATTTCCAAACATTTGAGAATTGCTCTCTGATTCAAACAGAAATATACTTGCTTGGTTTAGCTAAATAATAAAATATACAATATTATAATTTCATTAATTTAATTGCTTCTTTCTTTCTTTCTTTCTGTCTTTATTTATTTATCTTAAATAGAACGAAATAAAATATATATAATAAAGGAATATATATTACTATAATTTTATTACCATTGTGTATATCTGACTAATATCATATATTCACCTTGTATCATGTTTTCATTATTATAGTTTATTTATATATCTTACGAAAAAAACTGATACTATTCAAATTTAAAGAAGAAGTAATTTTGGCGGCTAAATGTATTATCTTTCTCCGACCTTCTACAAACCAGTTGCTGTGTCTATTATTACCGCACGTGTGACAGACTGTAACATGCATTTAAAAAATTAATGAACTACACTAATTATGTTAAGGTAGTTGTTACTTTCACTGCTGTTTACTTTACCACAACCATTTAAAACATTCACGATTATTTTTATCTCAGAAGAAACAAAAGTGTTCTAGAAAGTTTCAAGACGTCCACCCCTTTATTGAAATTGGTTTATTCCACTCACCGAGTGACGTCTGTCAAAACCGACTTCTCCGCCAGCAAACTGACATTGAAGAGAACTGTTTGCAGGTGTTAAACTTTTCATTTCTTAAGACAAAGGTAAGAAGATTTATTATTATTATTATTATTATTATTATTATTATTTATTTATTTATTTATTTATTTATTTTTTGTTGTTCTTGTTATTTCGTTAGTGTAAGATATTATAAAATAAAACAGTAATCTAGGTCATTTTCATAATAACATTTTTGTACAAAATTGTTTAGTGTTAGAGTGGAGGTTGTTGCTCAGTGGTCAGAGAAAAGCAGTGTCTGGCGATGTGTTGTCGCATTTATCTTTCTCGATTACTTTATCAGTGAATTAAGCCATTTAACTGCAGATTAAAAATGTGTTGAGTTCACGTTAATAAAATAATGTTCAGCAGCAATCAGAAATTCATTCGTTTACTATGAAATGTTTCGTTCTTATTACACTGACTACATTACTTCTGTGAATGTCACGTTTCTTTCATTGTCTACATTCGAGTTTTAACATGAAAATGAGTGAGCTTGGTTACGTAGCATAGGCCGAAATAGTGGTGTGCGAAATTACCTTGCAGCATTCCTTGACACGTCACAAATGTTTATTTATTTATTTATTTCATGCTTTGTTTCATATAACGTATTAAAGTGGAACTGTCGTTTTCCTTCTCAAACTGACGTTAAATTTAGCAAGCTTGTAATTCACTTTAATAGTTCTTTTATTTTCTTACAAAGAAAATAAAATTAATAAATGAATCAATAAATGAGTACTTTAAATAGCATATTTATAATTTTATAATTAAATTCGCACGTTTATTTATTTATTTTATCCTTTCATTTATTTATTTATTTATATATTCCGTTGGCCCTTTGAAGTAAACGGAATTGATATTTTATTTTTATTTTGTGTGTGAATGTTTTCTTTACTTTTGTTTGTTTGTTGTTTTGATTCAAAAATCTTTTAATTTTGACCTCCAGTCAGTTCTTTTCAACTGCTATTCTTGTCTCTTATTGCTATTTATTCATTTATTTATTTATTTAATTATTTATTTATTTATTTATGATGATGATGATGATTATTATTATTATTATTATTATTATTATTATTATTTTGTTTATTTATTTATTTATTTTTTTGTTATAATATTTAATCATATCAAAATATACTTTTTTATATAAAAATGCATTTGTTTTATTTTCTAAAATCTTCAGAATATGAAATATGTATTATAATTTTCTTCCAGTGTAAATACATACATTTAACTCTCTCTCTGTGAAAATGTAAAATTATACAATTTAGAATTTTCTGAAAATGAATGTGTGAATAAAATGCCTTCTGTAAACTGTGAATATGAAAGAAAATTACTCAGTATTTTTTACTGAAAAGTACGCAGCAAACTAATAGAAACACGTTCCATGTATCAGTTCATGTCTTTTGTTTATTGAGACTACTGAATCAAGATTAATAAAGCGTAATTTTTATATTACTGACTGTCACGCGGATTTCTCTAAGTTGTAAATGTGTATCTGTCTCGGGCAGATAATAACGAGAACGTTACGACGGCAACGACGGCGGCATTAGCACAGATAATAATAATATATTTTAGTATAAATAGGACATGAAAAGAAAGCAACAATATTAACGAATAAAAAACCAAAAGGAAGAATGAAGTGTACTGGAATAACGTTAGGAACAACGCCGGTACAACGGCAACGACGGCGACATTAACATACACACACACACATATTTAAAATTTATATGTGATGTGATTTCAAATCATTAAATTTATTATTTAAAATTTTGTTGCTGTTTTATTGTGTCATAGCTTTTTAAACTTATTTATTTTTCTGTTTTTGTTATTGTCAGTGTTACTTTTTCTTTATCTATATTATTGTTGTTGTTGTTGTTGTTTGTTGTTGGCGGTGTTGTTGGGTACTCAAAAGTAATTTTAACTACAGTTAACTATAAGTTTAAATCTTTTTATCCTGATTTCAGAAACATAATATTTAAAATTGTGAGTCAAATTGTTCGAAAGTTATGGATTTTTTAAAATAAAACAAAAATAAACACACACACACACACACACACACACACACACACACACACACAGAATTATTAACAAAATAAATTAGTCTGAGTTTGACCAACTACTTGGAGCGAGTTGTTACACTGTTAACAATTACTAATTGTTAGTAACTTTCCCCACCTTACAAACGTTATACAGTGTTACACAGCGTTATACAGCGTTATACAGTGTTATACAGTGTTATACAGTGTTCCTTACTGTTTATTCGATACCGAATTTCACCAACAACAGTACGTTGTTTTTTATAACAAATAATTATTCAGCTATTTCTAATATAGCAGAAATTAAACCGTTAGTTAACAGAGTCAATTCAGAAATTCGACCAACTCATTTGTCATTATTATTACTATGACCGTTGCTGTTGTTGTTACGAGAGGCTGAGAAATACAGTTAAGGTTATAACCGTCTCATTGTTTTAAAGTGTGTATACAACAACAGCAACAATAAAATTATTTGTACTTGCAAGTTATCTATATTATTGTTGTTGTTGTTGTTGTTTGTTGTTGGCGGTGTTGTTAGGTACTGAAAAGTAATTTTAATTTTAGGAAATAAAGGTTGACTACAGTTAACTATAACTGTAGATCTTTTTATCCTGATTTCAGAAACATTATTTTTTATATATATTTTTTTTCGGATATATATTATTTCATTATGAATTAAGAATTCATTACAAACAGTAGAATGATCAAATTAATTTATTAATTAATTAAAGATTTAAAAAAAAAAAAAAAAAAAAAAAAAGCGACCCCCAGAAAAAAGGATGTCAATATTACATGTGTCCGATTGGTCCTGTGGTGTAACACTGTCTATATTACATGTAACAGACTGGTCACATGATGTATCGTTATCCATGTTACATAACAGACTGGCTTGTAACAAACAAGAAGAAGGAAAAGATCAAGTTCAGAAAACAGTGACAAAAAAATGAAACAACTGGAGTGTGTACTTGATCGTCTGAAGAACGTTATCTCTTGTTGAAGGAATGATTATACTGGAATTAATGATGGAAGTGAAATGAGTAAAGATGAATTCATTGACTGACCTGGCTCGAGAACATATTTTTATATAAACAAAGGGCCATAACTCTGAAAAGCTTATATTATGGCTAAAAATAGTTGAGATTCAGTATTAACTAATGGAAATTTCAGTTCCTGACACAAATGAAGTCCAGTTTTAAATTTTTTTACTGCTTATAGAAATGTTAAATGCATTATAAAACATTTTGAAAGTTAAACATTGTCAGAGAAAAAAAAAATAGTTTAGTAAATCTTTGACTGTGGGTTAAAGTTACGTGATTTAGTTATACATACATCTAATGTTTGTTTTACTTTAGTTTATTTGGAAACATTGTTAAGTGATAGGAAATGACTTGGTTAGATTTATTTCAAAACATCTTAATTTTATAACACTGTTACGAGTAAGGTTTATGCCCAGGGTTAGCTTAAATAGCTGAAAACGCTACAAAATCTGGAAAATCATATGAGGAGTTTCAGAAGTATGGTTAGCATTTTGGTTAGGGTTTTGGTTAGGTTTAGGTTAGTCCAACTTTTGTGCAGATTTAAATGTCAGTTAACCTGAAGCGTGACTTCATTCAGCACAAACTGACAATTTATAGATTTTTGGTAAAAGTAAATCAGTTCTGAAAGAGAACGTCGTTTATCGAAAACCTTCGAAACATTTTTTTTTTTTTTTAAATGTTTTATACGTAAATATGTATTTGTTAAATTGGCTTGTCAACTAACATGTTGTCATACAAATCAAGATCGTATAACGTAATAATAATAATAATAATAATAATTATTGGTTTTTGATTTATCGGTTTTTTATACTTCCTTTTTTATTTGTTTGGACCTACATACGATCCTGAAGACTTCGCTGTGTGTTGATTTCTTTTCAAATAATGCTAGCAGTTCTTAATTACATTATTAAACGTACTGCAATAATAATAATAATAATAATAATAATAATAATAATAATAATTGTGACGAAGATATTAAATATTTTCTTTGCTATAACGTTAAACACGGATATCTATGAAACTGTCTCTTCTAATATGCAAAACTAACACTAGCAATAACAATAACAATAACACTACTACTACTACTACTACGTATAATAATAATAATAATAATAATAATAATAATAATAATAATAATTGTGACGAAGATATTAAATATTTTCTTTGCTATAGCGTTAAACACGGATATCTATGAAACTGTTTTATTAGATACATTTCTCTTCTAATATGACGTCAGCAAGGAAAACTCGGGTCTGAGGAAGAACAAGCGACAAGCGGTGCTTTGCACAACCCGGCTGTTCCTTTTGATGAACACCGAGGTCACTGGAGATGAACTTTAAACTTTGACCTTGCTTTGATAAGTGATGAACATTTACCAGCGAGATATAGTAAGATACTTTTCTCACTTTTGGTACGGCCATCATGCTGACTATTTGTTTTATATATATATATTTTTTTCTTATTATTATTAAATATGTCTCTAAATTAATAAATTTAAGCTGTTAATCCGTTATTTATCTAGTGGATAATTTACAAATCCCTGTCAAACAGGTCATAGACGGTGATAACAACAACATAAACAATTGCAATAACACTAACAATAACTCTACTACTACTACTACATATAATAATAATAATAATAATAATCATATCGAACACAAAAACTATAGACTTGAATAGTGAACTGGCGGCTTCAGGTCTTTTCGCAAGATTATATAAATAAACCTTTCGAAAATAAAACATGCAAGGTGATTATATGATTTTAGTCACATAAACACAATTGTAATAAATTAAGAACTGGATAAAATAGTGTATAGTTTACAAAATCTTATCTTCTTTTGTCTGGATTGTGCTGTTTGTGTAACTCACATTTTGTTAGCAATTGTCATTTGATTTATTCTTCACCGGACGACTAAATTGTGAGGTACTTTCAAACTACTTTTTCTTTTATTATCAGTTTTTAAATTATACTAAATGAGGAGATTACACCATGTCATTCTCAGTATAAAATTCGAGACCCAGCACTTCAGTGTTATATTAATACAGATTTATTTGACATGACGAAGTATTTTATCTCTGTGTGTCACGCGGTCCTGCTGAATCACGCGGTCAGCTGTTGTCTGCCAGGAGAGAAAACTATTTCTTATCAGTGTCAGTAAAATTCATGATTGATAAAACCTCAAACGTCAACCGCTTTTTAAGTAATTTATTATGTTGTTGTGTTTTATCTTTATAAGATCCAGTATAATCCAGTTCGTCGTTCAGTTTCTGATTAGAATTTTTCCACTGAGTGCGTGTGTCTGTGTGTGTGCGTGTGTCTGTGTGTGTGCGTGTGTATGTGTATGGTAACGTGTCAGTGTGTGTGTGTATGCGTATTTGTATGTGTTTATTGTGTGTGCTGTGTGTGAACGTGTCAGAGTGTTTGAATGTGAATGTATGTGTGTATCTGTGTGTGTTGTGCGTGAATGTACGTGTGTAACTTGAAGCATTCAATAAATAAATAAATAAATAAATACATAAATAAAAATTAAATATATAAAAAACATATAATCTAAAAAAAAGTAAAAAAAGAAAGACGGATTCCTTTGTCACTAAAGCAGAAAGTAAAGGCAACCTGTGTTAAAATGTTTCTCTATATTTGTAAACTATTAAATAGAACTAACACAATATTCTGTAGATTTAGTGACAAAGCTGTAGATCAGTGATGGGAAAACTGCGGCCCGCGCGGCTTTTTGAGTGGCCCGCCTAATTTCACAAGGAAAATAACATTAATTCAAATTTTATAAAATTAGTCATTTTGTATCTACTAATATACTAAAACACATGTAATTTTTTTTATTATAACATTTCCTGAAGTAAATGAAAATGAAAAATTTCTTAAAATAAACTCTACGTAAAAACACAAAATCGCCTAAATTAGTAACTGCGGCCCGCCTGAGGATGAGCCATGTCTCATGTGGCCCGCTTCTCGAAAAATGTTGCCCAAGTAGATAAACAGAATGCGAGTCAGCTGCACAATAATATTTAATCTTTTAGATTTATTACAAAGTTTGTGTTAATGTTAATTTATATTATTTCCTTTTACCTTCTTTCTTTTCTTTCTTATTTTGTTTTTTAATTTTGTTTTTAAATTATTTATTATTACATATTACATGTTATTATAATAATAATAATGATAATAATAATAATAATAATAATAATAATTATTATTATTATTATTATTATTATTATTATTATTATTATTATTATTATTATTATTATTATTATTAATAGTAATTTTATTCGCTATTCAGGATTAAATAACACGTATTTTTGCTATGGTCTTCAGCAGACGTATTGCTATATCTTTACTACATGGATGAGAGAGAGAGAGAGAGAGAGAGAGAGAGAGAGAGAGAGAGAGGTTTTCTCTATACTGTTTTTTAGATTAACATTTAACAATATACTATAACTTTATAAATACTTGAAAGGTCACATTAGAACATCTAAAGAGTGCTTAACTATTGGTTAAGAGGCAGCTCCTCCTTTGTCGCTTAATGACGTAGTCATAGCAACTCGTTAAATGAGGAGTGCCTGCATTTGCATTCGTCTTTCTTATAAATGTTTGTATTATACCCCCTCTAGTGTGTACCTGAACTAACCTCACATTACAAACACTTGAGAATTGCTGTCTGATTCAAACAAACAGAAATGCACATGCTTGCATTAGTCAAATAATAAAATATATAACATTATAATAACATGAATTTAATCGTTAGTATGAGTAATTTATTTATTTATTTATTTATTTATTTTAAATAGAATGAAATAAAATTTACATAATAAAGGAAATATATTATTCTTATTTTATTACTACTGTGTAACGTGACTAAAATCATATATTCACGTTGTATGTTTCTGTTTCGAAAGGTTTATTTATTTATCTTACGAAAGACCTGAAACCGCCAGTTCACTATTCAAGTTTAAACAAGATTTAATTTTGGCGGCTAATTGTATTATTTTTCTCCGTGTTTCTACAAAACTGTTGTTATGTGTGATAGAATGTAACATGCATTTTAAAAAATAATGAAGTACACAAACTATGTTAAGGTAGTTGTTACTGCTGTTTACTTTACCATCAGAATTCAGAGACAGGAACAATAAATATTAGCATGATGCTAGTGATCATCAACATGTGACTTTTATGTAGTGTACAGAATTCGCAGTGCATATCATGCTTAGTTAATAAGAGGCACAGTTATTTTTTTCGTTGGTTTTTTTTGGGGGGGTTGTTATTTTTTTTTGTTTTTTTTTTTTTTTTTTTTTTTTTTTTTATCTTACAGACTATTTCTCTAAGGCATTATTATCATTATTGTTGTTTTTGTGTCGTTGATGTTACTGTTCGTGATGTTATTGTTATTATTTCTTTATTGTTGTTGTTATTACTATTACTGTTATTATTATTATTATTATTATTACTACTACTACTACTACTACTACTACTACTACTACTACTACTACTACTACTGTATGACCCATTGCATAAAATGTTCTATTCACAGATATGAAGGATGTTCTTTGACCCCCTCTCTCATTAATACATACAAACAACAAAACTTAGTAACTGATATCCTAAAAACGTGACTAGATACTAAACTGGATAAAACACTGGGGATCTGTAAACTCGTCTTTTAAAGCCCAAAGTTACAAATCATATTTCGTCTTTTCTTCTCTATTCACGCTCGAGTAACTTGGAACAAGGGACTGATTCACAATAATCACAGAGGAGGAGAACAGGGCCGATACTGAGACTTCAGTGTTTTTAGGACGAGGAACAAAACCATATATCTTTGTTTCATTTCGTTGCCTTTTAACGTAACAACAACAGTAACAACGACTTATATATGTATATATCCTGTTTCATTCATACGTGCAAGTAACGAAAAAATATGTAAAGGAATACATAGAAATGAAGAAATAAATACAAACATAAACAAAAGGAATACCCGAGATACGGAAACGTGACTACCTCACTAGAGATCTTAGACACGAGTTGTAAATCCTGATGTTAGAGTTGGCGTTTTGTCTTTTGTTTACTGTGCACGTTCATGTTAGTTTAAACAAGGGACTGATTCACA
Source organism: Chrysomallon squamiferum (assembly GCA_012295275.1). Lineage (NCBI taxonomy): Eukaryota > Metazoa > Mollusca > Gastropoda > Neomphalida > Peltospiridae > Chrysomallon > Chrysomallon squamiferum. Next base: position 8,204,873 of record CM022677.1, read on the forward strand.
TAATCAAAGTGGAGGGTGACAGGGCTGGTACTGAGATTTGTAGAAATTAATGGTGAGAAATAAAATTGAGAAAGATAGTTTGACACACATACACATATACAGAGATCCAACAGCAAAACTGAAAACATTATAATGTTAAATGGCTTGACCATTTTTTTAATTAGGAAATAATAAAATAGTCATTAAAATAACTTCACAACACCTTTCTACTATTATCATCCATCTGAATGTTAAAGTTTTCGAAAGTTTTCTGACAAAACTAAAATATGACGATTTACATAATTATTTAATTATTTTTATAGCTGTTATTTCTATTACAACAAATATAATATAGTTTACTTATTTACTATTTATTTCAATAATACTGCAAATGTTTTTGTTTGTTTATTAATTTATGTATTCATATATTTATTTATAAATGTACTGACAAAGTTGTAGAATCAGCTGCACATTATCACCATATTTCATATAATTAATAATTAATAAAGGGAAATCATTTAATTACACTAACAGAAAATACTAATTTTACTCAATGAGATTTGTTACACACACACACACAAACACACACACGTATGTCTAGATGTTTCTGTGAGAGAGAGATTAGATTAGTTAATTAATAAAATAATAAACTGCATTAAATTTACAAAAGTTACAATTATACTTCTTGATTGCGTAAATTTGATAAAGGTGACATTTAAAAGAATTGTATCATGTCTCTGCATGAACCTGAGACACACGTAAGAACCTCTCTCTCTCAAAACAAACAGTATGTTTAGATCAGTCAATTAATGAAACACATGCTATTATAATATATATATATATATATATATATATATGTTATTATTATTATTATTTTTATTACTAAAAGCATACGTTATCTTTGTGTTCTACGTTTTATTCTATTGATTATTGATATATCTTATAAAAAGGATCGATACTCGTCTGTATATAACTATATTATTATCTTTCTCTGTTCTCTAACACATTTGTAAAGCTGGCTCACACTGGACGACAAGATAAAAAATTGTAACAGTTTTATTCACAGCTAAACGAAAGTCTAAGATTTCATTATGTCATTTTGACCTTTACTTTCCTGTCCCGCTCTCATACATGTTATATTTAGGAAAACGTGTGTGTGTGTGTGTGTGTGTGTGTGTGTGTGTGTGTGTGTGTTTGTGTGTGTCTATATCTATCTATCTGTCTATCTATATATATATATATATATATATACATACACACACATATATATATACACACACACACACACATATATGTACACATATACACACACACATACACACACACACACATACACACATCAAATCAAAAATTATAATTAAAGGTAACGCCTTTGTAACAAATATGTAAATTAAAATACTCAGAAAACAATTATGTTACATTATACCAACATTGCTGGCATAATATTCAATCCCTTATTTGGTAAAACTATTGATAAACGTTACCATCCCGAAATGCTGTAGATAAACAGAGTTGGAAATATGACAGTTTTTGTTATATATATATACATATATATATATTTATTTATTTATGATAATTAAGTGTTAGGCTGGGAAATAAATTACACCACAAAGAATAACATTTACACACTTACATTTATTACACAGTTTCTGTTTATCTTAATTTACATTATTTCTATTACTTACTTTCTTTTCTTTTTCATTATTTTACGTTATTTTTCAAAATTATTTTTATTTCATTTTATTAGTAGTAGTAGTTTATTATTAGTATGAGAGAGAGAGAGAGAGAGAGAGAGAGAGAGAGAGAGAGAGAGAGAGAGAGAGAGACGTTGTTATAGTCTGCTACTCTTTAGACGGGACGAGCCAAATATTAAATATTCAGTCTAGTCACCGTGATACTGTATAAACATATACAAATAATCCACAACTTTATAAATGCTACAAAGGTGACATTAAAACAGCATCTAAAGATGGCTACCAATACATTGTACGTAAGGAGTGGCTTCTCGCTTATTGACCAATTCCCTTAATGACGTTGGCATAGGAACTGAATGAGGAATGCCTATACTTGCATTCTTTTTTCTTGTGAACGTCTGCATTATATCATCTCCTGAATTCAAGTTTAAACAAGAAGTAATTTTGGCGGCTAAATGTATTATCTTTCTCCGGCCTTCTACAAACCAGTTGCTGTGTCATTATTACCATATGTGTGATAGACTGTAACACGTATTTTGAAAATTAATGAACTGCACTAACTATGTTAAGGTGTTGTTACTTTTACTGCTGTTTACTTTACCACAAGCATTTAAAACTTTCAAGATTATTTTTTTCTCAGAAGAAACAAAAGTGTTCCAGAAAATTTCAAGGCTTCCACCCCTTTATTGAAATTGGTATATTCCACTCACCCAGTGACGTCTGTCAAAACCGACTTGTCCGCCAGCAAACTGACATTGCAGACGAATAGAACAGAACTGTTTGCAGGTGTTAAAATTTTCATTTCTTGAGACAAAGGTAAGAAGATTTATTATTATTATTATTATTATTATTATTATTATTATTATTATTATTATTATTATTATTATTATTTGTTGTTGTTGTTGTTATTGTCGTTAGTGAAAGATATTATAAAATAAAAAGTAATCTAGGTTATTTTCATAATAAAATTTCTGTACAAAATTGTTTAGTGTTAGAGTGGAGGGTGTGGCTCAGTGGTCAGAGAAAAGTAGTGTCTGGCGATGTGTTGTCGCATTTATCTTTCTCGATTACTTTATCAGTGAATGAAGCCATTTAACTGCAGATTAAAAATTTGTTGAGTTCGACGTTAATAAAATAATGTTCAGCAGCAATCAGAAATTCATTCGTTTACTATGAAATGTTTCGTTGTTATTACACTGACTACATTATTTCTGTGAATGTCACGTTTCTTTCATTGTCTACATTCGAGTTTTACCATGAAAATGAGTGAGCTTGGTTACGTAGCATAGGCCGAAATAGTGGTGTGAGAAATTACCTTGCAGCATTCATGGACACGTCACAAATGTTTATTTATTTATTTATTTATTTATTTATTTATTTATTTATTTCATGCTTTGTTTCATATAACGTATTACTGTAGAGCTGTCGTTTTACTTCTCAAACTTACGTCACAAGGTTAAATTTAGCATGTTTGTAATTCACTTTAATAGTTCTTTTATTTTTTTTACAAACAAAATAAATTTAATAAATGAATGAATGAATGAGTAGCTTAAATAGCATATTTATAATTTTATAATTAAATTCGCACGTTTATTTATTTATTTTATCCTTTCATTTATTTATTTATTTGTATATTCCGTTGGCCCTTTGAAGTAAACGGAATTGATACTTTATTTTTATTTTGTGTGTGAATTTTTTCTTTACTTTTGTTTGTTTGTGGCTTTGATTAAAAAATCTTTTAATTTTGACCTCCACTGTTATTCTTGTTATCTCTTATTGTTATTTATTTATTTATTTATTTATTTATTATTATTATTATTATTATTATTATTATTATTATTATTATTATTATTTAGTTACATTTTTCTCTCTGTATTTTCCTTTTTATCTTCTCTGATTCTTCTATTTTGATGCTGTTGTTATTATTGTTATCAACTGCTATTCTTGTTATCTCTTACTGTTATTTATTTTTTATTTATTTATTTATTTATTTATTATTATTATTATTATTATTATTATTATTATTATTATTATTATTATTATTATTATTTAGTTACATTTTTCTTTCTCTGTATTTTCCTTTTTATCTTCTCTGATTCTTCTATGTTGTTGCTATTGTTATTATTGTTATTTATTTATTTATTAATTTATTTATTTATTATTTATTATTATTATTGTTATTCACAGATATGGCAACAGCTGCAAACTCTGATGATAATCTTTCGTGCTCCATTTGTAAGGAACTTTTCAAGAAGCCGCGAATATTATATTGTGGACATTCGTTCTGCACCAAATGCCTGCAGGACTATATAAGTCATAATTACAACAACGACAAACAAATCACCTGCCCGTTCTGCAGGCAGGATGTCCACATCCCAGACAGCACGAAACAAGTGTATACACGGGCAGATCAATTCCCTATAAACCATTCACTACAGGACGCCACTAATGATCGGCTACAATCAAAGTTTTGTGAGTCAGCAGTGTTGTGTTTAGATTCGTTACAATAAAATACTAAAAAAAAAGAAAACATTTAGTGATTGTTTAACTAAAGATATTAACCATCACAAGCTAAAGAAATAGAGGAAACTTTATTTAATACATTTTTCTACTCAGAGTTTTAAAGTAGTTGAGCAAATAAATTCTAAAACTTCACATTGTAGACATATCTTTATTAATAATAGTAGTTCTAGTTAATTAATTAATTGACTTATTGATTATTTATTTATTTATTTATTTACTTCAGCTCAAAAGGGAGATCACATGTCAGTTCTGAGTTCTGTTTCTGAATGTCTCAAAACCTTTAAAGAAATTCTTCAGACAGAGATGGATGATATGATTGAGCAACTTCGCCAAGCCGTCGACATCAACGTCGTGGACACCACAGAAGAGGTCAGAATGATTGGTAACACACTAATCACAGATTTTACTGCCGCAGTCCACAAAGAACAAGAAAGGTTAATAAGAGAAATAGAAAAATCTCAGAACTTTGTAAACTCAGAAATAGACAAATTATTCAATGAACACAAACATCTGATTGAGGAAAACGAAAAATGATAAAATTGGGGGAAGATTTGCTGAAAAGAAAATCAGAGTCAGATGTAAAAATTAATATTTCAAAATTCACCAAACTTCAAAACACAACTTCTGAGTTTCTGTCCAAATCTCGTTCCCAAATAGAAAAAGCAAAGTTTAAAATAAATCTGATAAAATCTGATAAAAAGGCAGAAATGTCAGTCCACATTGGAGAAATATCCACAAACATCCAAACAGACACACAAATAAACAGGCAGACAGACACACTCAAACACAGAGACACCATTAACACAAACACACAAGACGATGCATACAATACTTTTCCGTTTTCCCTGCTGGTGACAGGTGCAGGCAAAAGTAAAATTGTTGTTAGTGATTATAACAATTACTGTGTCAAATGTTTTTGTTTAGAAAGAAAATCACTGATAAAAAGATACAAAACTTCCTCTCAAACATGCGGTCTTGCTGAATCACGTGATCAGCGGGGTGATGTTGTTGTTGTTGTTGCTCTGCCATTTGAAAGTAAAATATTGTTTTTAAATTTGAAAAACTTCAAACTGGTAAAAACAGTTAACACTGTTAAAGGGTATTGGTATCTCGCTGTGTTACCTGGCAACCATCTCGCGGTCACTGATTACTTTAGTCAGTGCTTGGACATACTGACAGCCAGTGGTCAGCTCATTAATTCTATCTCAACAGATTTGATCCCCAGACCGTCGTGTCTCACAGTTCACGATCAATGTCTGATTGTTGTGTCAAATCTAAACAGTGTAGTTTGTGTGACGTCATCAAGTGACGTCAAATGGGAGTCACGTGATTCAGACAAACTGAGAGGCTTGGCAGGTGTTACATGTGACAGGGAGGGAAATATTTTTGTTTGTAGTGACGATAGAAATTGTGTTGTTCAGTTGTCACGAGATGGTAACATTACACGTGACATCCTCACTGACCAGGATGGACTGTCCGAACCTTGGTCTGTCTGTTGTGAAGACAACAAATTGTACGTGGGAGAGAGCTACACTGGGCAAATAAAAATATTTACATGGTGTAAAAAGTAAACTTCAACCTGTCTGCTAAGTTAATTTCACTTTAACTGTTTTCAAGTTGAAATCCACAGACATTTGTTTCTTTACATGAATTGATAAATAAACAGAAAATTAGTTATATGATTTATTTACTTATTAATTCAGTTAATTAAGTAATTAATTTAGTTGCTTTCTTTAAATTTCATCTTTTTTATTAAATATAATAATTAATTATTAATTCATTATTTTTTTAAATTATGATTACTATTCTTAAAGTTTCGTTTAGAAATACTAAATTGCAAGATAAATTTCAAAAGAAAATGTGATTTACTTTTAACTTATTGTCATCCAGTTTTGTCCTCTCTCTCTCTCTCTCTCTCTCTCTCTCTCTCTCTCTCTCTCTCTCTCTCTCTCTCTCTCTCTCTCTCTCTCTCTCTCTCTCTCTCTCTCTCTCTCTCTCTCTCTCTTTTCAAGCTTTCATAGTGTCCACATCCAATGTTAAAAACTATTACTGCTATTTCTATTAATGACGCCGTCGTAGCTGTCGTAGCGGCGTTGTTCCTAGGTTTTTTTTTATTTCTCATTAGTCTTTAGCGCTTTTTATTAATTATTCCTCATACGTTCTGCATATTATTGTAATTTCTATTAATGTCGCCGTCGTTGCCTCTAACGTTGTTGTTCTCCTCATTATTTGTTTTCGTTTTTTATTCGCTGTTATTATTTTCTGGCCGTCGTGTACTTCCCATTATTTTTTTACTGTTTTTATTAGCTATTATTCTTACGATATTATTGTGCACGTCCTATATTAAGATATATTAATAGTATTTTCTATTAATGTCGCCGTCGTAACGCCGTTGTTCCTGACGTTATTCAAGTACCTGTCATTATTATTTTACAAGTTATAAAATCTGTTATTTTTACCATCCTATACTGGAATATATTGTTACTATTTGCCGTCGTAATGGCGTTGTTCTTAACGTTCTCGATGTAGTTTTCATTATTCTTTTACGCTTTTTATTCGCTGTTATTCTTACTTTCTGACCATACGAATCCTGTATTAAAATATTATTATTGTATCTATTAATGTCGCCGTCGTTGCCGTCGTAAGGGTTTTGTCTTAACTTCTTAGTGTCCGCATCCCATTAAAATGTATTATTAGTTTTTATTAATATCGCCGTTGTTGTCGTCATAACGGTGTTGTTTCTAACGTTATTACTTACTTAGTTATTAATTTAATTATTTATTTCTTTTTTCATGTTTAGAGGAAAATAATGCAATATTCCTATTGCAACCAATCTTACTGGTCTTATAGAAGTGTTATTATTTACTTCTCTATTTGTTAAACATAGAACATAATTCTTATAGATAGGTATATACTATTCCAATCTATTAATAAATATTATGTTCTGCTTCTAGGACTAATGTTAAATTACTGCTTCAAAAATGTTTTATTTCTATATTTAAAAATCTATCTGAAAAATGAAAGAAGCATCAAATTCCACTAGTGTTCATTAAAATAGTTAGTCTTTTCAAACAAATCACAAAAACATAATTAAAAATATGGAGAAATATTTCTATGCACAGTGACAACAATGACAGACTTTCACTGGAATTGTCTCATCTATGAGAAAGGTTTTTATTTTTACTATATGAATCAAATAAAAATGTCAACATGAAAACATTAATGAAATATACATATTTATATAATGTGTTAATTCTTTGAGTGTTTGAATGAAAGTAAAATATCTCATTCATCTGAATCTCTCATTCACTTAGCTGTCTTTATAACTTGTCTCTGTCTCATTTGTATCTCTAACTTGTCTCAGTCTAATTCAGTTGTCTCTGCCTCATTCACTTGTTTCTATCTATCTCTATTTATAATTATTTTATTTATTTGTTGTATTTACTGTTTATTATTAATTATTATTTAAGTTTTGTTTTTGTTTTTGCTTTTGGTTGGATATAGTTAGAAATTAAAGTGAAAAACAGAGCTAGAAGTGACATCACTGTATTTCAAACTCAATGCGCAGCCAAGTTAACTAAATTTTCAGCATAATCAAAACAGTCTTAAATTCCACCACAACGTTAGACAAATTTGGACTGTTGACATCTATAGTTTGTTAATCAAATGGTTGTTAGAATGAGCAAAAATAAATATCAGATTTGTGGTTATTAGTAACTTAATTTTCACTACTAACAGATTTTGTAAAAAATATTTGATTATTGTTACTTCACTTAATATTTTATGAAGAGAGAATAAAAAGTACAACTCACACCAGCTATTTCTAGAGAGAATTCATTTAAATTATGTAAAATAAAGTATTATTTTTATTTTATTATAATTATTATCTTCTTTAATTATTATTATTATTATGATTATTATTATTATTATTATTATTATATTCCTATTGTTATTTCCATTCTAGTTATTATTGTTATTATTATTACTATTGTTATTATTGTTATTACTATTATTACTATTATTATTGTTGTTCTTGTTATTATTATTATCATTGTATTATTATTATTATTATTATAATTAATTCTGCCTGTCATTATTCACTGGGTTTCTTCACTTGGAAATAAAACTAAACAACTTTCTTAGCTGAAATAGATGAGATTTTTTACTGCATACAAAGTAACATTAAACATGATAATGCCCATTTAACAATTTGTAAACTTTACCATCATGATCATGTCTGTTTTTTATAAAGTAACTATTCACACCAGCCCACAAAAACATTTACATATTATTTCAGATTCAGTATGTGCCTTTACAATGTCTTTGTGTACGTTTCTACCAAATGCCAAATGGGAAATTTAATTAAATTTAAATACATTATAGGCCACCAAATGAGAAATTTATATCATCTAAAATATATTTAAATAAATATGTTGACACAATCTAATTTTAATGAATTTTTGTTTGAGACAGGAGCTGACAAAAGGGAAATTTACATATATTTAAAACATCTCACTCTCCAGCAGAACACACAACACTTCATCTGTCATCTGATCAGAGTAGTTAATAGCCAACTGCAGCGCTGTGTTGTTAGACTCATACTTCCCCATCAACACCGTCAACCTCTCTGAGTAGGACTTGCTCTCATTCAGTGTCAGGTTAGCCAAGTCATTCTGTGACTTGAGGTGGTCAATTTTGCTCTGAAGTCTTTCAAACTCAATTTCAAAGTCTTTAACTTTGGTTTCTCATCTCAGAACCACACTTGTACAAAGTCTGAACAATTTCCTGCATTTTAGAACAGCCCTGTAAACTCTGCACTAAATGTTCGACTAATTTCATATTTGGAAGCTGAAGTAGAAAAAATAAGCAAAGTTTAAATTCAGTTAAAATCATATCGGATGTCATGAAAAATAATATATCAATGACTTATTCTGTGTTATTTTCTTAAAAATCTATTTATTTTAGTTGATTTGAAACAGTATTACCTTAAAGCCAGAAATATAAGGTTAAAAATAATGAATAATAATTATGTATTATTGTTAAAACTGTATTTATTTGTGTTATTTGATTTGAAATGACTGTAGTTGGAAAACATTTGTAAATTTAAGAATCCATTAAATTCATACTTGAAATATTGAAAAATATGTCAGTGAATCATTTTCTGTCAATTTCTTTTTTGTTGTGAGGTGATATGATTTGAAATTACCACCATAAAAAAACAAAACAAAAAGAAAAAAAGACTTTAATGAATTAAAACATCATACTGGAAATTATGAAAAACATGTCTATAAGTTATACAGTATCACTGCAAACTTTTAATTTTGTTTTTCACATTTATTCAGTCAGATAACAATATACTGTCAGTATATTCCAATTTAAGTTTTAAATGTGTTAAGCATAAGATATAAATTTGCTAAAAATATGTGTGTGTGTGTGTGTGTGTGTGTGTGTGTGTGTGTGTGTGTGTTTAAGAACCAAAAAAAAGGATAAATGATTTGACAAATGAATTAGAACAGATTAAAATGATGTTAAATATAAAATTATCTGATTTGATTCTTTTCTCTTTGTTTTATTGGGATAAAAACACCAATGTGAACACAGACATATAAAGGAAGAAAGCAAAATGAGATTTACCCCAAGGGAGGTAATTTCAGCACCAAGAATCTGTCTGTCTCCAGCACATATTTTTAATTTCTTCAGTTCTGCTATTTTAGCTACAGGAAACTGATCACTGCCTTCAGTGGTCCTGTGAATTAAATAAATAAATAAATAAATACTAATATTTACATAACTTAAATAATGCTACACTGTCAAATACTTTTAATAAGTAAATAAGCAGCAAATCATATGACATACAATAAAAAGAAATATACAAAGTAAAAATAATAATAATAATAATAATACACAAGTTTTTCACATATATATATATATCCATTTTCAATTCCTTATTTCCTGAATTTGTATATTCTCAAAGTTCCATATATAAAAATAAACACAACATACAAATGTGTCTATCTCCATTGATTCCTTTATAGCGATGAATAACAAATGTTTGTTTATACCTCTCTCCTGTATTCACTTGTGACTTTGTTGGTGTTGATGTTCGACTGTTCATGGGACTAGAAGACAAATCTGTCAGAGGTAACTTATCCTGTAACTCTTTCAACTGTAACGAAAATGTAACAATTTATTCTCTCTTTAAATGTAACAGTTTATTCTGTAACTCTTTAAACTATAACATAATTGTAACAGTTTATCCTCTATCTCTTTCAACTGCTATAAAAATGCAAGTTTCAATTGTAACAAAAATGTAACAATTTATCCTGTAACTCTTAAAAATGTAACAAAAGCCATATTATATAACTGAAGGAAAATGGAGTCTTAATAATTAAGATTACTTATGTTTTGTGTTTTAATTCTATCTACAAATAAAAATGTAAATATAATCATTATGCAGAGTTACCTTTCTTTTCAACTTCTCCCTCTCATCATTGACATATTCAATATGGCTACATAGCTGTGTAAGTTCTATTTCCTGTCTGCCTGTCTGTTCTTGTAGAGCATTGTTTTCTACTCGCAGTGAGTTCACCTCCTCCTGCAGATACTTTGAGCATTGTGATTTTCAGCATCTTATTTGAGATGTTGAACGACGTTGCGATCATCAGACACATTGTGGAGGGGAAAGTCTTTTCTTTCTGCAATGGCTGACTCCAGTTCTGTGACAACTCAGGAAAATTCTGTGTTTATTTCATTACCTATTTCTAAAAAAAAAATATATATATATTTTTAAATTAATGTATAATTATTCTCAATTATAATTTGGGTATATACAGTTATTTTGTACTTTTTTTTAATTCATTCTGACAGTAAGTAAATGAGTAATGTTTCATTATAAGTTTAAATTGTATTAAAATCAATGAAGAACAGTAAACTCATGATATTTTACAATTGAAAAATAACAAACCTGTACTGTTTCATTTATGTGACTGAATTGCATTAAAAAAACAGCGAAGAACAGCAAACACACTGTAAACTGAATAAAGACAAACTTGTAATATTTCTTTATGTTTCAAGCTACACTGTACTGTTTCATTATGTTTCCAGCTACACTGTACTGTTTCATGACATGTTTAAATTGCATTAAAAACAGTCAAGAACAGCAAACTCATATTATATATTATTTCACATCTGTCTAAAACTACTGACCTGGTATTAATCTGCTGTTATTATGAATTCCACATGTAATTTTGTCTCAATCAACAAACACATCCACACACAGACATAAACAGGGAGGGGGGAATCAATCTACTGGACCATACTTACCTTTAACAACAAATCTACCATGACAACAATTAATACTGACAGCTACATCTACCAACAGACAGAAATGAGTCACAGTTACCTGAGTGTGACCTCTGACAGACCTGCAGACACACAACAAAATGTACACAGTAATAAAACTCAAGTCATTAGCATGCAGCTACTGCAGTGTCCATCACCACAGAAACTCCAGCCAGTTCTCATACCTCACAAAACATGCAAACTTTCAGCAACCACATGAAACACAATCAAAACAGCACTTCACTTATCAACATGCTAGACTCAGCTGCCACTAAACACAAAACCTAAAACCAAAAACTGCACTAACAAAATATCCACTGCATAAAAACAAAAAAAAAAAAAGAAAACAGCAAAATAAAACTAAAAATAGATAACCATTTAATAACAAAGAAAATCATTCAAATATTGGTACTCACATTCAACAGCCAACTTCAGACGCCACATACAGAAGATAATCACATCTTGTAAAATCTTTTACACTGCCTGACAGTCTCATGTTAGAATAAAACATACAAACACTTGAAATACAGACAAAAACCTACACATACTAAAATACTGTGTAAAAATCCACTCTCAGTAATAAACATCTCATGAAGGATCTAGGCCCTGATCAACCCTTTAAAACTCACCTTTCACATAAATTTTTTTTACATAACAGTCAGCCATATTGAAATGGAGACTGGTGTGGGTGAATGTTGCAATCAGCAAATAGTAAAGAAATAAAATCAACATTAGTTACACCTTTCATCTTGAAAACCCAAAATCATATTAGTAACAAACTAAATAAAAAGCTTACCAAACTCAGAATCAACTATCAAATCTAAAATCAAACACAAAATAAACACAACACTAAACTGTAGTTGTGGAATTTCTGAAACCATGAAACATTACTTATTTCTCTGTCCACATTTTTCCAGTGGCCACCTAATGCTACATGACACATTCAATAAATTAAACATTTAATTTACATTTTAAAAAATCTTGATAGCAACGGTGAAAAACTGAGAGCCAAACTTTAATTCAAACAAACAAATAGACACAAATGTTTTACTAAATAAATTCAAAAACATAACATAAAATAGCAGAGACATATAGGTTAAAACAAATAAATAAATATCATACCCAGTAAGTAACAAAAAAAAAAGCAAATACACCAACACAAAACAAATAAATAAATTATTTAATTAACAGATCAACTGACTCACCAGCTGATAGATTTGCTGACACACAGTTTCAGAAGATTTTTAAAAATTCCACATTTTCTTGGCACAAGAAAGTAAACTGGCTCTGGCTGGTTTGGGCTGTTTGGAATGTGAACTTTCTGTACTGACAAGTGAAACTGAAGAAGACAATTAGCTTTTTCTTAAAAATAAAAATTAAAACAAAATTTAAAATAACAAACAAAAACATACTGCAATATAAAATCAATTAATCTAAGAATTAATACAATATCCTTAAAATTATATTTACTCCTTTAAATATGTTTCAGAACAGATTCCAGTAAATATCACTTAATCTGTTAGAAAAATTACTCATTATTCAAATGAATTCTTACCCTGTGCAGTAGCAGTCTGTTGATACTCCCTCCAAAGTGAAGATTTAGTCTCACATGCAGACAGTGTTTTCAAATTACTCCCTTTGAATCCTGCGACTGACTCAGACAAAATTAGTCAAAATCTTGAGTAAAATGCTGCAGAAATTGAACTATCCTTTTCTCTCTCGGAGTTACCATTCAGTCTGCAGTGCTGTGAATTTGTTCTGACTAATGCTGTAAAAAGCAATAAAAGACATAAGCAGACCAAATGTCCTCTAGAGAAATTACAAATTAAATGCTTGCTTAAATAGGAAAAATACACACAAACACATTCACACACATCCACATGAGTGCTTTGAAGAACTCCCAGAAATACAAATGAAGGAAAAAAAAAAAAAAAAAATCAAATTAATAAAAAATAATTTTCCTATTCAAAAAAATCATTTTAAAAATGAATGAGTCTTGTTTATCTAGAAAAAATATATTACAACTGATTTAACACTTAAATTTTTTTTTATTTCCATAGTTAATTCTGTCACAGTCTCTAATAAATAATAATATTCTAGAAGAACTTACTTTTTTCTTCTTCTTCTTATGAATATCTATTACCGACATTTTCAACTTGAGAAAAAAATGTCATACTGTCTTTCAAGCCGATCATTATGCTCGTTATGTCATTAAGCACAAGGCTCGAAATTTAAAAAGAAACAAATCAGTATGGTTTAGTCGCCTAAAAAGTATTTTTTGGATCATCTCTTTTTTTCTATAAGTTACAACATAAGAGCCACTATTAATAATTTTACAGCAAATATTTATTTCACATAAAAGGTTTGTTCATTAATTCGATCATTTAAAACTATCGGCTTACCTTAATTAGTCAACATCTAAACTGAAATTCGAAAATTCTTTATTAATTAAAATCGCCACAAACATTTAGTCCTGGTTATATAAATCAGCTGGTAATACATTTTCAAACAAACCTTGACAAAAATGGAATTATATAATAATAATAATAATAATAATAATAATAATAATAATAATAATAATTTATAGTATTATACGCTTGGATTTTTCAAAAGAAATAAAAATTAAAGCAAAGCAACGTGAAATGACAGTGAGTAAAGTTTAGCGTGTGAAAACGAAAAACAATAGCAAATACAAGATTATAGAGTTATCTTCCATGATAACTTGTTCCGTTAACCAACCGATAATTATTAACGTAACGCTCTAAAAGTTTGCTAAATTTGTTCGTTGGCTTCACTTTAGCCATTTAAAGGTGGAATTTGTTAGGAAAAAAATAGCAATTAGTTTCAGAGTTATATCCTATGATAATTTGTTCCGTTAATCAACCGATAATCCTTTAACGTACTGTTTATAAATTGATGTTAGCAAATTATGTAAGCCGATACGTCCAACATATGGAACTATGGGAAATTGTTTTATGTGAAATAAATATTTCGATAAAATGATTATAAAATTATTATCTTGTGTTATAACTTAAAATATCCTAAATATCTCCCCGATATGATAATCAGTTGTATTAACCATAAGTGAGAATGTTGATCCAGATATCACTTCTCCCCTTCCATTTACTTGTGGTCCTTTTATTGAGACAGAGCGGGATTGAATATGACAGCTGATGCAGGAGTGATGCTGTATTATTAATTTGTTTCTTCTTTATTTTTTTTATTTTTTTTTTATGTGTTATTATCTTTGCAAACAATAAATATTTTGAGCTGATATTATTCTATTGTAAAAATATAGTTTAAGCGCATTTTAGGTATTTTCTCAGAATAGAATGTTAAAAGTCGAGTTAGACAGACAGAGTAGTAATTTTACATCTCTATAATTAATTCTGAATAGAAGGTTTGGCTGGGATTTGATCTCTAAGCCTGTTAGTTCAATATTTGGATGACATCACTCACTGTTAAAATATATATTTGTTTGCGTTACTATTGCAGAATAATTAATGAATGATTGTAATAAGTGAGGAAATGTATGAATTTAAAATATGAGGCAAAAGCCGGAATGTTACTGGGTCTTTTTTTAATTTTTCTTTTTGTCCTCATGTTTCTGTTTCACTTATACATGTTTTTTCTCTTTGATCATCTTCCTCCTCCATTTGTGTTTTTTCTTTTTTTTTTTTTTTTTTTTTTCCCATCAGTTTATTTTTCCTAGGATTATTAGTATTAATATTAATATTATTATTATTATTATTATTGTTGTTGTTGTTGTTGTTTTTGTTATGATTATTATTGTTGTTTTTATTGTTATTGCCATTATTATCGCCATTATTATCATTTACTATTATTGTTATTTTTAAAAATAAATATAATTTTTTCCGTTTCTGATGTTGCCTTGTTTCTCATTATTAATACATTTTTAAGATAAATTTGAATGAACTGTTACGAATGCAATAAACATATCTACCAAAAACTTTGAACACATTCCTGTAATAGTAATCTAAATGTTCCAATGAAGAAATGTGTGAATGTTGTTTATAATTTTCATTACACTTTATTAGTCTTGAACTCAGTAGTCTCAGAAAAACATGCTGAGTTGGTTAAACAAGTGCACACTTCAGCATCAAACCTGTCTCTGAAAATCTATCTTTTTTCACAGAACATGATTATTGTAAACACTCGTGTGAAAACAACTGTGATTTCTTCAAGTGAGGATAATGTAAATTCTCTTAACCCACTTGATCGCTGACTGTAAATCATAAAACAAAAGACCTGAATTGATGTAAGGAACATGTTTTTATTAGTCTGCGTACATTTCAATAAAAATATTCAGGCATTTTATTTATACGTTCATATTCACAAAATAAATTTACATAGTACAATTTTACATTTTTGCACACACACACACACACACACACAGAGACACACATAATCACATGCAGAAAATTATAATACATATTTCATGTCCTGAAGAGTTTACAAAATAGAATCTTTAATTAAAAGGTTAGTATGTGGCTACATAGTAGCAAATTTAACGTTTAAGACAAACATATTCAGATATAATCAACTATATTTTGATATAATTAAATATATTTTGATATACTTAAGTATATTTTGATATGATTAAATATATTTTAATATGTTTACTGAAAAATCATTAACTGTAGTCTTTAATATTCAGTTATTTTATTATTAATAATAAGAATATACAGAAACGCGTGAAGTTCTAGATGAATATTGTATTTAGTATTGTATTGATATTACTGAAAATTAACTGTGACTTTGTTTTATGACCGCAGTAACATGACATTCCGCGACACAATTTACATCTCTCCCTACATGAAATTATATGATTAATCTAAAATACCATATAAATAATACAGACGTGATAAAACTAGGGTTTTATTTTGTTATCGATTGGGTAACATTGTCAGTGTTAACACCGATGTACTTTAGTTAAATGTGGTTTTATAAAAGTTGACGATTTCTCATGTAATTATATTATAAATAAATCAATTTATTATTATTATTATCATTATTATCAACTTTTTACAAAAAAGAAGTATTTAGTTTTTATCTCTACAGAAACAGAACACTAATAATAAATCTGATTTCTCTGATAACTTTACGAGGCCTAATACAAAATTCGAAGTAATTTTTATATCCGCACTCAGAACAGTTCTAATGAAACTAAGAGAATAGCGTCAATCATATATAGGAATCTTCCGTTTTTACAGAAAAATAAAAACAAAATAAAAAATAAAAATATTAAGGTGTTATTATTGTTGTTGCTGTTGTTATTATTTAGCTGTTGACAAAGGCAGGACAAATATGGTGTCTGCTTCACTGACTCATTGATAATTACTGGTGGAGTGGTTATTTTAATATCTAATAATAATAAGCTATAATAAGAAATGTAAAATATATTAAACAACTTGCGCTGATGTACACCTTGTAATGAAAAAAATAAACTTCGCATAATAAAATGACATGTTCACCTTCTTTTTCTCATCTAATCAGTACAAACTGTCGTGATTCCAGGGAATTAACTGAGATATTTTTCAATATAACCTGATATAAATATATACGATAATTAATAAAATATGAGATTAACATTTCTCAACATAATTAACCTTCAAACTGTAAATATCACTGCTCATAATTAATTTTCATTTTTTTATATAAGTAATTAAACCGCTTATTTTCATAACGCCATGTAGAAGTATCATTTGTAACTGTCAGTAATGTCCAATAGACTAACTGTGGTTATTAATATTTCCTGTAGTCTATATAATATTTAAGTTCCACGTACAGTAAAAGTACACCTTTCTATTATACGATTTAGAATTAGCAAAGTAAAATATCACGTTACTTTTAATAAAACGGACATTTCAAAGCGGTATCTGAAGTTAGTTGCACAATGTTCTCGATATATTTTTGACGTCACATACAAAGCTACTATTATTTAAAAAAATTACAACACGGAAGTTCAATCTATATTTTTGAATGTTCACAGTGTTTTGTCGTATAACTAACTGAATATCATCTCATTCACGAAGGATAGTTGAGAAATTTAGAAATAGAGAGGCCTTCCAAATTCCTAATTGCTCTGTTGCTATCAAAATCAGCATTGGTTTTTAGTTGCACCTCAAATGATAATTAAATATTGATTTTCTTTTTGTAGACAGGTATTATATATGAAGTGATATTCATCTTGATATTTCTAGTTCAGAAGTATAGTGAATATTCAGGAATAAAACATCGCAACCAAATAAAAATGTCATTTCATTAGCAACTGTGATATTAATGTGATATTTCTCAACGTAATTTATGTTGTGTTTACTATATCAGGTCAGAATAATTTGTTACTCAGCAAAAGTAACGTAGTGTTTTTGTTAAGACAATGTTATTATTTTTTTAGAAACATATCTAAAATCAAAAAATCTCTCTCAGTTGAATTCTGTCAAATTTGCTTAATAAAAGTTAATATCATCAAATTTAAATGGACGTTTTATTTGAATCATCTGAAATTCATCAACATTTAGAGGTTTATTAAACTACTTTTATTACGATATATTTGTTTCACAGGCATTATTATATAGGTTTATATAGGTTTCGTCGGAAATTAAATATATATATACATATTTATAATTAGACATGTAGTGCTGATACTTAACTTTTTTCTAAACTGAGAAAAAATGGTAGCTAGTCTGGAAGGATATTCATAGTTATTCAAGATATCGGCGGACTACTCTTACAATGTACACGGTTGGTGTCACCGTTACTTTCCAACTATGAATGTTCTGTGTAACACAATGTAACTAAAATCCCGCGTAAACTACTACACAAACAGTGCAAACGTTATTAAAATTTATTTTTATAACTCAGTGGTAAAATGAACAGTGCAAATAGCGTTATCCTTAAGTAAAACTGACACCTTATTTTTGCTTGTTTATAATTATGTAATGTTTATATAATTTATTCGTGAAAATAGCGGTATCCTTAATTTAAAATATCACCTTATTTTTACTTGTTTATAAATATGTGATGTTATATGATTCATAGTGTAAACTGCGCTCGTTTTACAAAATAAATGTGATAACTGTATACATAATGGAATATCATTTAAGTTTTCTTCTGTTTTTCATAAATAATAATAATAATAATAATAATAATAATAATAATAATAATAACAGTAATAATAATAATAAATTAAAAATTAAAATGAACTGAAAGTACGCTCTGTATTTCCCAATATACAGGTATTCTCTGTAATCGATGTTCTTACTTGAAATTATCATTTTAATCTAGAGTGTAATATAATTTATGACGTTAATGTTGCGCGACGGCTACATTACTAGAAATATTAACAATACATTTTAACACAGGAGGACACTGATTGCAGTACTTAGTAAAAGGCAAAATAATATTTTTTTATTTTTTCAGACCATGTTTCAGACGTATATCAAAGAATGGACAGTAATAAGCAAGTTATTGTAGTGTGAATTGTAAGCTTTGTGATTTTATTTGGTGCATTAATATAAATAATGAGAAGAAAGAAAAAGTAGGGGGGATAACAACACCGTGTATTTGAAGTTCTCGGTCAACGATTGGCTAATAATAAGATAAAAAATAATAATAATAATAATAAAAAAATAATAATAAAAATAAATAAATAAATAAATAAAAGAACCACATCGATTTATAATTAGTACGTATATTTTAATAAAGGTTGTTATGCT
The DNA here is from genome assembly GCA_012295275.1 of Chrysomallon squamiferum. Classification (NCBI taxonomy): domain Eukaryota; kingdom Metazoa; phylum Mollusca; class Gastropoda; order Neomphalida; family Peltospiridae; genus Chrysomallon; species Chrysomallon squamiferum. The sequence goes on from CM022677.1 coordinate 8,224,149, forward strand.
CCTTTATTTTATTTTATTTTATTTGTTTTGAACATTATTTTTATTTTTGTTTTCTTTCTTTCTTTATTTATTTTTATTTGTAGTGTAGTAGTTGCGGAAAAGTGCGGGATGATTGTCGGTCTTCACGGATTTACCTTCTTAATTGACGTTTGAAGAATCTTCTACAGAATTGGTGTAATCGCATTATCATGCAACAAAAAAGTTACTTAAAGTATTTAATATTGTGAAGGAGACAGGTATTACTATTTATTATTATAATTGATAATGCGTGTGGATTGTTTTCGTTTTATTTAATAATAATTTAAAAGACACATGACGGCAGCCATATTATTTGGGAACAATAATTATTTATTTATTTATTTATTTTTTATATTTTAAAAAATAACGACTCTCGATTAATAATAACATTCACCAGTGGTTGTACTAATGTGAACAGCATAAACAACGTCATATAAAGTCTTTAATTTTGTTTTACCAATGATGTATCAGCCTATCAGGAGCAAATTGTGAGTGGCCAGTAATTAAATTTGTTTTAAAATAAAATGACTTGTTTAGCACACACTAAAGGAAACACCACAGAACAACTTACAGAGAATTTTAAATTTTATTATTATTATTATTATTTTTTTTTTTTATTATTATTTTTTTTTTTAATAAACTAATAAAACTATTGAAAGAAAATATGCCAATTTTGTTTGACAGGTTGTTTTCCAAATTTATTTAAAGATGCTTCTATGAAAAATCAGATCTGAGTGAAATATTGTATACATTCTCATCCAGCAACACAATCATTGACCAGAACCACACTGTAGAGTGCAAGTGCTGCTGGAATACTATAATATGATATATCGATGGTTTACATTCAGTATAGACAGGAACATGAAGGAACGGGCAGAGCACCACTCAAGTCTTCAGTTTTGTGAAAACAAGCTGATGTTTGTAAAAAGACTTCATCTGTCAAACAAAACAACTTGGTAGATGACTACGATGGCTCTGCGTGTCAGTGAAAAGACAACAACCAGGAAGTTGAGCAGCAGGTGACGTCTGAGCTTGCCACTCTGAGGATAAAGCTGAAGATGAAGATTAAGAAAACAGAGAGGAGAAAACAGAGGCTGTAGCTGCAGCAGAACAAGATCAGATTCGAATGACCGAGCTAGTCCTGTACCTGATTAAGAGTGGTATCAATGCACCCAGCTCATTGTCCTCTACTTCAGCATCACAAAAATCCAGGCCATTTTCCAGAGAATGGATACAAGAGACTATTGATAATGTGAATTAACAGTCTGGTGTCAAGTGATGTGTCAGGTCTGTGTTAGAATATTTTCAGAAACCTCTCAACAGTGGTTGTGTGTGTGTGTGTGTGTGTGAGCGTGCGTTTGTATGTGTGTGTTTGTGTGTGAGAGAGACATATTGGATGAATGATAATAAACAAACAAAAATGCATTTATCAGACAAATGTAGATTGATAAAAAATATAAAAAAGTGTCATGTTCATGATGGAATTGCTAAAATCTTTGTTTATCAAATGATGTTAAATATTTTTTGTAGGTCATTGCAGTATTATTCAGTTGCTGACTAGAAAGGGAATTTACGTTATGGAGAAGGATGAATCAGCTGTATAGAAACTGCAGACTGCACAATTCCAAGTTGTAATTTTTTTATCTTATTTTTATTTCTTAGAGAAAGTGAAATAAATGTTATAGTAACAACTCTTTACTGATTGTAAAATAGCATAATAAGAATAATTTATTTGCTATTGTTTTGTTAATTATTTAAATTAATAAACATTATCATCATTATCATTATAATGATTATACAAAGTATATCAAAAATATCCAACACCCCTTTGTGTCTGAATAATCGAGTAACTGATAACAGTAAAATTTTAATTTTAATAACAACAGAAACATTAGTTATTTATAACAGTTTATTATATCTATTATTTAATTTTATTTTTATTTTTTCAGAATGCACATAATTGAATGCTGATATTTGCTAGTGAAGTTGTTTCAGCAGAAGGTTCTGGCCAGCACTGAGGATAAAGTTTGTACTGCCACTGGAAAAGAGAAAAAACTGGAACAGGTGAATTTGAGTTTGTTTTCTTATGCATTTCCCATTATTCTAAACCTAATGTTGTTTAATTTAATTTAACGTAGGAAGTTCCATTTTGTAACATACTTTAGAATCTTGTATCATACACTGGATTTTAGTATCATGTTCTCTCTCTCTCTCTCTCTCTCTCTCTCTCTCTCTCTCTCTCTCTCTCTCTCTCTCTCTCTCTCTCTCTCTCTCTCTCTCTCTCTCTCTCTCTCTCTCTCTCTCTCTCTATCATATTTTGTTGTAAATTTCTCATCTGTGCCTTCTCTGGTATCCCACTAAAGATTAAATTGTCACGTATGAAGCGAGTTTGTAGGTCATTGTATTTTTTCTTAAGTTTCCAAACTCAGTTTCTAATTCACATATTTTTTGTTTCACACTGTTATTTTTTGTTTCATATCTGACACAACAGATTCTAAATCTAACAAGATTTTTTTATTGCTTTCAAACTGTTAGTGAATGTAATTCATATCTTGTACTTTTTTCTAAATATCAGTCATTTCACCATTGGTACATCAATTTAATAATGGTTTAAGCACCAAGAAACCTTATAATAACTTTTTAATCAGGGTATCTAATTACATACTGACATCTTGAATGTGCATAAACTGGTGAAATTATCCCAGAATACTGACCCTGGTATTGTCCATACTGTGACTGCTGAGACTGTTGAACTGGTGTTGACTGATAAAAATGGTGCAGATGAATATCTTGTTATTCTGTGTATTTGACATCCTTGTAATAGAGACTTCTTGACCAGCTTGGCTACTGCTTACCCTTGTTTTCTGTTCACTTTCTCCACTTACATTTTTGCTCTTATTTTTTCTCTTTTTTCCTTTTTTATTTCATGTTGCATACTTGCATATTTTTAGCAATAATTTACATTGATAAAACAGATAAAATCCCTTTAATACTAATAAACATTATATTACTGTCTTTTCTTTTTCCTTTCACATGTGTCACCTATTTAACTGACAAAGATGATAATGAGACTTGTATAAAAATTAAGGTAAAAATAATTAGTAGTTACTAGCATTTTTTATTTTTTACTTTTTATTGTTAGCCCTAATCAGATATACATTGATGAAAAAGACTGTTAATTCAGATTTTTTTTGTAAAAAAATAATTTAAATTATTTGTTGCTGAATTAAAAGCTTTTAAGAATTTATTCATATCTTTGTTGTCACTGATGCTACTTAATTATTGTGTTGGGGTTTAAAATGCATTTTTCAACACTAAAGAAGACAATTTATAAGGTGAAAGTTCTATTATTTGTTGTTTTTTGTTTGTAGTAGTTTGTTGTGTGTGTGTTTTCTGTTTTTTTGTTTTTTTAATTAAAAATATAATCTATATAACTATTGTTTTATTTATTTTCATTAATTAAGAATGAGTTTAATTTCTTTTGTCCAAGATCTAAAAGATCCATGTCTATGTGTGGATTGAATGCTGCTATAAAGGTTTGTTTTATTCATTCACTTTTGTGTTTTATAGCTCATTTGATTAAGTAGCAAAATTTATTTTTATGCACAGAATAGTACTGAAAATAAATGATATTTACTTTAGATAGTATAGAATCAATTTAATAATGGTTTATCACAAACAAACCTTGTAATAATTTGCATGACAGCCTAATAGAGTAGTGAACAGAACATGTGTAATTTGTTGTTAGTAATATCTCACTCAAATTGAAAAAAGTGGCAAAATATTTTATTATATTAAAGTGGCAGGAAAGTATGTTACAATTAAATATTTTATTATATTAAAGTGGCAGGAAAGTATGTTACAATCAAATATTTTAATTAATCAAATAATTTATTGTAAATGGTGTAAACGATTGTTAAAGGTTAATTAAAGATCGTAAGAATAATCTCAAATGTATTTCCATCATGCTAGTATGTTAGTATTTCAAGTAGAATCAGTATTAGAAGACCATTTTCTTACTGTCTAATGAATAACTATGTAGGTTTAATATGTTTATTTACTTAATATTCCTGGCAGTCATCGTAAACTGGACTAAAAGACTAAAACAGTGTAAATTTCAGATTTTAGCAAATTAATAGAATTATTCAAATATTAAAACATATAGTTGTAATCTCTCTTACTGCTGTATTGCTCTTTTAATGCTTTTATGTCAAAGTCAAAAAATAAAATTAAACTAAGAATATAAAACCATTTAATAAATTATTTTTATTATTAAAATAGTATGAAAAAATAAAAATGTGGTCTAAAATTCTACTTGATAAGACAGTGAAATATTGACAACAAAAATACTACTTGCACTTTATTTTACAATTAGTTTATTAATGAATATTATATTTTGTTGTAGGATCCTAGACAACAGATTCAAGCTGTGTTAGCCAGCACTTCAGTTGAAAATGTTGTAAGACCTATTTTCATAAAAAGTTCACTAGAGCACCAGAATGCTATTACATCACAGTCTTCCCTGTCCAGAGAAAGCTCAACACTTTCAAGAGAAAATCTGTCTGAAATGTAATTTGAATTTGAAAAACTCAGTGATCTCCAAGAGACTGCATTGTCAATGTGATGAGAACATCCAGTGTACTCATTGTACTTCATAGCAGCTTGCACTGTTTTTATCATTGATGTGTGCTTGGCTATTCTAAATTTTCTCACTGAAAGATGAATGGAGATTCATCATTGCTATGGAAGACATTTTTCTAAAAAAGTTCAAATGAATTTGATAATGCATAGAGGTATTAATTTTTATAATCATCTAATTTTTATATTATTTAAATCATTATTAAAAAAAACAACCAGAACAACACAAAACATTTCTTCTATCTTTTTTTTAACTATTGTTTAAATCAGGGGGAAATCAAGGATTTGCTGGGGGTAATCAATGTAAATATGATTGAACATTTTGTAATTAGCGGTAATTAAAAATTTGTATCAACAACTGAATTTTTCTGTTTTATTTTATTTAAATCAGGGGAAAATCGAGGTTTGGGGTAATTAGTGTAAATATATTTAAAATTAGGGGTAATTTCAATTTTTTTGTTAAAAAACCCCACAGAAAATGAAAAAAAAACAGTTTTTCTTTTATATTATTTAAATCAGGGAAAAACAGTGGTTTGCTGGTGTGATCATTGTGTACATATTTCTAAAAAATAAAATAATAATATTATAAATAAGTAAATTAAAATTTTAATAGCATTAATCATGACTTTGTTATTTTTAATTAGAAGAAACATGATGATCTTCAAGTTGAAATTTACTTATAAACTGTCTAGATAATAAAACTTAAGTAGTCAGTTATTTCTGTTTAGACATTGCTGCCGGCTTTTATAATTTGCTTTTCTAATTTAGAAAGAATAATAAAATTATTTCAGTAACTAATCTTTAAAAATAAGAAATAATAATTTAAAAACAATAAAAAATGAAATGAAATAATAAGAGAAAAAAATGTACATAAATGAAATTTTCCCAAATATGTCATAATTTGCCTTTTACATTTTGGAACAATTCAAAAAATTAGTTTAGAAATGTACAAATTGAAATGTCTTCTAATTTTTTATAATCTGTATTTTCTGTTTAATTCAATTAAAAAATAAATAAATAAATAAATAAAATATATATATATATATATTATAAAATAATTATCTCTTTAAAAAATGAAGTAAAAACTGGTATTTAATGTTTCCAAGCTGAATGAAAATTAAACTGGTTCATTTATTCAAAAATCTAGCACCTCATGTTTTGTTATAGTGTAATACTAAATATTTCTCCAGCTTTCAGATTCAAATTTGTATAGTTTATTCTAAGAGAGATATTGTAAGATTATGCAAATTCAGTACTTTAAATATTTTTAGCAATGTTTGGTGTTTTTGATCAACAATAAAATATAGCCAGGTTATGTTACATAAATGGGTGTCAGTACAAATATTTCTTAATAAAAAAAAAAAATATTATTTGTTCTTAACTGTTTTAAATCCTGACATTTACAAATTCAAACACATTGCATCTTATTTAAAAATAATAATGAAAATGGAAAATATTTCTGAAATTGTTTCACTTTCTTAATATTAAAAATGTTAAGGCACATTCAAATAATTTAAAAAAAATATAAGAAATAATGAAGCATAGTCTTTGTCTGTTTTTATTTTTATTATGTATATATTGATCAACGTCTTCTGTATTTGTTGTCAACTAGCAAAAGATAATCTGACATAATCATTATTTATATATATACACTTCTTATTTGAGTTAGGTAAACAAAACTGTATAGCTCTCTCTCTCTCTCTCTCTCTCTCTCTCTCTCTCTCTCTCTCTCTCTCTCTCTCTCTCTCTCTCTCTCGCGCGCGCGCTCTCCACACTCAGTCTTTTTTGTATATTTACAAAGACGTTAAAGATATTTACCTTGAGTAAAAATAATGAATTATTATTATTCTTATAGACATACATAATTTCATTTTCATTTTCTTTAAAATAAAAATTATTGCAAAAAAGACGTGGTTTTAATTGGTGCTAAAAATATTTTTTAATCTGTTTAATTTCAGCTATTTTCAAATATCTTTTAATGTTAATTTAAAATCAGAACAATAATATAATAATAAATCATTAAAATAATCCAATTATTAATTCTGGTTTTCTATCTCTATTTTTATATCATTTTTCGGTTCATTTCTTGAAAAGGCAACAACAAACAAAACACTTGGAACTTGTATTTGTTTATACATAAACAAGGACACTGTCTTTCACATGCAGCAGTTATTTGACAACAAACACATTAACTCTTTCTCGCAGAACATGTACCAACTCATCCTTTCACATTCACATCAGTCTCTATGTCTGCATCTATTTCTCCTACCATGCCCTCTGAAAACACATACAAAATATAAATTTCCATCTGCGCACGCACACACACACACACACACACACACACACACACACACCTGTTCATCTGTTTCACTACCAATCCATACATTTTATACAGCTTTAACACTTTCTTTATGTACATCTCCCTAACGGTTTATATACTTTATGTGTATCTCCTATAAAACTTGTTTCAATGTTGTATGTTCATTTTAAAATTAATTATTTTAAATTACTTTTGCAATGTTCATAAATTATTTTCTATTATGTATGAAAATAAAAATCAATATACATTTTACAGGATGATATAGTATAAAAAAATATATGCCTGAAATAATCATTTTATTTCCTTTCTGACTTTTTTCTTTTTCCCTTGTTTCAGTAGATCCATCACTGAGGGTTCTGTAGGTTTCAACGTCTGATATCTGCTTTGGTTTTGTATAGTATTGTCAACAAGTAAATATTTCTTCTTCAAAATTATCATTCGATATTATTTGTAGCAGACGCAAAGTGTCACGTGAGGTCTCGATTACGTCATCAGTTTTACAGTCTACCTAGAAAACAAGTTTCCGAGGCTAAGATAATGTTAAATAAAACATACAGGAAAAGGTGAACATTTTGAAATGAATATAAAATATTATTTACCCTGCTTCTACACTTTGCTTTATAAACTGCGCTGCTGGATAAACTTAATGCTTCTTTTTTTTTTATTGTTTATTATATATATAAGTAAATTTTCTAATACCTGGCAAAGTTTATACGAATAAAAATGAGACGTGATTATAAAATAACGTGTTATTTTCTTTATTTGTACGGCGTTATGCAAGTTTAATCAATGAGATATTGACAGTATATTTATAATATTTAGTTTGGGTGAGCGTAGATTTCTCAAGATAATTTCAGACTACTGGACGGAATTTACATTTTTATTTACTGCCAGCTTTGCAGCTTATACGAATAAATTGAGACTGAGGCGGAAATTACGTTCCATCTTAGTAAAAGTACCGCTGTTTACATCGATATTTTATTAAGTTTACCTCTGTTTTGCATCATAACAAATGTTGATAATATATATAAAATTGTCAGTATAATCTTGGTAACAACTAAAGGAATATTATCGGCTTTTCAAGAATAATCTTAATAACAACAGTAAATGTCGTCGTACAGTTTCATATTACCTGTGAAACCTGCGCTCATGTTGACAACATAAATGTTATACCTCAACATCATTCATTATCAACTTACCAACAAAAATGATTGGATTCTTATAAAGTAAAAGCTCAGTTTTCAGCAACATTCAGAGCTTTTTAGTGAAATCTGTTCTGTGGATAATTAAATATCACTTTAATCTGGATGTGACCTTTTATTTTATAGTGGTATTTTACAGCGCTCGACTTGTAAATTCAGAAACAAATAACTGTTAATACTGAACACGTGCGAAGTTATACTTCATTTGAATCTCAGAATTTAATCATGCAAAGCAAACGACATTAAAACTAAAATGTTTCTGTTTTGTAAAACGCTACGTAATTCACGTTTTATATATAAAACCAGCGACGTTTATATCATAAATTGTTACTGAGTGAAAATAACATTTTTTATTATGTTTGACTCTATTTTGCATCACTGACAGTTACATTTTATTCTACTAGGAGAAATCTTATATTGTTAATATTATACTTTGTAAGTTACATCATAGACAACATGTCTGTCCTCCTCAACTAGTGTTTTATGAGATACGAGGATATTTTTAGTCAGCTAGAAGAAATATATCGTTTGTTTCATCCGATTAAAATATAAGAATAACATCTTTACTATCAAGTACATCTTAATGTTTCTTCTCCGGTTATTAATAAAATCTCACCAGAAACTTTTAATCAGTCTGAACTGATTTATTTATTTATTTGTGTAAGCACAACACAAATAATACTAATTAAAATGATAAATAAAATAATAATTAAGAAAGACAAGGGAAAAAGAAAAAAGTAAGAAAGGAAATAAAATGGTTATTTCAGGCATATATTTTTTTATACTATATGATGCCATTTTTGATTGAACTCAGTTTATTTATATAGAACTGCAATCTAATTTGTTTATAGAACGTAAACTCTGTCCAGCGTCACAAATTATATCTAGAAAAATACATTGTACGTCAAAGTTTCGTGTTTCAGTAATTACTCCAATACGAATTTTATCATGACTCCTCACTGATTTTGGAAGAACAAAACTGGCCAAAAGATTGTTTTTAATGAAACACGTGTTATCCAGACAGTCAGCTACACGTCTGCACAGCCCGACTTGTCTTCACAAGTTTCACCCAAAAGTTTCTTCAGAAAACACTCGCCGTTGTACAGGACGAACAACTACCAGAATGTTTAAAATATACTTACTAAATATTAATTAGCAGAACCCTAATTAAAAACACAATCTGTTGTGTAGTTAATGAAAATTACCTTCATCTTTCTCCATCTGTAGTTCTAGATATTATGCTTGTAATTATCACATTAATAAGTAACAGAAAACCACATTGATCTCTCTCTCTCTCTCTCTCTCTCTCTCTCTCTCTCTCTCTCTCTCTCTCTCTCTCTCTCTCTCTCTCTCTCTCTCTCTCTCTCTCTCTCTCTCTCTCTCAAATAAAGGTTTTTAAATACAGTAACCAGAATTTTACCGGTTAATAATTTAATTTATATGCATAATACCATATTTGGTTTGGAAGAGCGCAGTCTTTTTTTTTAAATATCAAATATTTAAGACTGCTTGACAGAATTTACGTTTTTATTTAGTGTAGCTGTGCAGCTTAAACGAATAAACTGAGCGAAAATTACGTTCTGTCTTAGTAACAGCACCACTGTTAATATTGATGTTTTATTAAGTTTACCTCTGTTTTGCTTCATAACAAATATATATATATATATATATATATATATATATATATATAATAATAATAATAATAATCTTGGATACAGCTAGACGAATTTTATCGGTTTTTACAGATTAATTTTGATACTTTTAATAACAGTAAATATATTCGTTCAATTTCAAATTAACTGTGAAAACATCGCTCATCATAAATCTACCTGAACATCATTTATTTTCAACTTTTTAGTGTAACCTGTTCTGTTGTTAATCAAATATCACATTAATCTGGATCTGACCTTTTCATTTTATAACGGCATTGAGCAATCATAAAACCAGCGACGTTTATATTATAAACTGATACTGAGTGAAAATAACGTGATAGTAAATATTATAATTTTAAGTTACATCATAGAATACATGCCTGGCCTCCTGAACTGGTGTTATATGAGGATGTTTTTAGTCAGCTAGACGAAATTGATTCATCCTATTAAAACATTGTCTTTACTGTCAAGTAAATCTTACTCTTTCTTAATGATTATTTCAGGCATAGATTATTTAAACGATAACATTTTATTTTTGGTTGAACCACAGTTTATTCATATAAAAGTGAAATCTTACTTGTTTAAAGAAAGTAGGAGTAATTTTACACGGCGTTATGAAAATAATATTTATGTTACATGTTTTATGTTGTAAACAGAGGCGTAGCGGTAATATTATGTACTGAAAACACAGTGTATTGAAAAATAGATGTATTGTTTTTTAATTAACAATATTAGATAATTTTATTTTGCATAATAAATAAATAAATAAATAATAAGCTTAATTTTTCATTAACAGGTATAACGTATCTAAAAAGTTGAATAATGAATCAACGTTTAATAATGTGTATTATTCTCTTTTTTATTAAGATAGTAGAATTGCAGTTGATTGGTGAGAGGCTAGATTAAGATGAATTAATTTCACCATGTTATTGATATTTGCAAGTGCATCTTTCTCAAATACTAGAAAAGTCTAGAATATAGAGAAACATTAATAGACGTTTTTAGTATTAAAAGTAAAGTGAAAAGGCGAGGATGCGCGAGATGAATCTTGTTTATTATAACAAGTTCTGTAAATATACTGCGCAATTACAGATTAATTCTTAATTAACTATAGAAAGTGATATTCTATTATCTCCCCTAAAAATTAAATTGATAATTAGACAAATAATATTTAACTAGATACAACCCAGAGAGCTATATATTAATGTAAAAATATTACGGTTCTTTCGCTGAATTTAAATGCTTTAGTATAAACAGGTCTGGTTGAAGCAACTAAACTATACATATTGTCGTTCAATTCCATTATATGTGGTAAACAGCGTTCATCATAATATCAAGAACATTTTTTTTCATTACTGCAATTCAAAGGAAATATCGGTTGCCGTTTACAGGGACAAATAAATACATTTATTAATGTTAATATTAAGATCCTTCAGTATTTTAGGCATACGCAGAACCTCTCCCAGTGAGATAAAATATCATCGCTGTTTTATTATCAATGTTTTCTGCAATGTTTATCATTTCTTTTACTGAAGTTTTAATTACAGCGACACCTGCACTTATCACTGTAATCTGAGAGGTAGATAGGTAGGTGGATAGACAGATAGACAGACAGATAGATGGAGAGTGAGACACACATACAGACACACAGACAGATAGAAAAACCCAAAACTGAACTGAATCATTAAAATGACGAATAAAAGAAAAGTTGTGAAAAGCGAGGTTAATGTGATATTATATAATAATGAATGTACAAACATTTTCTTACAAGTTCATTTGCCTATGAAATGTAAAATGTCTATCTATCTCTATGTCTATTAATGCATCTATCTGTCTAGTATTTAACTATATACATAAACACCGTCTCACTGATATGAACTTACGTATATAACTATCCTATAAGGTAAACACGTATACCAAAATATTTCTTTTCTATGTGTGTGTATGTCTATGTATGTGTATGTGTCTATCTCTCTATCTGTTTATTTGTTGATAATTGTTTCTTTCTTTATAATGACTGTATACTGACATAACGATATTAACGATAAAAACAACAACACTAATTGCAATAATACTAATTAAAATAATTAGTCCTAATCATAATACAAGTCAAATTGAAAACTTCAATAAACTAAACTCCTTGACAAATATCACACAAGAATACAATGTCTTTAAAGTACCTCATCCTTTTGATTTTATTGCCCCAAGTGGTGGAGTAAAATAAAAAGCATATTTCTTGCCTAATTATCACATATTAATCAAGTTTCTTCTGCTGAACTTATAAACCGATTATATGTTTACCTGTTATAATTATCACTAACCTTATGTCTATAGGACTAAAAAATCACTTTTGAAACCTCAAAATGCAGTATAGCGACTGCAAGTCATAATATACCTAGGAGGCCAGAATTGCTCTGAGGCCAGAATTACCCCCAACTAAAAATAATTTTAGTGAATTTAAAATTCAGTGAATGATCTATATTCATGCGACTTGATTTTTTTTTTTTTTTTTTTTTTAAATTTTACCCAACACTCAGTCTTTTTTGTATATTTACCAACGTGCGTGTTAAATAGAGTTATTTCTCTTAGACCACGAACTTCTGAAATAGATTACTCCTTGCACAGGCGAGGTGACGGTAAATTGGATTTGTTGCTTTTAGATGAAAATAACTAATTCTGTATAATGTTTTGTAGCAGACAGAACCAGCTTATTAACATTCCCTGCGTTTTCTTTTTCTTTTAACTAACCAGTTTCCTGTATTTTTGGTTTATTTAACGTGATATTATTATTTGATGAATTATTGTAAAATTGCTATTTCGTTTAATGTTTTTCATTTAATTTTTTAAATTTAATTAATTTATTTATTTCATTTAGTTTAGTCGAAAAAGTAGTTAGGAAAGGCACAAGAGATCACGGTTTTGTAATACGAACAACCATCTTTATCAGTGTAAATCATAAAAAGTTCTGAAAGTAGTCGTAAAATAATTGTATTTGGAAATTTTAAAACTTCCGTGACATCACGGAAACTTCCGATCGAAATCCAAGATGGCAGCATCGAGCGCCGATCATTATTTACACACTTTTAAACATTTAGATCTTTATAATGCAATACTTCTACATGGATCATGAAAAGTAATTTGGAGAAATATGCCATATAACCAATGCCTCTTATACATAGATGGCTAATACTCTGTAGCAATTGCTGAAAACGTGGTAACATGTTTTTATTTATTTATTTATTTTATTTTATTTTTTTTTCGGTCCTTGACGTAATATGCCATCTCGTACCCATATAACAAAATAAAAGAAATAAGTAAATAAATAAAAATAAAATAAAATAATTGAAATAAAATAAATTAAAATGAAATAAATAATTTTCACTGACGCTAGTTGGAGGGATGGGTCTATCCATATACACACATACATACATACATGTATACATACAGACACACGTGTATAGGAATAATAATATATTTGTATGGTTAGAAGATGATTAGTATGTATATATATATATATATAAAAGGATAAGTAACTACATTTGTGTGTGTGCATGTGTGTGTGTGTATAAAAGGGTGGATAGATGGTAGATGATAACAGACAGGTAAATTGATAGACAGAAGAAAGGTAGATCGATTACTAGAAAGATAGATAGATGCAAGGAGCCATGAGTATATACTGCACATCTGTAAGAAAGACTGACTCTGTTGCTAATGTATATGGCATAAATAGACAGATAAATAAAAATATTTATAGACAGATAACTAGATAGAAAGAGTGTTTCTAAATACATAAAAAGGATGTAAATAAAGAGTGTGTATACGTACGTGTGTGTGTGTGCGTGTGCGTATGTGTTTTTGAGTGAGTGCAAGATAAACTGTGGCTATGTATAACTGAGAAGGTGAGATAGATTGATATAGAGATAGCTAGACATCGCTTCAGAGATAGATTGATATAGAGATAGCTAGACATCGCTTCAGAGATAGATTGATATAGAGATAGCTAGACATCGCTTCAGAGATAGATTGATATAGAGATAGCTAGACATCGCTTCAGAGATAGATTGATATGTTAGGTAGACAATAATTAGGTACATATATAGCTAGATATATACAGCTAACAGATAAACTGATGTGTATGTGTGTGCATAAATATAAATGTGCATAAATATATGTGTTAGAGAGAATGGGTATATAAATGTGTGTCAAAGATAGTGTGCTTTTTGTGGATTTTTGGAAGAGTCAGTTGATTGATAGAGAGAATAGATTAAATATGAATAAATACATGAGTGAATAGATGTATGTGTATATATATATGTGTGTTAGAGAGGGTAGATATAGATGAATGGATGGACACACACACAAACACATACACAAACATACATTATATATGCAAACAACATAAATAGAAATGTAGATACATAGATTCATAATCATGAGTATTTGTATTTATGTTAGAGGATTGGTATATAACTGAATGTATGAATAATAGTGTGTTTATATTGGTGTTAGATTGCAGTTAGATAGCTAGACTGAGAGAGACTGATATGTAGGTGTGGTTATATGTGTTTGTGTGTTATAGAGAGAGAACAGGTATTGACCTCACTATGAAACAGAGAAGTATGCCATGTGTGTATGATTTGTCAGAGAATGAAAGATAATTATATAAATAAATATAGATATAGACAGACAGACAGACAGAGGATAGTGATGAATAAATGGATAGTTAGAATTATGGACTGAAAGGTTTTCAATTATATAAGCAATTACTTTTCAGACATTATCATATTGTTAACAAATAAGGTCCTTATTGTAGGTCCATGGATTGAGTGATATATCAATGGAATTTGGCTTAATATATAAACTGTGTTGAGAGGAATATATGGAGTTAGGAGGGAGGCATGACTGGAAGTACCAATAAATTGTTAATGACAGATTAGTGATTTCTCGCATTGTTTATGAAGAGAACATTAATCTGGAAGTCTAGTCTGTGTTTATCTACGCTGAAAGCATAGTCGTCATCTGCTGATTAGAAGGTAAATATGATAAGATAAGAAGTGTCTATAATATTTTCTGTTAAATAGCACATTAAACAGAGAACCTATAATACTTAATTACACTTAAACATCTGGTAAAATAAAATAATCCAGTGAATTAGAGTAATCTGGAGAGTGACAGTAGAGAATAAGAAAGCCAGAGTGAAATATTTATATGTCATATATCCAATACAAATATATTCTTAAGTACATACACTTCTGTCTATACTCTGTTGGCCTGTCTGTCTATCTGTATATAGAAAGAACTTTCAAAGTAATAGCACTGTATTCAAAATTAGAAAAAGTAGCAATACGCTTTATATAGATTGCTAAGAGCGGCTAACCACACGAGATTTCTGTCTTCTCAGTATGAATAAAAACTGATATCATTTCTGAAATGAGTTTCAACACTTCAACATAATAAATGAATAGAACAAATTAAAATGTATAAACTGTACTTAATTATGTAATAATGTAGATTTTAAAAACAAAGTCTGTGCTCAACCTGATTGCATGAAAGAGAAAAACAAGAACAATTTTTAAATTAGAAAAATATTAATCTTTATAAATGTAAAAATATATATCGTACATGGATTGAATATATATATATGTATGTAATCTAAAACATTTCTGAATTATTGTTACTGAGAGGAAAAATCTTCTTTAATTTGCTGTGTCCACCACTGATCAAGATATAAATGACTGGCATGATTTACGTGTTTATGATGTTTCGTGTTTGAAACGTTTTGTCAACTTTTGTGTTCATCACTTGTTTTTGCCAGTTCATGCTTGGACTGCTTTTCGCTTCAAGTCAGCTCCAGGTCGTGCTTTTCACGTGGGCCGCTACACACGGGAAGAGGGTGGAGCCCATGGACGTCGGTGTCCTTGCATTGGACGTGAACGATCGGGAGAACAAAGAAATCCACCTGTACAAGAAGAAAAGAAAAATGTTTATTTATTATATAATGTTATCTTTACTTCATTCGCAGTATAGCTGTTTCTAATATGAAAGTAGAGAATATTTTCGTAAAATAATAATGTTTCAACATATTTTATTATAACTTATACTCAGGATGTATCCATTGGTTGAATATCTTTGTCGTCGAAGGGGTCCACGTCCATGGGCTCTTCCACGCGGATTTGAAATGTTTTCATTTTTTTTAGTTTCTGAAGAAACATAGTAATCCAAGGGTAACTAAAAACTTGTTTCTCAGCTGAAATGTAAATAACTGTCTTAATAATAATAATAATAATAATAATAATAATAATAATAATAATAATAATAATAATAATAATAATAATAATAATATATATATATATATATATATTATGACTCAAAATAAATAAATAAATAATTGAGTATTGAAAAGACTCTTGTATATAGCATTAATACCAATACGGGCTGTTATGTGAAGTGCTAATATAACAGAACAACAATGTCTGGAGGTGCCTGCACATGTAGTCATGGCGCCAGCTTGTATAGTTGAGATCTTTAGAATAATAAATAAACATATTGTATTATAACTTATACTCAGGATGTGTCCATGGGTTGAATGTCTCTGTCGTCGAAGTTGTCCACGTCCATGAGCTCTTCCACGCGGATTCAGAAACAAAGAAAATAAATAATGTTAAAATACTTTTTATAAACCATTATCTAAATAATCTTAGACTTGAAGAAGTAATGAAAAGTTGTTGTCTGAGAATGAGATTTATGTTTCCGCCATTGTTTTATTTCTTTTATTTTTATTTTTATTATATAATTCTTATTTTATTTAGGATTCTGTAGAAAAACATGTTCGTAAGTAACCAAAATAAACACAGTTTTCAATTAAATATCTGATCTAACATTAATATAGCATAATCTAATTTGAACAAAACACCAATTTAAACTAAAATATGTTAATAATATAAAAATTAAACTCACATCAATGTGGACCCTCATTATTTGTAGATGAAATTCAGTATATAAAGCGGAAAAAACCAAACAAACATTATTTTAAGGATATAAAATAGAATTATCCGCTTAGGATACATTTTAATTTGTAAGTAGAAAGTCTTTAATTATTTAAATGTTATTATAATTTAATCTGTTATCGTAGTCGTAATAATAAAAAAAAATCTGTAAGATTTCTAGTTATTTTAGGCATCCCTACACCCCAAAATATTTGACTTAGAAATAATTCTTGATATTTAAACCAATATACAACAAAGGTACAAATGTTTGATCCAAGAGGTCCCATAATATTCTACACACGGGAAGAGGGTGGAGCCTATGGACGTCGGTGTCCTTGCATTGGCCGTGAGCGATCGGGAGTACCAAAGAAATCCACCTGTACAAGAAGAAAAGAAAAATGTTTAGTTATTATATAATGTCATGTTTACTTCATTCGCAGTATAGCTGTGTCTAATATGAAAGTAGAGAATATATGCGAAAAATAATAATGTTTCAACATATTTTATTATGATACCTTATTCTCAGGTTGTATCTATGGGTTCCCCGAATGGGTCAACCTCCATTGGTTGAATGTCTCTGTCGTCGAAGGGGTCGACGTCCATGGGCTCTTCGAAACGGATTCTGAAAATAACAGAACTGTTCAAGTATTTTATAGAAACCATTAACTAAATATTTTTAGACGTGAAGAATTAATAAAATAATAGTTGTCAGATAATGAGATATGTTTTA